>BGNK01000876.1:110776-148217 GCA_003297005.1 Symbiodinium sp. clade A Y106
AAAGTGATGATGATCATGATAATGACGGATGCTGCTGATGTGCGGTTCTTGTGCCTCTACTCGTTATTCAACTAGTAACGCACAGAGTAAGCTGTTCAAGAGCAATGGAAAGTACCATCAACGCTCGCTGCGATGCAAAGAAGAATCCTTTCGAATCTGCTAGAACATGAGGTGTTCATGAAGTTTTCTTTTTAGGTTTTGGACATGGATGCTCTCTTTTCTCAAACGCACTAGACCATGGACGTCATTAGGTTTTGGACATGGATGCTCTCTTTTCTCAAACGCACTAAACCATGGACGTCATTAGGTTNTCATTAGGTTTTGGACATGGATGCTCTCTTTTCTCAAACGCACTAAACCATGGACGTCATTAGGTTTTGGACATGGATGCTCTCTTTTCTCAAACGCACTAGACCATGGACGTCATTAGATGCTCTCTTTTCTCAAATGCACGAAACCATGGACGTCATTAGGTTTTGGACATGGATGCTCTCTTTTCTCAAACGCACTAAACCATGGACGTCATTAGGTTTTGGACATGGATGCTCTCTTTTCTCAAACGCACTAAACCATGGACGTCATTAGGTTTTGGACATGGATGCTCTCTTTTCTCAAACGCACTAGACCATGGACGTCATTAGGTTTTGGACATGGATGCTCCCTTTTCTCAAACGCACTAGACCATGGACGTCGTTAGGTTTTGGACATGGATGCTCTCTTTTCCAACGATTTGGATGAACATCATGATCAAAATTAGGCCAAAAAAACCTTCATTCTGATCGCTAGGTTTTGGGCACGAAAATCGAGACTTCNCATGGATGCTCTCTTTTCCAACGATTTGGATGAACATCATGATCAAAATTAGGCCAAAAAAACCTTCATTCTGATCGCTAGGTTTTGGGCACGAAAATCGAGACTTCAAAAAACAGCAAAAAATCAAGAAATTCAGAAAGACAAGTGCTGTAAATACCAGCATGTTGGGGTGCGAGATTGATGAACAATGTTCAAAAAGCTACAAAAAATACACACGAAACCAGGAACAGTTGCCACTTTCGATAACTACGGAAAAAAAGTACTGTAAAACACAGCATTTCCGGCCACAACAAGTCCAAAAAATAAGAGTTCTGGGCGTCGCACCGGGGGGGGAAGCCGTACTACTACTATTATTACTACTACTATTACTACTACTACTACTACTACTACTACAACTACTGCTGCTACTACTACTAGTACTCATGTGAAGATGGCCCGCCAACACAGACGGCACAGACCTTGTCTGGAATATCGGAAACATGTTCTTCTACCAGGCCAGTGGCAGCAACTCCTTGTGGAAGGTTCCTCGAATGACAAAATCTGCGCTCTGGTGATTGGCGTGTCGACGGCTCATCCGCGTCAGGCAACTTCGATTTTCTGCTATCATGGCCTCCAGCAACTGCACAAGGCCATAATGTCGAAGCCTTTGTCGGGACTTAGCTGGCCCCTCGAAGTCTGTCTCGAGGCTAAGCAGAAATAAGCACGAATTAATGCTGTCCCCAGGAACATGATGATTCCATCTTGACTCCAGGACAGCGATCAAACAACATCTCCGGACTGGCTGGACAGAGGGGGGTGGAATTACGGAGGGCACTCTGCACGTCAAGCATACGCCAGGACGCTGCACCCGACGTTCATCTTATCTGTGGTTCCTAAGTTCCTAACAGTTCTGCGTGTCGCGAGGCTCTGTCGAAAATATTCATGCTAAACCCAAGCTTTACACCGTCTAGTTTTGAGACCCCGCACATTGCTGCCTTCAATGTGGAACCAAACCTCTCCAGACTTGGCCACATCTTGGGGCCAAAGTGCCAAAGGAAAGAAGGAGAGAGAGAGCGAGAGAGAGAGCCCAGGTTAAAAGAAACTGAGACCAAGCCAGGACCTCACAGGCCTGGCCCTCAAATCCCGTGCAGTCCGAATTTCACATGCAGGGGCAAATAATGTGCTCTTACTTGCGGGCTTTAGAGTTTAGGATATAGGTGTACCCAGGCCTTGAGAAGTTGGGGCTCCTTTGCAAAGTGTTCTGCGCATAGGGCTTCAACTTCGGATTGAGCCTCGTTGAACTGGCTTCTTATGCTTTTTTGGGATCACCTTTGCTCTACCGCAAACATGGGGGTTTAGGGTTTAGGGTTTAGGGTTCCTATGCTTTTTTGGCATCACCTTGGCTTCTCTAGGCGTAGTCTGCGCTCAGCTTCGGCTCCAAGAGATCCACAAAGGCTTCATGCCCGCAGTCAGCTGCCGCCAGGACGGCCAAGGAACCTGCACATGCACGTCTTCTGTAAAAGGGCCCGGGTCAGAGGTTCGGGGATCTCGGACTCAGGGTCTCAGGAGCTATGGCATGGCAGCAAAACACCACCTAGATGACGGAAAGGAACCTGAGATGTACTGGAGCACGATATATTTGTTGAAAAACTTGAGCCAGATGCCTGCTGCTTTTAGATACACAAGTAGTAGCAAGGGTGACGGCAACTGCGTCGCCAGCAATAACAGCGAAGGTAACATCGAAATTCACAGCGATAACAACAGCAAGAGTCACTGTATGTCAGAGCAGTAGTAGTAGTAGTAGTAGTAGTAGTAATAATAATAATGATAAAATAGTTGTGGTAGTACTGGTTCTTGCTGTTGCTGTTGCTGTTGCTGTTGCTGCTGCGGCTGCGGCTGCGGTTGCTGTTGCTGTTGCTGCAGCAGTAGTAGGAGCAGTTGTTGTTGTCGTTGTCGTCGTTGCTGCTAGTGTTCTCGATAGTGGTATTGGCAGTGGTAGCACTAGCGGTAGCGATAGTGAGAATGTCAGTAGTCACAGTAGGAGTGGTAGTGGTAGTCGTACTAGTTGTCGTCGTAGTAGTGGTAGTAGTAGCTGCAGTAGTAGCTGCAGGAGTATCAGTAGCAGTAGCAGTAGCAGTGGCAGTGGCAGTAGCAGTAGCAGTAGGAGTAGTAGTAGTAGTAGTAGCAGTAGTAGTAGTAGTAGCAGCAGTAGTAGTAGTAGTAATATTCGCAGTAACAGTTGTTGTTGTAGTTGTCGTTGTTGTTGTAGCAGCAAGAGTAGCAATGACGCTAAAAACTGTAAGAGTGGACGTCGGCGACTTCCACCACGATCTACGACTATGACGACGAGGCATATTGTCACAAAACTGATAACAATGTGCTGAGGCACAGTGTCCGAGCCAATCGCTTTGGTGCAGGAACTTCTCCGCTGTCCTCTGAGACCGGAGAAAGCGAGAATGGCCAGGGAAGTCTAGTTCGGAAGGCTTGTCAGGGTTTCGAGTTTGTCGTCAAGTCACATGAACTGCTTGCTTCAGGGCAATCGCCAACTTCTGCCAGTCTTGCGCATGGCTGGTCAATGTGGTTTCGTGAAGTTTAGTCCTTCGTGTTTAAGATTCCTTTCTGGGTTGGCAAGTTGGATGTCCCTGCGGACGCATTGAATATGAACCTGTGCCGCCCCAAGATCACTGTATATTGGGCCATCTCACGCCTGACACTCTGTGCAATTCTCTAGCCACACAAACACAAGCCCCTGCAGCTAAAGTACAGCTTAATTGGCAGCTGTGTGCCTTTCGTATGGGCACTGCATACACCAGCAGGGTGGCGACAGCATTAGTAGCAACAAGAACGATGCAACGGCATTGTTTACATGCTTGTTCATGATCAGGAGAGATATGACACCAAAGCATCTATGATGTCAAGAAATGAAAAGAACTTCAGCGAGATTCTGAAGATTTCCTGCTAGACTTTATATAAGCTCGTGATTTCCGTAAGGAGACTGGACATGCCTTCTATCAAGGATTGAGCTGTTAAAAACTTGCGACTCGAAGCATGAATAACATTCTCGAAAAAAGAACCATACAAAACAGCATAGGAAGTGCTGGGATGATCGTAACCATGACCATAACCGCCAAGCATCGTCGTCAGATGCATGCCCGCAGCGGCGCTTCCGCCCCCCGCAAAGGCCTGTCACAAGCAAGCTCTGCTGATCATGTTTTGCAGTGTTCGTGACAGCACGGCAATGCCGTGTGCTGCCGGAACCACACGTGCACGTGCCAGGAATTTGCACACTCCATGCAACGCTAGGAGAGTGAAGCAGCACCGTCGTAGTGAAAGTGCGCACATCAAACCCAGGCCTCCCTCTGCATGAAGAGCATGTGCCTGACAAAGCTGAACTGCAACACCTTCAGAGCCTATGTCTGCATGAGCGGGGCAGGTGAAAAGAAGAGGGCCGGAGCCAACCAGATGAGTGCGGGCGAGGAGCAATTAGATCACTGATGTCGATCTCCAAGCTGTCCATGTCCTGCCGCAGCTGAAGCCGCCGCTCTCGGGTAGCTTCCCGCACCTGTCCAGAGATCTGTCGAAGTATCTGGTGGAGGAGCTTGCAGTGAAATCCCGGCAAAGAGTCTCCCACCATGCGCGGCGACCCTGTAGGGCCTCGTCCCAACGTGGCGAAGATGAGGAGACCTCCGCAGCGTGGCACTGAATGCCAGGCTCTCTTTCATTGGATTTCCCTCCTGCCTGGTCAGTCTTCACAGTGCCCAAGCACTCGGTCAATTTTCGGAGGATAGGCTGCAGGTCCTCGAAACGTCTCCGAGGACTCAAGGGTCTGAGATGGGTGGCAAGAGAGGCAGCAGAGCTAGAGCCGCAGCAATAGCCGTAGCCGTTACCGTCTAAAAGCTGGCAGGAGTAGCAACAGCAAGACCAGGTAGGAGTTGTCATGCAAGGACAGAAACATAAAGAAAGACTCAGCTGACAGGTTGGCGCCTCGCCGGAAGCTTTCGAGGACCCTTTCGACCACGCCGCAGAGATCTCCTGGCAAGCTTCTGAGACCTTGCGATCCAGGCAAGATTCATGACGTTTAGGATTTAGGCTTTGGGGTTCAGGGCTTAGGGTAGTAACAGCAGCAGTTGGAAGCAAGATCATGCCGGCCTCCCGCGCTATAAAGGGCCAGAAGTCGCCGGCAGCCGTGAAGGGTGCAGAGAAAGAGCGATCAACGGCCTGTTTCGGCTTTAGGCTGTGGGTTCGGTTCAGCGCCTGCTGCTAGTGTTTCTGGAATTACTGGCCTGGCCTTGGGTGCCTCCGGCAATGCGCCCAATAGACATGCACCGGAGCAGATACGAAGGTAAGAGTTGACTCTGCATTTGTACATCTTCAGCATTCCGATTCCGAAGTGTCCCTGCAACTGACGAACAGTTCACAGTCCGGCCGATCCTGCACGGGCACAATTGCTGCCCTCAGCAGCTCGGCCAGTAAGGATTCCTCGCGAACGTCAAGACCTGGAAGTCGCAGGCTTGGCAAACAACCAACAGGTACCTTAATAGTTAGAATAGGGGTTTTGGGGGTATACGATTATAATTTATAATAAGGAAAACCCACAGTAGTATTATCTGATTTGTTTGAAAGGGTCTGTTGCATCATTGCCCTCCATGTGGACTTCACACTGCTGGCTCCCTTGCTCCCAAGGGCCCGCACAAAGCAAGGCCAGCGGACGCCAGACCCGCTCGAGCCAGATGGCAGCACTGTGCCGGGCAGCTGGCCGTCCCGCATGGCCAGCACCTGCAGAAGGCTTTCTCTGAAAACCGAACCACCACGGCAGCACGGCAAGCAGCACATCTTAAGCCCCGGGCAGGAGGCTGCAAGCTGCTGACAGACAAGGCGGAGAAGACGCGGAAGCTGCAAGTAGCGCCAAGTCTGAGCGCCTGGGAAGACAAGGTCACAGGCACCGCTAGAACCTCACGTACTAGTAGAACCTATGTGGATGCATCATTACCACTGCCCAGCATCATCTTCTTTTGAGGGTGAAGTCCTGAAGCTCAGAAGTCTCAAGCTGGGACTTTGCCTCGTGTAGCTGTCAGTGGTCTCGGAACTGCAAGGTGCCAGAGGTCCTGAGGCGAGGGAAAGCCCACCATCCCCGCATCTCGACTAAAAGGGCTTTCTACGAGGTCAAAGCCAAGTTTTGGATTTGCAAAACTATGACAGCTGGCGACCCTGTCGCTGTGCAGACCTACCTACCCTGCCAACACAACATTACGAACCAATTGTTATCGTATCCACATAAGCCCGAAACACGAAGTCACCTTCGACGTTCGTACATACATACTGTACATACATGCATACATACGAGTAAGTTGCCAAGTAGTTGTTGGAAAGGCCGAGATGCAGTGGAGAGCAGCAGCTCTGCTGCTGCACCAAGCCGTGCGGCATGGGAGGCAGAGGCGCGGCCCAAACAACCTTAGATCCCTAGGTTCAGGGTTGAGGGGTTAGAAGCTACAGCCTGCAGCCCAACGCTCAACAACATCATCCGTGGCATCATGTGACTTTGCTTTCTGATCCTGTCTTAATTTCTAAATGCTCTCAAAAGCCGTGAAGAACCTAGCAATGGTCCCTCTGTTTAGAGGATTCAAGCCGAAGTGCCGAAAAAGCATAGCAGTCGCCCTCGATGAGCAGCCTGCACGGAGGTTCTTCAGGAGGCCCTACAACATGAGATGCACTGGAAAACTTTTCGGAAGACACCGGACTGCAAAACAACAAGGTTTCCAAGAGACGTCTTCTCGGATGGTTGAGCCCCCACATCCCTCGAAGCCGGCACTGCAGGAGGCCTCCTCCGCCTCCTGCCAGTGGTGCACATGCGAAGCATGCTTGGGGTTTGGAGGATTGCAGACTAAACACTAGACAACCTAACCTCTGCATACAATTCAACAACCTCGCCGACCTCGCACATTTGAATATCTATGAATGGGATCACTCGGCTTGCCTCCAAGTCCAGCTTGGCAGCGTCCGCGACTTCCGCGCTGGGTTTGCCAGCGGGGTGATGAAAGACCTGCACAACAGTTTACACATTAAGCACAAAGTCCAAACATGAGCTACGCATAGCTACGCACCTCGAGCATCATGGAGGTCAGTGCCCAAGTGGACTCCATGGTGATCTCTCTATCGGCCTCGGGTGCTCTCTTATGAGCACATGCAAAAACCAGAAAAGCAGAAAGAAGACATGTTCGAGGCCTGGAATGCTGCTACATCTTCAGCCAGGAAACACCGTACAGCATCATCATGGCAATCTTCTCGGACAGCTTCCTCCATTGACAGGAAAATCTGCAAATGACATGGCTTCCTACGGAACATCAGGCACTTCAGCGACGTAGCACGTGGACCCAGGCACCGTGTTACATGAAAGCATGCAGCGCTGCTTAGCTCCCATGTTGGATATCTCGACCTATCGCTTCCCCTCCCAAGCGGCGACACCTTTTGCAGCTTGCAGCTTACTGGCCAATGTTTTTTATGTTGCAGTACAGCTGCTGTGGACTTTGCAACTCCCCGCCCTGCCCACAGCAAAACACAACCGACCCGCCACCTTATTCAGCAACGGAGCTCTCTGCGACATCGCAACCGCTAGCTCTCCATGTTCGCACCAAACCTCTAACAATCCCGATTGCCAGAGTGAGCATTCGAGACTGCATTTCTCGCCTCCGTAAAGGAGGCGACACGGCCTGCCAGCAGAGTTGATACTGACGACACAAACATCCATGGACACATAGCACCTTCGGCCAAGACATACCAACAAGATTGGAGAAAGTGCTTACCCCTCAGGGTTACGTACTTGAAGTTTTGTCAAAACCGTTGCAAAACGCGCTGCAGCACCTGAGCCTTCCGCAGAGCCGCGAGCAAAGCTGCGGACTTGGCTGCTGGGTCGGGAAACCACTCACTCGCTCCTGGGAAGGCAGGGTTTAGGGTTTAGACTGTAGCTCTTACAGAATGACTTTCGTGCTTGCAGCCGTTTCCTTCGACTTCTTCGCATGTCTGCTTAACATTTGGAGCCTCTGTTGGTGCACACCGGTGGCACTCATCTGCCTTCCATTTTGGGAGACTACCGCTTCAAGACATCACCACTGCTGTTAGAAAGAGTCTGTGGACAGAATCTCGTCATAAAAAATGATCTGGCTAGTGCAAGCATAATGGCCCGTGTTTGCGTCAAGGCTTTGACTGTTCAAGTGGCTTCACCACATCGGTAGATCACGGCAGTCGTATCCAACCCAAAGCACTCTGATCGGGCTCGCTGCCGAAGGCACTGAAATTAGCTGAGTGTCCACTGTGCAGCAGCAAGACGTCGGACAGGAACATGGCGCAGGTCTGCGAGATGATCTCCTCAGCGAACTGCTGATGGACACAGGTGCGACCAGCCCAAGTCATAATCTGAACAAGATCCCATTATCGCGTGGCTGAGTCGTGTTTTTGCTAGCAACAACAGCAGCTGCTGCACCACATTGCACCACGACCACAACCATAACAACCACAACAACGACAACAACGACAACAAACGCAACCACTACCACTACCATTCTGCCAGCTTGCTATTCTTAGTACCATGCTTACTTTTCTCGCCCCAGATTCGGCCTCACGCCCCGTCCGACTCCCAAAGCGTCGGAGCAGGGACAGGAAGAAGGGCCAGTGAGTGGAGGCAACTTCCGGCTCCACGGAGGTCAGTAAAGCCATGCACCTCGCCAGACCGAAAAGCATCATAAACACCATGCATATACGATAATATTATTGTTACTATTGTTATTATTGTTACTATTGCTACTATTGTTATTATTGTTACTACTGTTACTATTGCTATTATTGTTCTTACTGTTATTATTGTTATGATTGTTATTATTCTTACTGCTATGGGTAACAATTCTAGAGCTCAACCTGGCACGAAGCGAATCTGGAAGTGCATCGAACAGTTTGACGAAGGCTAGCAGCGAATGGCACGCAACGGTGCAAGGGCGGATTTTGCTGAATAGTCGAACCTCATACCGCATTGCCTGTGTTAACCCCTAAAGCCTTATGTGGGAGTTTCCGAAAATAGGGGACCCTAATATAGTACCCTAAAATAGTAGGGCCCTCTTGTTTGGACCCCAAAATAAGGTACCCCCAATTTTCGGAAACTCCCATGTAAACCCAAGGAGCCTGATGGCCAGTATGCGGTGGCGGGACCAGCTCCCTCCGAGAAGTGGCTCGGCAGCGTCGGCTCGGGTCTCAGGGAGGCGCTTGTTGAGGCTACATGACTCTAGGGGCTCTAGCGTTTAGAGCTTAGGGTTTAGGGTTGGGTTCTGGCTTTGAGTTGACGGTTCGGAGTTTGCGTTTTTTTTGCGAAAGCCTGAACCCTGAACGGGACCCCAGGGTGCTTGTGCTTCGGACTTTGGCATGGCTTTGCGCAAGTTTGCGTACCGCATGAAGCTGAAAAATATGGAGTGCTGAGACGTCTTGACCAACGTACATACTCTGCACATGCACACGACAACGTACATACTGCAGGGTGTACATCAATCACTTCGGCCCAAAGGTTTGCGCCAATGAAATAGCTCGGCCTTTACAGTGGATTCGGGATTGGCATGGCAGATAGCAAAGAAGCTACTTCAATGCTCCTGTTCGCAACCCAGGCACCAGTGCCGGACGCAGCCAGGTATGAAGGAGCTCATGTCCACCTGACAGGACGAAAGCCACCAATAAATCAGTACATTACATTACACTGATTACACCTCCATATGGAAGCACGGAGCTCACTCCGCTCCGTGATCAACACAGGTCACTGGTCCAGCCTAGTAGAGGAGCCACGTCCTCCGAGCCGGCCTGCACCGAGGATTGGGACAGCGCTGCGTCGATGACCTTGGAGGGCATCCCGACCCCGCCGTCACTCGGACTTGGCTGGTTGCATCTGAGTGGAGCCAAGCTGCGCAGAGGCCTCGCAGAGTCCTTTGAGACACGCTATCGGCCAGTCGGGCAGATTCTGCGGCCTTGGTTGGCAAGTGATTTTGCGGTGGCAAGGCCCCGGGAATTTTATGGTCGCGGTGCTTTCTTCTTCTTCAGGAAGCCGTCAAACTGCTGTGTCTCGTCATCGTTCTGCAGATGCTCCAGCAGCGAGAGCACAGCAGAGTTGACGCCCTCGCGGCAGGGAACATCGGAGTTTCAGAAAAGTATACAATCCCAAATACCTAAGTGAAGTATATGGTAGGCGTGCTTCTTAGGAGCATCTTGGAATATTCGAGTTGTTCCTGTAACACTCACCCTCTTTCGCACATCGTTGGAACACTCTGTCTTCTGACATCAGTGCTCATGGTTGCAGGCGCGGTGGTTTTCTGATTCAAGACCTCCTTCAGGGTACCTAGGGCAAGTTGACCATGCAGGGCACGGGGAATTCAATCATCAGTGTCAGTTATGGGGATCGGGAATCTGAATCATTGGCTTGGAAGACTTCGGACAGATCGGTTTGATGCCAGATTAGGACCGATTAGGAGACTGGGGCTTAGCATTGCAAGCAGGACCAGACCAGTGGTCCGGAAGACGGCGGAACCCGAGCCTCCCAAGCCAGACCAAAACCGAGTCGCACCGTTGAAACAAATTATCTGATGGGTTTCCGGAAATTAGGGGTACCGCATTTTGACCCCAAAAACCACCATAAATCAAAGCTCTAAACCCTAAACCCTAACCCTAAACGCAAAACCCAAGCCCATAAATCAAAGGCCGACCTCAGGATCGGCTCTCCGGAAAACCGCCGCGGCCAGGTGGTACAATGAGGTTCCCGTGGCCGAATCTAAGCCGAGATCCCGGGAATTTTAAGGTTGGGGACTTGGGGCGGTAGAGGCTCCTGGGGCTGTTGTGCTAGAATGGCAGGACGGGAGCTGCGGAAGGCAGCCGACTGCGACAAAATCAAGACTCCAGCAGCAGAGAACAACAAGTCAGAAAAAATCCCTATGGCCATAGCTGCTGCCGGACGACCTCCCACCTCCTCTGCAGCAGGCGCCTCGCGCAGCACTGTGTCGGCCACCTTCCCGTCCGCAGTTGTAGAAAAGCTGCTGTCCCCTCTACATGCCTGCGTGTCAAATCCTTTCTTGGCCGCAAAACAGTTCAGAGAATAAACTTGAATATATGAACTGCGTGCAGCTTCAACGCCTCCATGAGATCCGTTGTACTTCCACCCTCCTCGCAGCACCGTGTTAGCGCGTGAGAGACCCGCTGGCACAGCACTCTTCAGCTCGTGCTCCGGCGTTCCAATCCGATCGGTGCGACTATCACGGACGAAGGAAACTGACAGCGAGCAGGCACTATTGATTTTCATCATCTCAGTGTTAATCTTGTCAATACTCCGGCATTGACCTTCCGATCTCGCCGGTCATCGTGCTCGTTGCGTGCATTCGTATTACTGTTACTTGCTACTACTGCCTCTGTTGTTTCCGCCTTCGCTCCTTACTACAGCTGTTACCATTGCGACGACGACTCCTACTAGGACGACGACGACGACGATGCCTGCGGCTGCGGCCGCGACTACGATTACAACTACGACTTCCATCCCTTGTTTTAGTGTGGGCACCCTTTTTGTTCTGAATCTACTCTTATCGGCGCTTTGTTTCTTCTGCTTGGTTTCCATTATTCAGTTGTGTACACAACTCCATTGCACAGCCCACGCAATCACTGCCGCATCGCGATGGCAAGCAGATAGACAACTCCGGATACATAGACAATTACTCACATACATACAGTACAGCCGTGACTGATAGTAAGATTCGTCGCACTGCTGCCGCCATCTGCTGCTGCTGTCTTCGTCGTCTTGGTTGTAGTTAGCTTCTAGCTTCTTCGATGTCGATGTCCCTGCTAGCATCGTCACGGTCGCGATCGTCGGCAGCGCTGTGGTCGTCGTCATCGCCGATGCTGATCGTCGTATCGTTTCTTTCTGTTCTTAAAGAACAGAAACTGCCGGGAGTCCTCCTGGAGTAGTCGCCAAAGCAGTTGGCGCAGCAACGACCACTGCTCATCAACCACTGCTGACATTACCTGCAAATGAAACGCATGTTCCTCTGTACTGGCATCCTTTCACAAGCCCTGCGTACCGCCGATGCCTGTAATTTGAACACCTTGGGTACACTAGCGACTAGTGAAGAGAACCTGCTTGGCATGGCAACTGCAACGCAGCAGAAAGTGTCGCTGGAAAACGTGCCCTCTAGACGGCTCCAAACCCCAAGCACCATAAGAGCCTGGTAAGGCAGCGGTTCGGCATCCGGTACTGGAGCATCGGATAGCCTGGAGGAGCGGCGTTGCGAAGTCAAGCGACGGAAGTCGGCTAAGCAAGCACCATGGGACCATGGGCAGACTCCTCCTTGTGGATACGACGGCTTCTTCATGTATTTCTGATATACTGAAGGGCATTGCAGGGCTAGGAATGGCCCATCCGTGTTTCTCGTCTGTTCAACCCTTCCGCGATCTTACCTTCATCAACCAACGGAGATTGCACAGATACCGCACAGCAAAACAACAGGCTGATGCATCGCAAGCCACTGCGCTGCCACGCGCCACATCAGCGCAGCAGAGGCATCAGTGCCGGGTGCCCTGGCATGGCGACAGAATCTGATCTCGACTTCTCATGGACTAACTACCGGTGATCAGCATCATTGCAACAGCAGCCTTGACATCACCGTTAGACTCACTTTTCGTGTTCCATTGCCGTTGGTACTGGTTTGAGTATCGCTGCATGCTAGGTTCTGTAAACGTGCATATACTACTAACCGTTACTACTAACCAGTAGAAGCATCGGTGTCGGTGCTAGTGCCAACTAAGTCATTAGCATCAGGACCGAGCCACATCATGAGTATTCTGTGTTGGGTGCCTCTTAAAGCTTCACTTTCAAACCCCGGACAGCATAAACCATAAAGAGCTAAATCCTGAGTCCTACACCCCGAATAGCGAGCTTAACGCCAACACTTGGTGCCTGGTGGCCACGGAATCAAGGCAGGCAGCCCAGTCCGAGCACGCCTTGTGCTGGGGCAGAGCGTGGCAAAAGAGATTGACAATCGAATAGGGTTTTCGGGTATATTCTACTATACTCATAGTAAGGAACCACCAACATGGTACAGTTATTTCTTCTTCTCGCTTTTCTTGGATAATAAACCGGACGACGATGTCGACCACGACAATGCGCAACGACGATGACGACAACGACGATCTACGTTTGATCGGCTCACTGACTCGGTTGACATGTGTCTTGATCAGACAAGCTTCTGAAATCTTCTGAATACTCTGTGCGTGTCCTGCTTTGTTAAGACACCGTGGATCTCCTTTTCAGTGTTGCCGTTTCTTTTTCGAAGCCACAGGCTGTTCCCCTCTGCCCGCCCCCCCTCCCCTCTCATTTGCGAAGCCGGGATGCGAAGACGACTTTCAGAGCCATCTCGGCAGTCGTCTCGTCGAGCTGCCGAATCATGTCCTCAGCTTCACGGAAAAGCCCTGAATGCCAGAGACGGGTCATAGTAGACCCTAGGCCCTACAGCCGGATAACCCTGACTCCAACTCTGACGAGTCCTGGAGCACGGCTTCAGCACCTCCCAGGCAGAGGTGCTGTATTGTTGTAGGAAGCTGGGTTCGGCGTGGACTATTATAGGCTAGTAGTGGTAGTGTTCGGAATGTTAGCTAGTCTGTTCAGATTTAATAGTAGCAACATGCTGCTATGACCTATGCTGCTGGTACTTCGGCTGCTTCTCTTCAGGTTTCACCGGGACCCACGGCCAGAACCTACACACACAGGTCTGGCCTTTGGCTTCGCGCTGCTTGGCCAGCCAACTCATCAGGTAGCTCTGGCAGGCATCTCGAACCTGAGGTCGGGTCCTAGGGTTGAGCCTAAAGTTTGGAGCTCCAGGGTTTAGGTCAAGGTTGGGGGGTTTGGGCTTAGTTTACAGTAGGTTGTGGCAGGCTATCCTCAGAAGAAGATGATAGTCGCACCTCGGCGTTGGCATCACGGAAACCGATTCGCACGACCTCGGCCGGCAGCTTCCCTGGATCCTGCCAGGACAACTCGCACCGAACCCACCCCCTGTTTTTGGGCTCCCATGAGCTCTGCATCCGAGCTGCCTCTCGCTCTAAATCCTGAAGCTCTATCCCCTGAACCACCAAACCCTAAACCCTGAAACATCTAAACTTCCCTAAACCTCTTACCCTAAACCCCGTGCATCCCCTTACCCTAAACCTCCTGCGACCCCCACCACCCCCCNCCCCCCCCCCCCCCCCAATCGCAAGGAACCCTTCTAGATCCCCCTTAAAGGAACCCCTACAACCAGAGCCCAGACTCCCCCGAATCGCCTGCTTCTCCAAGGCCTCAAAGAGTCGGCAGCGGACGCGAGGAGCGGCATCCAGGCATCGCCCCGCCGCCTCGGCAAAAAGCCCCACGAGTCGTCGTAAGGCGAAGGCTAAGAATATCTAAGAATGATAAGAAGAAAAGAAGACCCCGGGATAGAGTATACTACAAGTTGTTCCCTGGCAGGAAGTAGAAGAAGCACAATAACCAACAGGTTGAACACTGGAAACCTTTTGCGATCTTGTCCGGCCTCCTCGGCTGCACCCCTGTCGCCAAGGCTGAGAACCGCGGTTGCACGGACCTGGAAGATTTCAAGAGAGGCCCCGGGTCTCTGAGCCATCAAAGACTTAAAGTCACGAAAAGCGTACCCAAAATCGAGGACGCACGCCAACATCAGTAAAAAAAATGATGCTTTCACGATTCACCCAGCCACGGCAGGGGTGATATCGCGGCTGGCAAGGTGAAGCAACGCAGCATGGAAGTCCTCACCTGTGGGAGACACTGCAAAGCGGTGTAAGGTGGTGTACGTATAGCTATAGGTTAGGTCCGGTTAGGTATATGTACATGTACATGTGTATCTGTGGCTGTTGCATGTTTATGTATATGCATAGGTTTTTGTATGCATATGCATGTCCACATATGTTTGCATGAACCTGTGTATGCATGTGTGTAGGAGAACGTGTTAGTATGTGTGTGTGTGTATATGTCGATATATATATATATACATATATATATGTATATGTATGTGTGTATACATTGTGGTTGTTGTTGGGGAGAGGGGTCCATGATAGTCTGCTCGAGTTGAAATTATGAACTGGGGTGCCAAGAAGCACCCATAAACCCGCTAAAGCCTAAACGCTTAAACCCTGTGAATCTATGTAGCCCTTTTAACCTTGAACCCTACGCCACTTAGCCCTACAGCCTAGATCCTAAACTTTGTCCTAAACCGTCAAAGAAAGTCCGAAGTTAACCCAAGAGTGCTTCAACATGTAGTAGACTAGTACTCATGGGTACTGATAGTATTCTTATGATTATCGGTCATACCTGTATACATATCATAGATATATATATATACAGATATATAGCAATAGCTCAAAGACCAGCCTTCGACACGGCTAAGGCCACGGGCCGCTGCCAAGCGCACAGGTGGAGAACGGTCCTGGTCGGATCAAGGGCATTGAATGACACAAAAACATAAACAGAGAGGATGAATAATAGTAAGAACAACAAAGTGTCAGACTAACGAATAAGAAACATAGCAGTACGATGCTGACATCCTGATCCTTCATAACGAGAAGAAGAAGATTTGGGGTTTAGCATTTAGAAGGGTTATGTGCCCTAGGAGGCGGCATGAAGGCTTCTCGCCACCCATGTGGTCCCAAAAACCATAAAACTGACAAGAAGAAGAAAAATACTGGTATGCAGGGATAAAAATGACAATAACAACAATAAACAATAAGAAGAAGAAAAATAACAATATTTTACTGAGAAAGCAGAGGAGGAGAGCGCCTTGGCAAGGTCTAGCAGTGCGAGGCCGGCCGCTTCGGTGAGGTGCCTGCCAAGGACCTCCAGCTTTAAGCGGCACCGCAACTCAGAGTAGCATTCGACTTCGATTCTGACGGGGAGACAGGCTTCACCCTCAAGCTAAGTGCATACTGCATACATGGCATACATGCTAGACCAGCAAAGTGCTGCCTGCCATCCCGAACCCGGCTCACACCTGCGCGCTGGGGTCGCCCAGAGGAGGAAGCCTTGTGGAGCCGTTAAAGGTGCAGCCCGTAACTTCCGGCTACGGGAGCTGTTCTGCTGTAGTTGCTAGCAACAACTGTTGACAACGACCTCAGCCACAACACCCAAGACTACCACCACAACCACCGCCACCAGCACCACCACCACAACCACGACCACCATGAGGACAACTACAACAACAACCATGATGACTCGTACTACGACAACTCCTCCTCACGACTACTACTAGTACTACTACTACTACTACTACTACTACTACTACTACGACGACGTCGACTGGCTGTAAGGATCGCTGTCTGGACTTTGTGCTCCAACTGGTCTTTGTGATGGTCTCTTCGTTATTGTTTTGATTGCCAGTGTTATGCATGGCATGAGGATTAGAATTAGAAACAGCAGCAGGCGTTACCATTAAGTTTAGTTTCCGCTTATTTTATGCGTACGTACACATAGTGTGTTTATACATCCCCACATAAAAATAAACAAATCTGGATACGTATCGTCAGGTGTAGCTGCAAAGTTGCTCTCGCTTGCTGTCAAATCTCCTGCTGCTGTCTCATCAGCACGATTCCTTACGACCCCAGAGCATCTCACCGATCATGCTGCCCATCATGACGGCTCCTGTTTCCTGAAACCCTCAACCCTCAACCCTAAACCCGAAACCCTAAACCCGAAAATCCCTGAACCCGAAACCCTAAACCCTAAACCGAAACCCTAAACCCGAAACCCTAAACCCTAAGCCCTAAACCCGAAACCCTAAACCCTAAACCGAAACCCTAAACCCGAAACCCTAAACGCTAAACCCTAAACCCGAAACCCTAAAATCCCTGAACCGCAACTCTGGGAGCCCCACAAGCGCCAGAGGAGGCAGGCTGCCCGGCAGCGGGCCGCTCGATCCCGAAGCGCCTGGGCCTCCCGGACGCCATCACCTCACCTCTCCCTGCTACCTTCTTATTCTTATCATTATTGCTAAGTTCCGCGAGTATTGTTGCTACTATTCTTGCTATTCTTGTTTTTACTATTGTTGTGATTTTTATTATTGTTTTCATTGTTGAATTGTTGCTATTATTATTTCTTGCGGCAACTTGCAGGTATCGCCTCTTGTAATCCTGACTTTTCCAACACTTCCGCTGCAAGGGTTCCAGGAGGCTCTTCTGAGTTGCGGTTCTCTTGAAGGTGCCCTTTCCACAGCGGTCTCTGTTCGAGTATAAGTATAGAGTATACAGTATAAGTATAGGGATTCCTGTAGTTCCACAATACCCCGGGCCTCGCTTCCGAGCCGCTGCACCAGCCAAGATAAGAGTCGGCCCGGAGTCTTCTCTTCGGTTTCCGCCTGTGGCAGCACGAGACAGCGGAAAGCAAGAAGGAAGCGTTCCGCATGTGCTGCACCTCTAGAGCCACCGTGGCGAGCAAATCGAGGCAGCCATCGACCAGCAAGAAGCTCGAACGGCAGTCACCAGCGCAGAGCATGGCCTGGAGGGCATGGGAAGCACAGCTTCGTGCATCGACGCAGACACTGTGGAGACAAGAGATCCATGCCAGACGGCCTCGGCACAGTTCTCCAGGGCCTTTGCCATCCTTAACAGGCTTCAACGGACACGCCCCCAGCATCAAACCTGCGCCATACCACTTCACACACCGGCAGACAGCAGTAGCAGTCTGCCGTTGGCTCCAATCCAGGCCCAAGTGGCTGAGCGTGGCCCTGCAGCTCGCGCAGCGCGCGGAGGCGTGCCAAGCAGGCCGAGGGGTCCGCGCCAGCTGTGCCCTCGCAGCTCGCATTCGCTCGAACTCTGAGCGGAAGGACCGAGACCACACAGTTCCCCACCTCGAAGTGGCTGAAGATCTGGTAAGCATCCTGTGCACCTGACACTTGGCAGCCTTAGCCCTTCTAAACTGCATCTGAAGATGTGTGCTGGTCATAACAAAGTAAAGCCGGGGCGCACTCCCCCACCACCACATCGGTCGCAACCGCCACCTCCGCAGCTTTTGCCTTGGCCTTTGGCTTGTCGACTGCAGGCTTTGCCGCGTTCTTCGTTTGCAGCGCTCGCTGCCCAGGGCGCTGCTTTCCCTTGACCCGTCTTGGTGGCAGGTCTGTACACGAGACTGGCGTGGGCTTCTTGACGTGCCGCTTCAGTGGTGTGGGGGGCCGGCGGTTCATGATCAGCTGCGACAAGGTGCCTCGTGCCCGTTGCGGCGTGCTTTCAACACGAGACGAGGGTTGAACCTGGTCAGAGACCTTGCGACCAAAGCTGGTTTGGCGCTTCTTTGCCACGAAAGCCAGAAACCTGCCTTTCCTGGCGGATCGCGGCACGCTCCGAGTGGCGCAATCCTCATTAGCTTCAGCGGACTTCTTCACTCTTCTGGGTGTCACCGGCTCGGGCATCCGGCGAATCTCCTCACACGCAGCACTCAGGGCAAGCAGCCAAACTGCAGGTCTGTTCTACTTAGATACGTGAAGCAAGCGCTTCGCATGCGGCTTTTCGCGTGGGGCCAACAGTGAGAGTGTGAAAGCTGTTGCAGCATGATGCAGGTGAAAAGCGGGCCTGACCCTAACCGCACCCAGACACCCACACACCCACACAGCCACACACCGACACACCCACACACCCACCCACACACACACATACACACACACACACACGCACACACACACACACGACACACGCCGACATCGCAGACCTTCCGAGATGACCTTGACAAACGAAAAGTGATTCCTGAACCCTAAACTTACCCGCAGGGCCTCCGTTTGCTTGTCTTTATCTGCCTTGCGATTGGCAGCTTCTTCAGCTAGGGCCGCTAAGGCCTTCTCAGCCTCCTTCTTTTTGGCCGCCTCCTGTCGTTTGACCTCCTGCTGTTGTTTCTTGGTTTCCTCTGCCTCCTTCCGCTCGGCCTCCGCGCGAGCCTTCTCGGCTTCCTTCTTGGCCTCCTCCAGCTTCCTGGTCTCTGCCTCCTTTTCTGCTCGTCCCTTGGCCTCCAATACATGTGTGTCTGAGGCTATGGAAAGCACTTTGCCTGCCAAGACTGGTTAAGACGACCAGGCTTTGCGAAGGCTTTGGCAGGCGGGCAAGACAGGAAGGAAGAACACTTGCTACCTCTTATCTGAGCAAGTATCGAATCTAACACTGAGTCGCTTCGACAAAGCTTTCAAGCCTAGTTAGGCGCAGTGGAGGGAGTGTGGCAGATCTACGAAACAGCACTTCGATGAACTTCATCTTCAAAATCCCGGCAGCTATGAAAGCTCAGACGGCAAGGGACTTTGGCTTCGATCGGGTTTAAGACCACAGTCTTGCATTTTCTCCAGCAAAAACCTACTCAATGAGTGCGCCTTTGTCACTCCCAAACCCTCCCTGCTATGGCGCCAGTAGGCAAGCTGCGAATCTCCAGCACCCCAGTGCTGGCCGAGAAAAAATCTATGGACCCGAAGCAGCGCGGTCCTTGCATAGATTCTGCTTTGTCTTTCTGGTCGTCTTGCAAAGCGTTTCTCGAAGTAAACCATCGTCCCGAATGTTGCTTTCCTGTTTATCCATCGGCAACTTGACCTCGACCTCTTGTCCTCTCTCCGCAGATTCTGGATAGACGTCTTCGGTTGCGATGTGTTTCACGGGGGCTTCTTGCTCATCAGCCTCCCTGTCTATTGTGCTCTCGTCCATGAGATCTTCAGGATCCGCCGCTCCAACTTCCTCGACCACATCCGCTTTCCTCTCGACCTCCTCCTTCTCCTCCTCTGCCTCTTCCAAAGCACACTTCTCCTCTGCCTGGTCCTCCTCCTGCTCCTCTCGCTCCTCCGGCTCCTCCTGCTCTTCCTGCTCCTCCTCGTCTTCCTCGTCATCCTCGTCTTCCTCCGTATTCTGCCCGTCCTCCTCATCGACCTCTTCGGCCTCATCGGCTGTGGAGTTCTCCAACTCGACAGCTGTCGCAGGCACCACCTGACAGGATGTGAACACCGCAGGCCTACTTAGGCCTTAGGCCTTCAAAGATCTTAAGGATTTGGGGATTCGAGGGCATGGCCACTGCATGTGACGTTTGATACGATTGGGACACACCTGACTGAATTCAAGGGAGCAGAAACGAAATATTCGGGCCTCAATACAAGCTCCCGAAACCCTGAATCCAAGATCCTCTTAATTTAATGAGGTAACGCGAGACATGGCAGCAGGGGAGCCGGCCGGGACACTCAAGGAGCTCCGAGCAGCAAAGATGAAAAACTAGCTCTTTCCGCCTTCTGGGAGGCATCTGTAGCATCTTTCGCACGGTCGCTTTTTTCCTGCAAGTTTCCCATCACACTTGAAATGCCAGGTTTTATCCCTGGAAGAACACAATACGGCTGAGTCTTGAAAAATCGATCGACCTCTGAACCTTGCCTCTTCGTCTTCTGCCTCCTCATACTCATGGCTGGAGCAGTCTTCCTGCTCCTCGACAGCTGTCTCGTCTTCCTCTTCCTCGATTTGGGTTGCCTCCGGCTCCTCCTCGCACATTTAGCGAGGCAGCTGGAGGGAAGCAGGGAGGGAGGGGAGAGAGAGAGAGAGAGATGAAGAGAGAGATAGAGAGAGGTAGGCAGACAGATAGGCAGAGAGAGGAACAGAGAGCGAGACAGAGCGCAGACACAGCAAATGCAAAACTGTGAGACAGGAAGCGGCCAGAAGGCGATTAAAAGCAATTCCGAGCATTGCGAAGCTGGGTGTTTGAAACAGACTCCGACGATCATCGGACTGACAGAAGCATCCTTACGGCTCAGAAATTGTGGCTACACCCATCAGAACCACAAAACCATAGCGATCAGACTTCCATACTGCACGAATTGGTAGAAAGGCGTCCCGCAAAACTCGGTAGGGCTTCCTGTCCACCATCACAAACACGTGCACAGAGAAAAGACTTACAAGAAACACACAAAAAATTGTAGCAGTTCTAAGAGCAATGGGCATAGTCGTAAGCATCCTCACCACATGGTACTGGCATCGAATGCAAATGGTGGGAATAGCATCAAAGAGAACAACAGTACCAAGAAGCTTGAACGGGCACATGGCCATGGTGACATCAACCATAACTGAGAGAATTGCGATGCCACTGTGTAACGCAAAATGCTTGACTCAAGGGCGCCAGTAGTAACCGAACTGACCAATAAATGAAGCCACGAATGAAAAGAACACTGCCCGGCACCGAAAGATCCGAAGGTCCTCCAGCTGGGTCGGAGCCTCAAAAGGCTTCGGCGCCGGTCTCTCCTGGGTGAAAGCATGCTGTAACAAGCCTCGCACAGCAGAAAACTCAGCTGCCAGAACAGCAGATAGGAGTAGGAATTATGGTTGCAAGCAGACTGGCTCGTCAGCTTTTAGAAGAATGACGTTGAAACTTGACACGCGCTGTGATAGCACTGCTGCTAGTAGTCTTCGCAGCGGCGCCGTCATGTTGCTACCGCTGCGAGTGTCTGATTCTTGTCACTAGTGTTGCTATCACACCACTGCGACTTTGCGCCGGCAACCCATTGAAACCTAAATCGCACGGTCATAGGCTTACACGCGTCAGTCTAAAAGACAAAACATCCTTAAACTCCTCAATGCCTGGTTGTCTCCGTGGCAAGGCTCGTCTATGATTGCCATGGACGTGGTAGGTGCTGTCAAGTCCACCTCCTCAACCACAGCCGTGAGTGCAACAACGATGCACGGCTCTGAAGGCTTGCAGTTCTTCGGGTCTGGTGTTGAGGGATCTCGGGTTTCGGGTAGCTGCACTGAAAGCATGATGCTATGTCGGCAGTGTTGCTGGTAGTGCGCACTGGATATGAGCCGCATGCCCTCATCACCCTGGTCGTGTCCCTTCAACCCACGCTTGACATTGAAACTAAGTGCGCAAAGCGAGTTTCCAGGATTGCAATGATGCCCTGAAGACCTTCCCAAGCTTGTACATTGTCCCTCTGTGAACTTTGCATCTTAGAGAACCTTGCGGATAACGGGTAGCAGCATGGCTTCCGCATTCGTGGCTGGGTGACTGGCGGCTGAGATCTGCTGTGGAGCTGACATCTCGCTGAACCTGGTTTTGAAGTGAGTCATCAGATCACAGTCCGCCGTCTTGGCTCGATACTGCCTCTATGCACAGAGCAGCTTTCGACCGAAGGTTAACAAAGTATCTCCAGCAAGTCGCTTGAAAGACAGCCTCCAGCAGTTACTCTAATACTACGTCTGCCACAGCAGTGGTAGTAGCAGTAGCATCAGTAGCAATAGCCGTAGCGGTGGCAGTAGCAGTAGCAGTAGCAGTGGCAGTGGCAGTAGCAGTAGCAGCAGCAGCAGCAGCAGCAGTAGCAGTAGCAGTAGCAGTAGCAGTAGCAGTAGCAGTAGCAGTATCAGCAGTAGCAGTAGCAGTAGCAGTAGCAGTATCAGCAGGAGCAGTAGCAGTAGCAGCAGCAGCAGCAGCAGTAGCAGTAGCAGTAGCAGTAGCAGTAGCAGTAGCCGTAGGAGGAGGAGGAGGAGTAGTAACAGTAGTAGCAGTAGTAGTAATAGTACCAGGAGCAGCAGTAGTGGCAGTGGCAGTGGTAGGACAGTCGCAGTTAGCGGTAGCGGTAGCAGCCGTAGTAGCAGTAGTAGTCGTCGTCGTAGCAGTAGCAGTAGCAGTAGCAGTAGCAGTAGCCGTAGCCGTAGCCGTAGCCGTAGCCGTAGCAGTAGCAGTAGCAGTAGCAGTAGCAGCTGCAGTAGCAGTAGCAGCAGCAGTATCAGCAGCAGTAGCAGTAGCAGTAGCAGTAGCAGTAGCAGTAGCAGTAGCAGTAGCAGTAGCAGTAGCAGCAGCAGTAGCAGTAGCAGTAGCAGTAGTAGTAGTAGTAGTAGGAGTAGAAGTAGGAGTAGTCGTAGTAGTAGTAGTAGTAGTAGTAGGAGGAGGAGGAGTAGCAGTTGCGCTAGTAGTAGTAGTAGTAGTAGTAGTAGTAGTAGTCGCAGCAGCAGCAGCAGGAGTAGTAGTAGTAGTAGTAGCAGTCGTAGTATTGTAATAGTAGTAGTGGCAGTTGTCGTAGTAGTAGTAGTAGTAGTCGTCGTCGTCGTCGTCGCAGTAGTAGTAAGTAGGAGTGGCAGTGGGAAGTGGCAGCAGGAAGTGGCAGTGGTGGCTGTGGTGGCTGTGGTGGCTGTGGTGGCTGTGNGTGGCAGTGGCAGTAGTAGCAGCAGCAGAAGCAGCAGCGGTAGTAGTAGAGTAGTAGTCGTAGCAGTCGTGGTAACAATACGAGAAGAAAGACGAGGAGCAGTCGTCGTAGTAGTGATGATAGCAACACTGATAGTGGCAGCAGTAGCTGCAGTAGCGGCAGCAGCTGTAGCTGCCACGGTAGCAGTAGCAGCCGCAGTCGCGACATCGTCCTCGCGGTCGCCATCGTCACATTCAGCGTCGTCGTGGTCGCTCGAGTCGTGCAGCAGTCATCGTAGTAGTCGGGCCCGCCGAAATTCGAAATCTGGACAATGATCGAATCCCCGAAACCTGTTCAACAAGGCCTGCCCCAAACAACGAAGAGGAAGGACACCTGGTGGTAGCAGAGCCGAACGCAGTGTGGGAATGCCAAGAGGAATCGTTATTGTAACCAGTGTTCCTAGATCCTGCAGTGCTGCCGCAGTAACTCCAATTCCACCGCCGGCGCCAACTTCTTTTCTAGAGGCTTCAGCCTTCAATCGCCATGTGGAGAGCGAGGGTCTGGGATTGGTCGGGCTTTGGGGTAGGCAGTCGCTAGGCAAGGCGCACAGGCGCAAAGTCGGCAAGGGCTCAGTTGCACAGGTGTCACACTTTCAAACCTCGGTCTTGTTTCACTGGTCCCTTCAAGTCGCGATGCTCCTAGTAGCATAAGCAAGCATGCCTTGCTTGCTTAGAACCTAAACAGATTACCATGAGCACAAGCTTCATCATATCATCATCATATCATCAACATCATTGCAATCATCAGCAAAGACATGCGACAAGCAGCACTCAGAACGACGAGAGGGGAAGCAGTGAAGCCTATAAGCAGAAACCATCAGCCATGCTTCAATAGCAGTGAAGATGGCGGGATAGTAGGCGTAACGTGCATGACAAAGACGACGGCAGCAGCAACGCCAGATTTCGCGACTTTTGCAGCAGCAAGGGAGATGGTGATAGCAAACGCCACTTTTCAATCATTCATTTTCCGCTGGGTGTGTCACGTGCATATGAGTACATGCGTATCTATACTCGATCTGTCAACATTTCAGTCTAAACAGATGTGCATGTGTTAAATTTCAATATTCGGGGTTTTAAAGCGAAATTTTTAAACCTAGCTGCAAAAGATGTTTCCTGAAAGGTAGCCTGGCGCAGCAACGCCCTGATAGGGCCATTCGCCGATTCAAGATCTAAATGTGACATGGTTTGCCGATCTAACGTGTAGGCCCTCACGCGAGGCTTGTCCAATAAGGCTCTGCGTTTGGAGGAATTGCCCAGTGACACAATACGATTGGACCGCCAATGTACCCACAAAGGGGGCACGCGGCATGGATTGAAGAGTTGCAAACATTACAAATCTATCAAACAAAATTTCCATCATTCCATTACATATACATGTTCGCGTCTTCACGGAAATAACGCAGACACGAGTCATAGATAGGCAGACACATCGCGGTTTTCTCAACTCGGCAAGCACTCGGCGGTGGATGCGCGAGCGACGAACTAATGCTTCGCAGCTCAGGCTCAGGCTCCTGGTTAAAGACACAGCAGCGATTACTCAGGTCAGTACCTACGTGCTATTACGTGCTTGTAACGCATGTGCGAAGCTTAAGGGCTCTGACTACTGCGCAGCGATTACTCACCCGGCACCAC
The DNA here is from genome assembly GCA_003297005.1 of Symbiodinium sp. clade A Y106. Taxonomy (NCBI): domain Eukaryota; class Dinophyceae; order Suessiales; family Symbiodiniaceae; genus Symbiodinium; species Symbiodinium sp. clade A. The sequence continues at coordinate 135,417 of BGNK01000876.1, forward strand.
ACGACCTTCTTGTAGACTTGCAACGCAAAAGCTTTTTCAATGTTCTCAAAGCCAGGCTGGAAAAAAAAATTGTACAAGGCCCAGAATTTTTGTCCTTGATTTCGAAGCTTCAGAACTGGACGGCTTCCGAAAAAAAACTGTGACTGCACCAGTTTTTTTTAAAGAAAAAACTGCTGTCACATTTTGTCCACGCTGTTTTGTTTCGAAAAAACTGTGACAGCACCATTTTTTATAAAAAAAGTGGTGCTGTCACAGTTTTTTTTTCCGCGTTTTTCCCCCGGGTTTTGCTCCGAAAAAAAATGTGACAGCACCATTTTTTATAAAAAAAAATGGTGCTGTCACAGTTTTTTTCCGCGTTTTCCCCCGGGTTTTGCTCCGAAAAAGAACTGTGACAGCACCATTTTTCATAAAAAATGGTGCTGTCACAGTTATTTTTCCGCGTTTTTCCACCGGGTTTTGCTCCGAAAAAAAACTGGGACAGCACCATGTTTTTATAAAAAAATGGTGCTGTCACAGTTTTTTTTCTCCGCGTTTTTCCCCGGGTTTTGCTCCGAAAAAAATAACTGTGACAGCACCACCATTTTTTATTAAAACAAAATGGTGCTGTCACAGTGTTTTTTTCCACGCTGTTTTGTGATCAAAATCTTAAAAAAACAACGATTTGCATCACAAAATTACGGGGTCATTGGGATCGCCACGCAAATGTGCATACCAAAATCATGCTTTTTGAGGATTTTGAATCACAAAACAGTGTGGAAAAAAAAACTGTGACAGCACCATTTTTTTATAAAAAAATGGTGCTGTCACAGTTTTTTTTCGGAGCAAAACCCGGGGAAAAACGCGGGAAAAAAAACTGTGACAGCACAATTTTTTATAAAAAACATGGTGCTGTCACAGTTTTTTTTTCGGAAGCCGTCCAGTTCTGAAGCTGCGAAAGCAAGGACAAAACATCTGGGCCTCGTAAACTCCGGAGCCTTGCTGACGGGCTGTCTGACGGCCCAGAGCGAAACAGTAAAAGCACAAACTTTTTACAAACGAACTCTCAGTCTTGCAACCAACAAATGGTTCTGGTGTTCGGTGCAACTCCGAGATGGAGAGGGAAAAATCCAAAAAAACAATTCGGAGTTTGTTTTTGCCAGCCCGTGCTTTGGGAAAACTTGTGGGAAAAATAGAAAGAAAAAATCACCTGTTTGTTTTCCAGCCTGGCTGTGAGAACATTTAAAATTGTTTTGCCGGAATTTTTTTTCACTAAACAAAAAAATCGGGAAAAGCTTTGTTTTTCTTCAGCCTGCGCCTTGAGAAAATTGACGGAAAAAGTAGAAAGAAAAGAACAAATTCGGTTTTGGTAAAATTGATGGAACAGCTAAAAAAATCGTTGTTTCTTTTTACAGCCTGGGCCTTGGGAAAATTGACGGAACAGCAGAAAGAACAAATAACTGTTTCCCAGCCTGGCGTTCGGAACACTGATGGACAGATGTAGAAAACCAGTTCGGCTTTTTAGCAAACAGTAGCATTTGGGACAGGAGGGAGCATTGACTTCCGCCCGAACAAACCTTCATCTTCTCAAGAACAACCAACTATGGTTTCTTGAGGCATCACCCAAGCAACAAGAATGCGAACATTGATATTCATCAGGATTTCCTAGCAGCCCGAGCCCGCTCACATCTGCAGCAGTCACTGCTTCTAAAAATAACTCTGACTGGACGGTTTTTTTAAAGCCTGAATATTGAAATTTAACATGTGCATATATGCACATATGTTGTATGCGTGTATCTATATATATATATACTTATGTACACATAAAAACATATATATATATATATGTATATATATATATATGTATATATATATATGCATATATATATATATATACATATATATCGTGGGGGAGCACATATATATATTTTTATAGAGAGAGAGAGAGAGACGGAGGAATACTCGCAGGCGGTGTATCATCAACAGTGGATACCTCATGGCCTGGCTCATGGCCCGAATCATAGACATAGCTGTCGCCATGCAAGAGTGATTCTCAACGCAATACTCATAAGGAAGTTCTGCTCTTGAAGCGAAAGGATGCCAACACTCCCTACTGACATGACAGTGCATAGTAATGCTGCTCTCATGTGGGGGCTTCCGAAAAATAGGGGACCCTAATATAGTACCCTAAAAAGTAGGATCCTTCTTATAAGGACCCCAAAATAAGGTACCCCTAAATATTGAAAGTAACCTCTGGGAGGCCTCCCCGCGTCGGCTCCAGGATCTTCGGAGACTTCCAGCCTGGGCCAGCAGCGATGCGCGAAAACGGTGGACGTCGTCGGTTCAGTAGTAGTCGTCGTCGTCGTAATAGTAGCAGTAGTAGTAGTAGTAGTAGCAGTAGTAGTAGTAGTAGGAGTAGGAGGAGGAGGAGTAAGAGTAGGAGTAGGAGAATTGTTCAGTGGGGGCAGGCGTATATGAGAGAATTTCAGAAGCAGTGGGAGCAGGAGTATCTAAGAGGAACAGGAGTAGGAGTGGGAATCAGAGTGAGAATAGCAGCAGCAGCAGCATTACCAGAACCATATAGTTCTCTGATGGCGAGAAGACTGCGAACAAGCACCACTGGCAGTTGATTGAGGACTTCGAAAGCACAAGCATGAGGTCATCACAACCACTCCCCGGACGGCGTAACGACGCGCTCCTCGCGCGGGGGGGCCACCTCAGCGCAGGCAACATCTCCCAACTTTGGGGCAGATTACAGTAAATTACTCTGTGTTATGGCACATTATAGCAGATCATCGCAAGTTATAGTATATGTTCATATTTTGCGGTATATTAGAGTCATTTTGTAATATGTCTAGCTTCCTTCACTTCACTTGTGAATTTTCCGCCTTTGAGGCCCTAGCCAGCTTCTCCCCGCACTGCGGGCAGAAGCGACCAAAGTCTAGGCGCTGGCAGGCAACGCACCATGCCTCCCGGTTTAGGGTTTAGGGTACTTGGAGGTTCATGGGTAGTTATAGGTGGGGTTACAAGTCCCCTAATTTAGGTTATATCCATAGTTATTCCAGTTGTAATCCTACTTACAACTTCCCATGAACCTCCAAGTAGACTGAACCCTTTTGTGGCCTTGGACTCCGCAGCTCGCGGTGACCTGGACCGCGGCCGCGAAGTCTGAGGATGGTCCTGTTTGACACCTCGGAGAGCTCTGAATGGTTCAGAAAGACTGCGGTGCCCTGGTGTCCGGGTGTCCATGCAACCTGCTGCATCTTTGGGCGTCGATATGGCATCCCGGACCTTCAGGAATGCAGCCGGGCATGCTTCTGCCAAAGACCCGGTGGATGTGAGAACGAAAGACTTGGGGTACCACCCAGCGCAAAGCAGCAAGGGAAGCCCTCATGGCCTGGAGTGGTGCTACCAGTCCAACACCAGAAGTCATGACGCAACAATTCCAGCTGTCTCTTTTGTCCGGCTTTCTGCCGCAGACTGGCGCAAAACTCCGACAAGACTGCCCACACATGCCCAAGACATGCCGGCTCTGCTTTGGCACCAGATCGAGTAGCTGATCTCGGCAGGTCACCCCCGGCTGAACTACTTAAGGCCGATTCTCGCGTTCACCCACGGAGCAAATGCCCTCAAGTACTCCGTTGCTTCTTGAGTAATGTCTGGCCTAATTGGACTTCATGTTAACCTCGCAACAGCTTGAAGAAGACGGCAACATCAGCAGGTCGTGGAAGCACAGAGTGAGGCAGAGTGAGTCAGAGTACCTCTGCAAGGCTTCGATGCTGTTCCTGGCACTCTGTGCAAGCACTTTGCGCCCTTCTGGATCTCATGCGTGTGCTCTCCTTCCGCCTTGCTCAACCCATGCTTCGGCTGTGGTGGGACAGCTAGCAGGGGTGAAACAGATTCGTACTGTCTCCGTGCTTTCTACAGGGCCTTTGCACTGTGAATTCCTAAAGTCCTACACTGCTCTGCCGGCACCATTCCATGCGTGAGATTGCAAGCCGCTTCGCCGTGCGCGTTCGCTCATTATTGCGGCCCTTGGCTACGCAGCTCTGTGGTGCCGGCACCTATCTACCACTCTGAAAAGGCGAAGGGCCAAGCTTCTGCGCTCCTCCGGGCTCCCTTGAGCGACGATGCCTGGCTTTGCCAGCGACAGAGGTTGCGCCCGGTTGCGTCTTCTGCTGTTTCTCATGGCATAGTACGCTGCGCACCCCTCTTTAGGAGGTGGAAGCTGCCAAGTCGCATGGCTGTGGCTTTCAATCTTTCAATCGCAGGAACTCCAAGCATGCCCACTCAGGCGAAAGGACAGCCCTCAGAATCGCAATTCGAGCTGGATTCTTCCATGATGTGTGTGGATGTGCCTCCGTCCATCCCTGTCTCTCTGACCCTCTGTGTGTGTGTAGCTTCGTGGGGCTATGGGTCGGAGGTCCGACGAGGTGAGACGCTTCGTTAGCGCTTTCAAGCCCACAGGGCTACAGGGCCGTGCCATGAATTCCTCGTTGCCGAGAGTACATTGACCGAAGGATGCAATCTTCCCCTGCCCCAAGGTTTATAAACCCTTTCGGCCCAAAACTCTTAACATCCCTTAACCCAACTCCTAAACCCTAAAACCCGAAATCCCAAACCCTAAACCCTTTCGACCCTTAATCGTAAACCCGAACCATAAGGGGGCTGAATCAGCCTTCGGGGGCAGAGAAAGCTTACCCTTCGCAAGGTCACCAGACACCCAGACCGGTGCCTGGCTCGCTTCCTCGCTTTCAAACACCTAAACCCAAACGCCCCCGCGTGTGGAGCACTGGAAGTCTCTGGCTGGCTAAGTCTTCGGTGAGAAACTTCTCTAAACCACGTCTCCGGCGTCTCCGGACGAAGAGCCTCTTCCAGCTCTGCCTCTCTACACGGAGCGTCTGTGTAACTGCACCGCCACGGCAGCGATGAGCCACATCGACGCAGCAGGAACTGTATGAGCTGGACGGGCGGCACCCGTCACGGTGACCTCTCGCAGTGCAAGAAACGACCAGACTTCTGAAAGCTTGGAGAGGACAGGTGTAAGGAACATCCTGCGATGCACAGCAGCAGCCTTGTTTGTGGTGGTCGCCTGTCCCGTAACATCCGTGACGTTGATGACCTGAATCCGGGTCTCAAGGTTACTTTACTTACTATAAGGCCAGTGTAATCAGGCTACTATGAGGGATACTATGAGGCTACTTTTGGGTTTCTTTAATAAGGTCAGTTTTTGACCTTCGGCTGCACATTGCATTCAGCCCAGCCTTACCATGGAGGAGGCCAGCAATGGCGATCAGGACCGTGGCTGTCCGACCGTTCACGCGAGCATCCGTCAAATCTGCCTCAACGGCAACCTCGGATCTGATCTGAAATTGTAGCATATCATAGTGTAGTATGGTATTGTATGATGTAGTATAGTATCGTACAGTATGATAAAGTATCAAAAAGCATTTTATTGCATTGCAGTATGCTCTCGCAATGGCATATTACAGTATAGCAGAATACTATAGTACCCCTTATACTATACCACATCTTACACCAGAGATTACCGGACGCAAGGTTTGGACTTCGACTCCCCGCTGTGGGCGCACCTGGTAAGACCGCGTCTCGCAGCAACCTCCGGTGGCCGGCAGCGCTCGCCGCGGAACCGTCGCCAGAGGAGGCAAGGGCAGCGCCTGGTGGACTGTCAGGGATCGACTTCAAAGTATAGTATGGTATTGTACAGCATGGTACTGTATCGTATCGCGCATGTTGGCAAGGAAGGGTTCCGGGAAACCTTAGCTGCTTTAGCTTCACTTGTCAGACGCAGAAAGGAAGATGACTGCGGTGTGGGGTGAGAATTAGCAAGGCACGACAGGCCTGGCCGCACTCGTCCGCGAGCAAGATGTCGTAGCCGTCCTCAGGTCACACTTCGATGACTGCCCCGCCCATTGAGGTGTCACGATAAGGGCTGGCCGGTTGCGAGATGCGATGTGCTTGGGACATGTTGGGTTTACAGTGTTCTACTACTACTAATGTACGATACGACACTATGCTATAATGCGTTGTGCTGTACTAATGTATGATGATGTGATAGACTGTGTTACACGGCAAGCTACTGTACTACATGATATTAGAACATAGCATAAGGTAGTATGCTGATGTCTTGTAATATAGTGTGTCGTGCAAAACGGTGTCACATTAACTCTTTTGCTATCATATGGTGTTGCATGCTATTGCATCATACTGTACTGTATAGGCGAATTATTACTCTGAACTCCTCTACATTGAAAGATACTGAGTTGTATTGTAGCGTAGTGTAGCGTCTCACGCTGTCATATGATGTGACGCAAGATACTGCATTGCAACATAACATAGTATACTCTCCTTGTACCCCCGCCTCTGCAATACACTGCAATACAACATACGTGTATTGTCTTGTAGCATGATATACCCTGCATCCGAATCCAAAACAGCGCAGGTCCAAGCATGCCTGACCCGGCCAGCCGTGCGTACGACAACGTCAGCGGTGCTGGCTTCTAAGACCATGATGTTCCAATGTACCCTTTTTTAAGATCCAGGTATTGGGGTTTCACCGGTACGAAGATCACCGTGAAGCTCATAATGATGAGCACTAAGTTCGTGCTTTGTTTGCTATTTCAGGTTGCACGTGCTACTGTTGCCACCTCCGTCATTCAGTATGTTTGGGATTTGTCGTACTCTTGATACTTACCAACTGATCATTATCAGACTCTTGACTTTCACTACGACTGTCACCTATCTTCCCATCGATCCTACTATTGCCACACATCTCTTCTTGCCCTGAACAACAAACTCCAAAAGCCCCAATCTGCAACCCTGAAACCACAAGATCCTTTTTCCTAGAACGCTAAACCCTAAAACGCCTGAACTCTAAACCCTGAACCGCTCAAACCTGTTCTTGCTGCCCGGGCGTCGACGTGCTCCTCATCGATCACACCTTCCACTTCCGCTGGTCCAAAGGCAACCTGTGACTTGGGTTTTCACAACAGCCTTGTAGGAGACTTTATCTGGTTTATATTGGGGGGTTCTAATCGGAGCCTTATGCTGTTAGGGTTGGGGGTTTAGGGTATGGGACTCAGGGTTCGGCTTCTACATCTCCAAGGTAGGTTCGAGAGGGTTGAAGGTTCACAGCAGGGGCTGTGGGTTAATAGGGCTTATAGGGTTCAGAGCTCAGAAATCTTCGCTGGGCAATGTGGCAACACACAACGGACTTAAGAGTTTCAATAGGGTAGTTAGCATAATGTACCCACCGAAACCCTATTCTAATTATTAAGGCCCCCTACATTATCCTTCATGAGGCTCGAACCACACCGCGAACCAAGCCAGGTCGGTCGTCGTCATCGATGAAAGGTTCCACATGGCAAACATCCGGGGAGACGCAGCCCGTCAGAGCCTCAGCTGTAGCTCCGTCCAGCGAATGCACTGCGGAACAGTCGGAGAGCCAAGAGATTCAGCTCTATCCCACAAGATATGCTCTGAGTGCACCGATTCCAACGCAAGGAGCTGGTTGCTGCTGGCACTGCGGCGACTCCCCACAGAACAGGGTCGACCGACCTACGTATCCTGGAGCACAACGAAAGGTGCCTGCTGGAGCAGCGGCATTTTTCGACGGCAGGGGCGGAAGAGCTGCAGGCTTCAGGCATTCGGGGGCCAAGGGCGCCTGGCTCTTCATCTTCGATGTAACCAGCCGGAACCTGCAGTTTTTGCGACTGCGTCTGGCATTCCGACACAAACTCTGAGAGTAAGCTCTGGGCTGCTTCAGGAGCCGGGCAGTAGCAGTAAGGCTCCGCCCATTTCCTGGCCGAAATGCTGCTCTGTCCCTGCGGCGCTTGCAGCTTGCAGCCCGGCCCCTCCGACCCTACACGGTATGCCCTGCAGCCCAAGACTCATCACGTAGTCCGGATTTGTGTTACCTGCCGGGCAGATCATCTTCGGCGATCCGCCGCTGAATGGCGGCCTGATGCACTGAACCAGGGCTCTATCAGGACACTATAAGGGTTCCAATGAGGGATGAGCATCAGGGGGCTCTCGCACAGCAGGGATATGATGTGAAGCATCGTATGCATTCCTGATTGTGGCAACCTGAACTAAGTTCCCCTACAAAGGACCACCCGAAAAACCCTTTGTAAAGCTGAAAAAACCAGCATGCCCTAAGAAAAACTCTATAACCCTCCTTTTTGACCCTTATAAAGCCCCTTGCACAGCCTTTATGAGTTATATACGGGCCTTAATAATTAGAATCGGGTTTGGGGGTATATTATACTATAACTATAATAAGGAACCCCCTAAAAGTAGTGTCGGTAGTTATTGAGGCCCCTATCCTAAACCCTAAACCCTATAGATCCCTTAAAGGAACCCTTAAGGACCCCTTTAAAGGAGCCATTTCACAGCTCTTTTCTCCCAGCGATTTCCGAATGCCTGCACCGCAGGCGGCAGAAGCTGCCAGGCTCAACTCGATCACAGCCGAAGAGATCCTCTGAAAACTTGGGGTTTTGGGGGTTTCGAGGTTTTGGGGGTTTAGGGGTTTTGGGGTTTAGGGTTTAGGGGCTTGGGGTTTTGGGGGGGCCCGACAGCCCTCTCGAGATTTTGGCAAGGGCAGCGCTTTTTCTTTGGTTCTTTTGTGCAGAGGATTTGGTTCAAGAACTTGCGGTTCAGGGTTTAGGGGCCTTTTTTTAGGCAGAGGATTTGGTTCAAGAACTTGCGGTTTAGGGTTCAGGGGCATTCAGGGGCAGTTTAGGGCTTAGGGAGAGGCCGGAACAGCCCTGAGGATCGCACGTATCGGCACGGCGCCGGATTGGGCGGCGGCTTGCAGGGCTCCAGACGAAGGCAGCCTTCCAGCAGCAAGGATGTCCTGCATGTCTCCTGACATTGGGTTCAAGGTTTAGGGGGGTTTAGGGTTTAGGGTTTAGGACCTGCCGCAAGCTACAAAACGACCTCGCTCGCCACTTCCCTCTGCTGGGCTTGTCTGAGTTTCAGCTGCATCGGGAAAGAGTCCGAAGCCGTCCTGGTCTATCACGCAACGAGCGAGGACGCCACCTCCACAGAGAGCGAAGGGCAGAACTGCACAAGCTTGCATCCGTCGACGTGCAATCTGCAACAGATGATCTCTGCTACTCTGAGAGCATCTGAGACAAAGGGGAGCAAGAAAACCAGTCAAATGGAAAGACGGGCATGCAAGAGAAACACTGAATGATAGGAAAGTAGCAGACGAACAAGATAAATACAGATAGGTGAATGCTTACAGATAGGCAGGGGAAGAGCGAACGGGGGGCCAAACAAATAGATTGACAGGTCAACGAATTCGTACAAAGAAAGATCATGAGAGAGTGAGAGACACAGGGTGTGGTGAGGCTGTCAGATAGCTGGCATACATGGATGGACTAGAGTGAAAACGACAGGTGGACAGACAGAAAGATCGGCACTGCAATCGAGAGAGATGCAGAGAATGACGGAGATAGATGCGCCGGTACTGATACTGGAGCTGACATATACGTAGGTCGATAAACGGACAGGAGGCAGGATAGACAGGTAGGCGGACAGATAGGCCGACAGGCAGACACAGACGGCGGCCTATGAAGCCGTCAGCGCAACGCCACCCAAACTCCGTTTGTTCATATCCTGGTGGTATCTGCGCAGGGACTTCACCTCAACGGAAACACATGAACGGAGAAGAACTTGTTGAATCAAGTAATTTCTGGAAGAGTGAACTCCCTCACTTACAGCAGAGTCCGCAAAGGAGTGCTGGAGGAGTCTGCGAGCAAGTCGCATCGCAGCTCGCATAACGGCAGATCCATAGTAGCTATGGTCCCACTCTCCGTGTTTCCGGACGGACACCTGGATACGCAAGGGAGAGCAGGCGGAGCAGGTTGCCGTCTTCTTTCGGCCACGGCACGAGGCGTTCTCAGTCCCGCCGACATAGGGTGTGCGGCAAGAAACGTCGCCTCGGCAGTTCGTCCATCGTGGCAAAAGCAGGACTCGAAGCAACGACTGTGCAGAGGCCAACATGCCAGCGAGGTTCAAGAACCTCCAGGCTGGACCATAGCGTTCTCGCACGTGGTCTCCATCATGCACTGCAAGTCCATGGGTGGCAGTGGACCTGGGCCGACGTCAACCGTCTACACATGACTACACCGTTGGCTGATGTGTCAAGACTTTCCGAACTCGGAAGTGCGAGGACAAGTAAGTTTGCTGGTTCAAGCTTCTTTCTTCTGGAGATGCGACCGTGCATCGAAAAGTTTGGGCTTGCATCTCAGCGCAGGCTGGAGGCATGCGCGGGAGGAAAATTGGTGTAGCAAGAGGCAGGTCGGTGCGGCACACTCTTGTGACTTCACAGAGTCTGGCCACACATCCAACTGGGAGTCCTGTGTCAACCACCGAGAATATGCAACAGTATGCATCACTCTGCAAGGAGCCTGCCACTCACTTCCCCAAGTTCGAAAAGCTGTGTCGGACAGCGCGGCTTCGTTTCCATGATGCAAGCAAACCCGGACGAAGGCTTCCGAGAGGACCCTCCTTTATAGAGCTGTGCATCCTTATTATAAGGACCTCTGAAACAAGTGCCCCGGTATTCAGAAACCACCACCCTGGTGGTCTGCTACACCACAACGCAAACCTTTGGAACGGAGTTTCGAAGCTGCCAGACCTTGTCTCGACTCTTTGCACAAAGGAGTAGGGATTACGAATGCCTTGAGCCGGGCGGGGACGTCAAAACCAACCGCCGTTCCACCCTGCCAGAAGAATGGGAGAAGAGTACGCATGCCGTTTTGGGGCTCAAGTCATTCCGTTTTGCACGAAACATGTCTCAATGAAACGATCTACACAAGCGACAGCTTGTGGAACTGCACCTGCTCAGGCGAGCAGTCGGCTCTCCTTCTGCAGACTCCGCGGTCATGTCTGCCATCATAAGAGCCCTCGTCATGCGCGTACCTCTATTTTTGATCGTATCGAGATTCTCATGGCTGTGACGTCCCACCCTCTGCCTCTCAAGCGCCCTGAGCAGCCGCAATCATCTGTTCCCAGGGCAGGGGCGCAGCAGCCACGGCCGCAAGGACCAGCAGAGCCGAGGCGACGCGGCGCTCGGTCTCCGAGGGCTCCGACGCCTCCTGGATCCACAAACTCCAGCCCTACAACCTAAACTCCGTAATCCTGACAAACCCTAGGGTCCCAAGGACGGTAAGTCTGACCAGCAATGACGAAAGCGCACATCAGGAATGTCAACATTTCGCTCTTCGTGCAAGCCCAGCCTTAGTCAGCAGAATGTTGTTCACACCACGAGGAATACAGATGAAGGAAGAGGAAGGAAGCACATCACGCAGCAGGACAAGAAGCAAATCAGCAAGGACAAGAGGGCAAGCAGAGCCAATCGACCAGAAATCAAGGGATGGTTTCACCACGATCCAAAGACTCCCGACCGCCGAAAAGGAGCACTCCTCCAAAGGCGGCGGTGGCTGCTCGGGATTTAGATTTGTAAGCAGGAGGGCCCAAGTGAAGGGCAGCGATATGAAGCCCCTTCCAAAACACCTCAGCTGCTTGGAGACTTGATCCGAACATGAAATCAAACAGTGCTTGATATAGCGTACTATACTTGCAACAACGCACCCCCAAAATAGTATCGGCAATTATTATGGCCCGTATATTAGGTCTCTTTGGCCCTGCAGCTTCGGGGAATTGTGTTTTGCTCCAGCATAAACAAATGCCCTTTGCATGCCATGAGCACCACATTGACAAGACGCCCAGGAGCGGATAAACGTAGCTGGCCTGATTCACGGCAGCAGAGTCCAGCACAATCGAAGTCAATCTGGCTTTCGAGAATCCACCTTCCACTCACCTTTTACCTTGCTGTGCTGTCGCTGGTAGTTCTGGCAACAAAGGCTTGTCAGCCGTATGAGCATTTCCTCTTGCTCCATCTCATTCTCCTTGGTATTGGGTATTGTCCATATCGCCATGACTAATTACCACTGCGAGTACAACTGTCGCTTCATTCTAGTTGGTTCCTCTTCTTCTCCTGCTGGCATGGCTCCGGTCCTTGTGATCTCACGGATACCTTGCACTTGGAACCCCCGGCTTGCCACATAAAGGTCTCGCAAAGAGCTGATGTAGGGTCTGCAAAGGGGTTGAGTACTGTGCACACTTTTGGCTTAAGGATCCCTGCTGCACAAGGTGACAGGCAGGAACTGGAAACTGACATGAAGTTGAGACATGACCAGCCCAGGACTATCCACGTCTGACTTGACCGACAGCCGCTCCTTGCCCAACCTTCGCACCATCTAAAACCCGACGTACTCTGCTCAGCGGCTTCGTCTGTGTGCACTCGTCTCGCCTCCCGCCCCGTCCCACCCCTCCCAGGCATCTGAGACAACATCCACGGGAAACGAAGTGATAGCTTCTCTGCCAAAGCCCCAAGCAGAAAAAAAAGGGATCCGACGGTGGATGGTAAAAATCCTGGATGACCTGTCTAGTGGCAGTGTTAGCGATGCCCTACGCGCTGTCTCCCCTCACCCCGATGTCAATGTTGGAGAGGCCAGCGGGTCATGCAGGATTTTTAGTACTCGAGCCTGTCGCCCTNCCCCTCACCCCGATGTCAATGTTGGAGAGGCCAGCGGGTCATGCAGGATTTTTAGTACTCGAGCCTGTCGCCCTTTCGGTTCCTCTGGGCTCAATATTAAGATTCAGGGGTTGCGGGGGCGAAACCTGTGTCAAGAAATCGATGCAGGATTTATCGTAGCAACAGTACTGCATCTCCGGCGTCGGTGCTCCTTGGAAGTCAGCCTTCACACACATCAGCGAGAAGGTCACTGCAAATTA
>BGNK01000876.1:149410-191694 GCA_003297005.1 Symbiodinium sp. clade A Y106
AATTCTAGTAGCTGAACAAGGATCGGGACTTTCAGCGACTATTTGACGCGGTTGGGCTTCTTCGTGCATTCTTGTGTAAGCAGCGCAGTCATGTCAAATAGCCCGCAAGTGTCCAACACACGGGTGGGGGGGCGTGGCGCAGGGGCATGGGTGGGGCGGCCTGGCCTGGCGTGGCTGGCCTCACCTATTTGCAAACTCATGTTCTATTTGCAAACTATTTGCAAACTATTTGCAAACCTATTTGCAAACCTATTTGCAAACTCCACTTTAAAGAGACTCACAATTGCGCGCTGTCAGGATCAAGAAAACGACAATGTCCTCTCCTTGCTTTGCAGTCCTGCGCATGTCGGGAATCTCTTTAAAATGGAGTTTGCAAATAGGTTTGCAAATAGNAGACTCACAATTGCGCGCTGTCAGGATCAAGAAAACGACAATGTCCTCTCCTTGCTTTGCAGTCCTGCGCATGTCGGGAATCTCTTTAAAATGGAGTTTGCAAATAGGTTTGCAAATAGGTTTGCAAATAGTTTGCAAATAGTTTGCAAATAGGGGATGGGTTTGCAACTACGCGACGTTGGGCAGCCCAGGCAAGGGCCAGGGCCGGGCCAGGGGCAGCGCCAGGGCCAGGGCCAGGGCCAGGGCCAGGCCAGGCCAGGGCCAGCGCCAGGGGGCCAGGGACAGGGCCAGGGTCAGGGTCAGGGCCGGGCCGGGGCCAGGACCAGAGAGGGAGCCATGGCCAGCCAGGCAGGGCCGGGTCAGGGCCAGGAGGGGCGGGGGTCCAGGCCGGGCTGCAAGCCAGCGCCGCCAGGCAGGCCAAGCTGGCAAGAGACACACAGCTCCAGCTGCGCAGCTTCCCCAACAAGTCTCTCCTCGCACAAGACGCAAGCACAGCGACGTGTACTGCAAATATAACACGGCAGAACACGCTCACACGAGCGCGCTGCANCTCTCCTCGCACAAGACGCAAGCACAGCGACGTGTACTGCAAATATAACACGGCAGAACACGCTCACACGAGCGCGCTGCAACCTCTGTCACGCGAACTCAAGCAAGACACAGAGCTGATGCTGCGCAGCGTATGCAAGCACGGCTACATGCTCACACGGGGCAGCTGCCGCTGCAAGCTCTGTCACGCGAACTGATCAAGCAAGACACACAGCTCCAGCTGCGCAGANGGGCAGCTGCCGCTGCAAGCTCTGTCACGCGAACTGATCAAGCAAGACACACAGCTCCAGCTGCGCAGATTCTAGACCAAGTCTCCTCGCACAACACGCAACTACAGCTACGTCGACTGCAAGCACGGCAGAACGCGCTGGCACGGGTGCTCTGCAAGCTCTGTCACGCGAACTCAAGCAAGACACACAGGTGCGGCTGCACAGCTTCATGGCAAAGTGTCTGCGCACAACATGNCACGGGTGCTCTGCAAGCTCTGTCACGCGAACTCAAGCAAGACACACAGGTGCGGCTGCACAGCTTCATGGCAAAGTGTCTGCGCACAACATGCAAGCACGGCTACACTGCAAACACTAGACTCTGTCACACGAACTCAAGCAAGGCACGCAGCTCCAGCTACGCAGCTTCTAGACGAAGTCTCCTCGCACAACACGCAAGCACGGCTACTGCAAACACGGCACAACGCGCTGGCGCGANAGCGATGCCCTACGCGCTGTCTCCCCTCACCCCGATGTCAATGTTGGAGAGGCCAGCGGGTCATGCAGGATTTTTAGTACTCGAGCCTGTCGCCCTTTCGGTTCCTCTGGGCTCAATATGAAGATTCAGGGGTTGCGGGGGAGAAACCTGTGTCAAGAAATCGATGCAGGATTTATCGTAGCAACAGTACTGCATCTCCGGCGTCGGTGCTCCTTGGAAGTCAGCCTTCACACACATCANGCGGGTCATGCAGGATTTTTAGTACTCGAGCCTGTCGCCCTTTCGGTTCCTCTGGGCTCAATATTAAGATTCAGGGGTTGCGGGGGAGAAACCTGTGTCAAGAAATCGATGCAGGATTTGTCGTAGCAACAGGAGCACACCATCAAGACTAGGAACTCTCGTACCGTGCTGCCACGTACTTAGGGTTAGTCAACGATTCAGGATTCAGGAACCCTGAACCCATAATCTGAGCACCGGAACGTTGCGCAACTTTGGCCAGGACGTGGCGCTCCGAGTTAGCCATAAGAAAGAGCTTGAAGCCGATAATCCGATAGAGCTTAGAGCCTAAACCCTAGACCCTGAACCCGAGATCCTGAAATCGAAATGTAGGGTTTCGGGTCTAGGGCTGCAAGATGCTCGGGCCCCTGGCGTTGTCTGCCAGCTGCTTCGCCTTCCTTGGCTTCGGGCGAGCACAGGTCACGGACATGAGCCGCTGTGGAGTGCGTGTGGTATTCTGAAGGGCTTAGGCTTTGGACTTTGACTCAGGTGTTTTGGGGGTCAGTTCTGTTGACAACTAGCATAAATCTTCTAGGGTTTAGGATTTAGGGTTTCTGCGTCTTTGCCAGCTAACTTGCTCTGCAAAATGTCCAACTTCATCTGGGCAGCTCTCGCCCCAGCAGCACGGACCAGGCAGCACGTCCATCTGGACTCTGTGGAAGGAGCGCCTGAACAGCTGGCCAAATCGACTCAACTAGACCTTTACGGTTTAGGGTTGGGTTTAGGGTTTAGGGTTTAGGGTTTAGGGCCCTAAACCCTAAACCCTATGTCTGACTCACCAATTCCTCTGAGGCACTAGGGCAGACATCAGCAGACCTTGCATTGCTGCAAATCTGACAGCGCTGGTCTCCTGCCAGGGCATCCAGATTCGAGGTTTTGCTTAGCATCGGACCAGGTTCCCTTAGTTCACTCCCATGTCGATCATGTGGGTCTTTGGATGTCTCTCCGCAGTCTGGAGACGTAAAACTCAGATAAGCAATGCTGGTAAGAGCCCTACGAACTGGAAATGTGAAGCTGCTGACAATGACAATCATGAACATGAAAACGGGCGCACAATAGCCAGAATGACAACCGTAATGCCACAGTGATAATCACCATGCTCTTCGTGTTATGATCACGGTTGCTAAGGCTGCATGTGGCCAACCATGGCCGCATGTAGACCTAAAAAAGGCACATGCAGGCCCCCCCTTTCCGTTCGGAAACCTGTGCATGAAATGGGCCGCATACAGAACTAAGTTGGATTCATGTAGCATTTAGCACAAGCTAGATCTGCAGCATCACCGCACCTATGTGTACGGCGAGCGGCGAGCGGTCTGGTTACAGGCCAGACTGAACGAGGCTTGAACTTCGTCACTTTAGTACGGATGCCTTGTCAAAAGGCTTCCACAAGGCTCTTCAGCCTAACTTGACATAAAGAGTCGGGGTATGCGGATAGCAGTCATTACGGCGACAAGAAGCACAGCAAGAAAGATCCAAATCATCATCATCGTCACCAGCATCATCCTTATGGGAGTAAAAAACCGCAAAGAGTAATAATGGCGATATGGCAAGCATTCGATCACTCATTCCAAAGATGCTCGTCGTTAAGCCAGCAGACACAGTAATCTCACAGCAATTGCGAGTAAGAGTATTCACGGTGGTGTTAAGAAACACAAAAGCCAGAGTCAGACTGTCGATAGTAATACGCGTAACAACAATCAGACTATTGATGGGAAGACCAGTACCAATCGTCATCATCACCACCACAACCACCACCAACATCGCCGCCAGCAACAACTATCATCAGCTAACTCTAAACCCTAAACCCTGAACCCTAAACCCTAAACCCTGAATCCTAAACCCTAAACCCTGAACCCTGAATCCTAAACCCTAAACCCTGAACCCTAAACGCCACCCCCTGAACCCTAAACCCAGTGTAACAGCAGATCCTCCGGTAGGAAGGCCAGAGGACCACACCCCGTGAGGGTGCTGTGCTTGAGAGCCACCAAGTCAGGCGAAAGATCCTTAGGGCTTAGGGTTTAGGGTTTAAGGGGGATGCAAGGCTACTCAAGAAGTTTAAGGGTTTAGGGTTTAGGGTTTAGGGTTGTAGAGTTTGAGGTCTAGGGTGTCGGGTTTAGACGGATAGAGTTTAGGGATTTTAGGGTTGAGGGCTTCAGGGTTAGGGTCTTGGGTTTTACTGCTTTGGGGTGTTAAGGCTGCAAAGCCTTACCTCTTCCAATTTTGCGGTTGGCCGACAAAGAAGCCAATGTGGCCCCAAAAATCCAAAGTATGGTGGTGTGCAAAAGTGTCTCTGCATTGATGTGGAGGAGGTCACCTACTGTAGTAGTTGCATGTTTCCGAGTGGCTGCCCCAAGAGACAGCAACAACGATGCCACCGTGACAGCCACAGGAGCAGCAAGGGAGATGGCCAATGCCTCGGTTTGGCAGGGTCGGGTGCTAATAAAGCCTGGCATCCCTAGACTCGCTCATCCCTCTTCCGCCTCTTCCTCTTCAGACTGACTTCAGCTTTGGCACTGCAGAGCGATTGGGGCTGGCAGTTGCTGCCGCTGCGAAAACCCCGATGAGGCCAAACTGCGGCGATGGGAGGAATGTCCTGCAGGGCAAACGTGTCAAGAGCACCTCTTTGCATGCACGAAGCAACAAAGAAGTTCGTCACGACATGTCAAACCGTGATGGTCCTTGGGCCTACGCTGGTGCTGTTCAGGCTTGCGACGACCGTACGCGCGACTTCTCCCACCAAGAGCAAGACCAGCATGAGAATCCACGGGGCTGACGAGCCGGGCTGGATCACTGCTCCCAGCTGCTGCAGCGAAGGATTGCTGTCGAGTTGTGTGCTGCACCACCAGACGAGAGCTAGCGAGAGAGGCGCCATCATGGCATCTGTCACTCGGGAGGTTTCGGTGGCATCCCGGACCAGCAGTTCATAAGGCCTGGAAAGGGGCCCTTCATTCTCCTTCTCCTTCGTTCGCAGGAGGTGTAGGACAACCGGGTAGCCCAACTCCTGCTCCACGCTTTGGCGCAGAACTGCCTCTGAAGCCTGCCAGTTCTCGATAGCCCCCTCTCTTGGGTTGCCAGACACCACCACACCGTCCAAGCGATTCGACCAACTCGAGGATGTTCCTGTCTGTCAAAGGCTGAAGGTTTGAAGGCCCTCTTCGTCAGGAGCTTAGAGGGAATTCTCCGGGTCCACTTCTCAAGCTGTGGCGGTTCCGAGAGTTGGATCTCATATGGGCTTTAGCATGCTTTAGCTTAGATTCTAGATTGAAACTACCCCGAAGGTCCGAAGAACGGCAGCTCCATCCGCTGGAGGCCGCTCAAGGCCTTGCGTGCCTGAACGCATGCGAAGCTTTGGAGATCTCAGGCTTGCCATTTCACAGAGAATCCTCTGCCTCTAATCCTCTCCTCCCGACGCGGAAATTGCAGGCCTTGACGTCAGCACTGTCCTTGCGTGCCTGGTCCAGCGCTTCCTGCAGCACCTCCCTGCTCTCCGCAGGCTTTGGCTGCACGCTGCGCCGAAAGCGGTCTGGCTGTTGAAGGATGGCTCCAAAGGTCACTAAGGCAGACACCTGACAAGTCTCTGATCACAAGGTGCCCACGTGCGATCCTCTGTGCAGTTTCGGCACAGTGAAGGCAATCGGACGCAGCCACCAGGCCTCTGCAAGGTTCGAGAAGCCCTTTGGAACCGGGATGCTGTTTGACATGCATGGCCCAGGGCATACACGACTCAAACAGGCCTCTGTCGTCTCCCAAGCGACCTCCCAGTAGGCCGCGCTATCTTTGCGACCTTTCGCAGCAGAAGCTCTCGCGGCTCCGAGGAATGTAAGGCGACTTTCGGACGGGTCCACGGGTCCTTCCGCTGTGCGGCGGGCTGCTCGAAGCCAGGCAGCTGCAGCAGGCGCCAAGGCCTCGCGGACTCGTCTGACAAACGGCGCACATCATCCATCGCCATGTCACAGAAGCTGCCCTACTTCAGGACGCCGTCTGTGCCTCGCCCGCCGAAGGATCTAGTTGCACCCCTCCTTCTTCGGGCCTCATCTGCTTCCGTTTCTGTGGAGCCCTCTGGACGCCGAGTCGTGGCTATTCCTGAGCTCGCAAAGAGACTCGCTGCGATCTCAAGACAGGTCGACTTTGCGGCAGGGGCTCGGGAGAAGCACTCAATCAGCGTTCTGCTTGACAGAGCGACTATGGCCAGCAGCACCCCAGCCCGAAAGACCATCCGTCCCGCCCGACATCGCATGGCTTCTACCGAAGACTTGCACACGGCCCTTTCTGAGCCCGCGAAGCTACTGATGATCTGCAAATCGCGCTCACAAACAGAGGCAAGGACAGAACTTGCAAGCCCCACGGCCGAGACAAGGGCATGCTGCTAGAGGCAGACATCCGGAGAGCTCCTCAGCCAACACGACCGAAGCAACGAAAGAAACTTCGGGGCTCTCGCTCTCTGCAGCTTCGAAGCTGTCACCACCTTGCACCCTGGGGGTGCACCCGCACGACAGGCGACACTAGGCCGGCCCGCATATCCTAAGTGCCAAGCAGAGGCGATCACGCCAAGCAAAGGAAAACGAAGCTTGCAAGTGTCTTCCTGCATGCAATGACCATGAGGCTCCCACCGTCTGCGCAAGTGTAGGTCCGGGTCTCGTTGTCGTAGTCATAGCCCGGTGGCATAGGCTCCGGCGCCGGACAAGAGGGGATCTGGCTCAGCAGAGAGCGACTTCCGCTTTACCAGAATCTGGAACGGCCACGTACGTTTACAGCTGCTTACAGTGATGGATATGATAAGAAGGTCGGAGATCTCAGAGACGGGTTCGCTTGGGAAGGGCAGATGGGCAGTGACAACAACCACGTTCTATGGTCGTAACAAAACCTAAACCCGAAACCCTCAAACCTACTTGGAGGTTCATGGTAAGTTATATGTAGGGTTTTAGGTAGGCTAACTATGGGTTATAACCTATCCCCACTTATCACTACCCGAAACCCTCAAGCCCAATCCTTTCAAGAAGTGGCCTGACAACGTGGAGGTGTCCAGTCAATCCTTCGCCCCGGCTCTGTGTTCTCGTCCGGGCACTCAGCGACCTGAAGTGCTGACGCCCGTTTGAAGAGCCGAAACTACTATTCCTTTTATCATCATCATGTCTACTGGAACCAGAAATATCCAGAAATACTACTGTTGGTATTGTTGCCATTGTTGTTATTATCCCGTGCTGTGAGCTGAGGCGTGCACGGTGGGCAGTCCGAGATGTGGCTCACGACAGGTCCTCAGTATGCAGGGCTGCAGAGATCCTACAGTCAAGACCAGCTAGACAAATGCTATCATCGAAGGCAAAGTTCAATGAAGGGTTTTTTTGAAGACCCTTTCCCCTGCTTCGTCGGCATACCGAAACTGGTTTTTATTTTTTTGCGGGCCCGTTTCCATCTGCAGATGCCTTTGAAATCCCGAGTTCAGGGGAGCCTGTTACCGAAGCCTCAGGAGCAAACTACATGGTCTTGTTAACCGAAACTAGCTAAAAAAAAACTATTGGGTTTAAGTACCCATAAAATGTAAAATGTTGCCCAACTATGACAAAGGAATCGTTAGGGTTTCAATTCAGCCTTGGCACACCTCGCAGCTTTCCCCGGAGGAGATGTTCACACAGTCAGAGAAGTCCAACTCGCACTCCTCAGGTTTCACGCAGGCACTCAGTGACTCGACGTTTGATCTAACTGCAGTCGCCTTTATAATGCCCCTACCACTTATAGTAACTCTGGTGGTCATGATGGCGGCCCTGATGGCAACCGCGATGGTAACCTTTGTGGCAAAAACAGCCGACTCTCATATCTAGTAATCGTTAAACCCCAAACCCTAGGCCTCGTAGCAATCCTTCTAGTAAGCTGCATGGGAAGGGACGTCGTGTTCTGTTGGCACGGCACATCCCAAGATGGGATTGCAGCCTTCCAGAGACAGATGAACCTCGCAGCAATCCTCAGAAGCGCACCGGGGCTCATTCTTTGTCATTGTGATCATGACCAACATGGTCGTTATGATGCTGATTCTTCTCATTGTTCTGGGTCTGCTGATGCTGCTGGTTATTCTGATGTTTCTGGTTATTCTAGCTATAATGCCTACTATGATTATTACGATGGCTATGGTTTTGTGATGAGTATGATGCTGACTATCCTCATTAACATGATGGTTTTAATTGTTCTGATGGGTGTGCTATTATGAGATGATGATAAGGATGAGGATGAGGATGAGGACGAGGATGAGCATGAGCATGAGGACGAAAAAGAGGAGGAGGAGGAGGAGGACTGTCCGACGATGACGATGATGATGATGACGATGAATATGATTATGATTATGATGAGGATGAGGATGATGACTGATGATGCTGATGATGATACTGATGGTGATGAAGATGATGATGGTGATGATGATGGTGATGATGATGATGGTGGTAGTGACGATGATGATATTGACGGTGACGATGCCGAATGACGAATGACGAAAAAGACGATGATGATGATGATGGTGGTGATGATGATTCTTATGATGATTTTGAGGGTTATGATCGGTATGGTGTACACATTATACATATGCACACGTATACGCGCATACGCTAAGTCGAAGCATCCGTCTTTGAAACTATCAAAACAAAGAGGCCCTAACATTAAAAACCCAATTAGCCAAGCCATGTGGCCCAAGAAGAATCGCAGCTCGACCTCACGGTACCGGCATAGCCAGGAGCGCAATGCCAGCCAGAGGTGGTTCGCTGGTATCCTCTCGAGCAGGGCTTCGGGGCTTCGTTGTTGCATAAAAGCCGACTCGTCATAACATTTCTTGCGTTGCAACAATTCTGAGAGAGGTAAGTCATAAACGCACACCCCTCACTGGAATCCGATGAATGGTTTGAACACAGGCATGGATAAAAATGTAGATTGCACCGGCCAAAAGACAAGCTTGGCGTAAGATTAGGCTGTCCCACAGGTGCCTTCTCCGACTTGCTCGTCGCAGAAGGGCATGATGCACCGCGGGAGGGACCATACCAGGCCACCAGCCGCGTCCTGGTTGTCCTGAGCTACTTAAGGCTTAAACAGGACCCCACACCTCAAACTCCAAAACCCCAAAACTGCATAACCAAACCCTGGACACACGTTGCCCTGCCCAATTATCACGACTTGGTACCCAGCCGACTAATTCCAACCTCAGCCCAGTTGCACGAGGGCAGTGGGCTACTTCCATTTCACCAACGAACGGCGGAATGCAGGTGAAGTTGCACTCCTGCGCAAAACCCGAAAAAAAAAACAAACCCTTGAACCCTAAACCCCTAGACCGCGAAACCCCTACACCCACAAAAAGGAACACCTTTCACAAGGCGCTACATGCAAGATTGTGAACTGGACACTCCAAGACCGAGAAGAAGAATTAAACAGATACACACAAATTACATGCACATGCATAAACATGCAGACAGACAGCTAGGTAGGTAGTGTCACGGATATAAAGATTATACAGACAGACAGATAGATAAACAAATCGACACACATGCACATGTGGGCAGGCGGGTGTGGGCGGTTGTGCGTGGGTTCGGGTGGTTGGGTGTGATGGTCTTCCACATAGGATATCATGTAGTCTACTAACAGTGGATGGCACGGATCGTCACAAACCACGGCGATCAGGACTCGCCCGCTAAACTAAGTGAAGCATGTACACAGTGTGTGTATGGGCGCGCTTATTCGCTGGTGTGTTTGTCGATTTCGGTTGTGGTTGCTTGTCGGTCTGTCTGAGTGTTTGTTTGCTTGCCTGTGTGGTTGTTTGGTTTGCGTTTGTGTGCAGGGAGGGATGGGGTGAGGGGTGGAGGGGCTGAATATGTAAGTATACATGAATACATACGTACATACATACATAAATAATATGCACGCAGATAGATGTAAACATCCATGTGTGCATATATTCACCTATCTATCTATCTATCTATCTACACACACACCCACACACTATAGTGCCAGTTTGGTTTCTATCGTATGACATACATATACTACATGCGTGCACGCATACAATACAATACATCACAATACAGCACATGCATCACAACTCAATGCAACCAACCCAACCCAACACCAGGAAGGACAAGACAAGACAACATGTACATACGTACATACATAAGTACCTACGGGCACAAAACTATACCATGTAACATGTAGGTACACCTTGTATAATGTAAATGTGCAAGAGATTTGCCCCAGCTGTGGTTTATGTGGTATGCTCAAGCATGATATGATATGACATGATATGGGACGGTATGATGCGATACAGTATGGGGTGGTATGATATGGTGTGACAGGACATGATATCATGTCACTCCTGGCCAGCAGGCAGGGAGCCATTGCAGCCAATCTCAACGTGCGTGCAGAACTCCACGGTAGGCACGTCGCAGGCCAGAGGGGCATAGCCTGGGGTTCAGGGTTTGGGATTTAGGGATAGGCTAGAATTAGCAAGCCTCAGTTTTCAGGGCCATACAAGTGATGGTCGGCAAATGGCGAAGTCTAGCTCGGAGTGTGTCGGCTCAATTAAATCTCGGCTTTTCAGTGACTGCAGGGTCTGGGAGGACAACCGATTTCAACATTGCAACATCGACTCAATGCACTCATGCTTCTCGTGCTAGACCTTCCCAGATCTTTAAACCTGCAACCCACGTCGTGGTCTAGATGGGAATTTTAGGCGACTGCGATTGAACCGACATACGGAGCCCGCGGGTTCAGGAGACCAACAGTTCGATGGATCTGCAGAGAAAGATGTCTTTGCATGGACTCAACATGGCAGAAGCAGGAAATTGCAAAGACACGCAGCAACCAGAGAGTGATGCCATCGACCAGCATTCCGACATCAATTCGCAGTGATATTCTGCCTTGCCGCTGTGGCTTTCCGCACCTCTGCAAGGAACAAGTGGCTCTCATTACACACCAAGACTTATCAAAGACGTCGCAAACAAGCTTGGGATCGCACATTGCCATTCACCAGACTCGGCCAACACGTAGCCTTCGGGGACAGGATCCGGAGAATGGCATGTCAGCTCGCAGTGCGGCATGGTGAAGTTGAACCTGGCGGATAGGGTGCCAGTCTGCACGACGGGGGGCTGTGGAGCAGGTTTCAAGGTACAGAACGGCAGGTAGCCAAGGGGCTCAAAGGTGGGATCCGTGTTGTCTGAAGGACAAAGGCCTCAGACGAGGTTCGGTGGACTGTCGCAAGGATGCTCTGCCAAGTTTGGCAAAACAGAAACCGTCATTCTGAAACCGGTCCATGCGTCCATACGAAGGCAGCGAGCCGGTAAACGGCCATTGGCAGGCAATCTCACAGCTGTCTCCGGGGTTCAGGAACGTGCAGTTCGAGAGGTCCAGCATGCACTGATCATCTGGGAGTACTGGCGCCACGCATGGCATAACTGGCATGCATCCTGCCACAAGGAAGCATAGTGCTGAGGTCCAA
This sequence comes from Symbiodinium sp. clade A Y106, assembly GCA_003297005.1. NCBI lineage: Eukaryota > Dinophyceae > Suessiales > Symbiodiniaceae > Symbiodinium > Symbiodinium sp. clade A. The sequence continues at coordinate 160,794 of BGNK01000876.1, forward strand.
CTCGGGGACCTATACATTATGCAGTTGTACATACACACACACATATATATAGATAGATAGATAGATACAAACACACATGCAGAAGCGATGCATGTAGTTTGTTGCAGAACAGGCCTGACAAGGTCAGGGACGCATTGCACACGTGGCACTCCGTGACGACTTCTCCAACGTATCCTGGTGGAGCTTATGCAGTTCACAGCTGCCCAAGTCGCTTCTGGCACTAAGAGCGCAAAAAGGTAGTCCAAAGAGGGTCCACGGATGCGGCAGTTTGATCATCTGTCGTGCTTAACTCCACTTCAGTTCCGTTTTCTACAGTCTGACAGTCTGCCCTATGGCAATCCCGAGTGAAAACACGCTTGCTCTCTGCTAACTCGCCGAGAATCCTCGCTGACAGGTCCACGTCCCATCTGGCTGCTTCGTGTAGCCCAGTGGTGTAGGATGCGGGTCGATGCAGACCTGCACAGTGGATCGGAGAGCAGTGACTCACTCTGTGCCCGCCACTAGGAATCACTTTGAGAACCTGGAACTCGCAGCGGATTCGCTCGAAGTCGAGGACTTTCGTGGGGTCAATGTTGCCTGGGATTGAACAGCATCTCCACAACTCGACAGCCACAAGCGCCGTCGTTGTGCCCAGACACCTACGGGGCAGCTGGGCTCTGTGGCATTGTCGGGGAGACCTGGGGCCGAGTGCAGTGAGGAGAGTTCGCAGAGGCTGAACAAGGCTATCACTAAGCGGATGCTGAGCAAGTAACCAGCCATGGAGATGTTGCTCAGCGACTCTTCCATTTCAATCTCATCCTGATCTGAAGAAAGCTGATGGAGGGGCCCATCAACGTCACAGCAGCAACACAGCAGGGAGGCCTCCTCCCACACGTAGGAGGTGTTTTCAATGTAGCCGGCCAGGCAGGGGACTCGGCACATCTGTCCCGGGCCGGTCCCGGAACATGCAGAGTAGTTCAGGCCACAGACCTGATCCTGCAAGGGCCACGCGAGGATCCATCGAAGCAGAAAATGCAACTCACCTTCCCAATATAGGGGCCTGAATAATTAGAATAGGGTGTTATGGTCTATTATAAGATAAGTAATATATTATGTTAGAAACCCGCCCTCCGCCCATGGATCCACCATGAGCATCGTTTGGAAGGCTTAGGGTAACTTCACGGGGTACAACCTCGCGTGACTAGCTTCGGTTTGGTTGTTGTTTCGTCTGTTCAGTTTCTTGTGTCGATTTGTTTGGTTTCGGTCAGTGCTCTAACCAGTCCCAAGCAAATCCAATCGCAAGAGTTGTTCAGGCCGCATGTTCGGCAACCCTCCGACATGCCCCTGCTCGAATCTCCTAAGGGGCAGGACAGCGTGGGGCTTCCACCAGCGAAGCAGCGTGTTAAAATCATCTGGATGTTCCTGCTGTCTGGTTTAACACTTTGACAAGTTTACATGATTTCATTAATGTAGATCAACAGGTTCAACACTCTGTGCTGTGCTTGATCACGTCGGGTGGATTATAGCCCACGTTGAGGCTCTGACGTTGACGAACTATCACATGGTGCAGGCGAGCACACGACTGAAGTGTGTAAGTGTAATTCAAGCCTTTTCAGATTCTAAAAATTCTCGATGTTGACAAACACCAGAACTGCCTGGTGCTGCCGGGGCGCACTCAAAAAGAACACTGTGACAAGACAAGGCAGCAAGACCACAGAAAGATACCACATGATCAAACAAAAGTGGCATAGACGCAGGCAGCAGCCACTATCACGGCAAACTGGGGGATTGGAGGCTACAAGACAACGGTACAAGTGGAGAGAAACACCATCACGACGGAAATGAATACGCCTGTGTATACATGCATGTAATTCTGTAGATAAAAGCATATGCAATCATACATGCCTGTGTTTATACATAATATACACATAGTCACACGCACATACACGATGTGCATGGGTACAGAGTAGCTACAGAGCTAATGCGCCAAGAGCGCCCCAAAATAATCCGCGCATTCAGGATTCCCTTCCGATCTAGGATTGAGCTTTCAAGATTTCCTCCGCCGATTGCATCATTGCTTGAAGCTGCTGTTGCTGTTTATCTCCAACTGCAACTTTATTTAGTTATTCCCCAAAGACCCTATAACCAAAAGGCCTTAATCCCTCATCTTTGAACTCTAAAGCCCAAAACCCAAACCCTCAACCCCAAAATCAACCCTAATTCCTAAACCCTAAACCCTAATCCCTAAACCCTAATCCCTAAACATCCCTAGACCCACTAAGGAACTCTCACAAAATGGGGTCCTCTTGAGCTGGCAAAGCACAAGGCACCAACTCGTGGCAGCCAGAAAGGATGAGCATCGGCGCACAGAACCGAGCGAGATAGCAGTCCCACTCGGCCTTTCGGCTTTTGGTTTAGGGTTTAGGGCTTAGGGTGGTTTAGGGTTTGGGGTTTTGGGTCCCACGCGGCCTTTCGGGTTTTTGAGGTTTGGGTTTTAGGGTTCGGGGCCTCACTCGGCCCTGTACAAGTAGAGGCTTTTGGGTATGATCCCAAACCTGAAGCCCAAAAACCCCGGCGTGCCTCTCCGATGTAGCCTTCAGCACACTCGTAGCTCCCATTCACCTGGAAGGGTGTTTGTGAAACCCCTGCACCTTACAATCTGACAAAATGCTCAGACATCCCCTGAAGACATGGCCCAACAACCAAAAGCCGAGCATTCCTGGCCTTATTGTAGCCTTCGGTCAGAGGCACGGGCTCCTGGCATGGACCCTCCTAGGAGTCTTCCAAGCGAAGCACGGGCCACATACGAGTATCGTTCAGCGGTCTGTTCGTCCCATTTGCCTGTGAGGGGCCTGGCCTCGCAGCCGAAGGGGAAGCGGCAGGAAGGAAGCTCTCCCAACACGAGCTGCGTCGAATCCACCTTGTGCTCCCACCATGGGGAGGGCACGCGTCTAGGGCTCTGGGGCTCTCGCGTTGTCCGCCGGACAGTGATATGTGCTCGGACCACCCACCAAAGGTGGAGTGCAGCTTACGTTGCAGCTCTGCCCCGGAGGCAGGTCCCGGCAGGCCGAGATGTCATGGCCTCGCAGCTTCGCGCAAGCGCGAAGCGCTGATTGGCACAAGGCAGGCTCCAGTCTCAGCAGCGGACGGCAGGAGTCGACTGTTGGGGCCACGCCTCGATGGTGCCAGGGACGTTTCAGGAACCCTGGGCCCTGCACGACCTTTGAGGCTTCCGCATGGCTGCGACGGAGCACCTTGGGATCTGTAGTATAGAGCCTCTATAAGACCGTCATGACATGTGATTGAACCCTACTCAAACCGATCTGGCTTTATCAGACTCCGCTGTATGTCGAAAACTGGAAATTTGCTTTGCCACAATGCGGCCCCATCTGAACAAAGGCTCCAACTTACACTGTGGACCAGACATGGTACCTGCAATACAACGGCCTTACTGCGTATGCGCCCCCAATGCCGGCGAAGACACAGCCAGAGAAAGATGTCACGGTGACGCATTCCACTGTCCCGGTGGCACTGCTGTAGGATCCTGCAGATGCAGTCTGCACTGTAAAGAAGAGCCCACAACACACTCGGCCTGGGCACACAGTCCAGGTCTACACATGACTCTTCATGCGTATGACAAAAGAGACGATGTCGCTATATATCTATATGTATACGTATATACATATATATATATACCATATACACACACAGAAAGTCCAAAACCCCGTTGTCATGTTACCCGGGCATGCACCTTGCAAGTGGCAGGAGATCTGCGCCAGACCAGCGTAGCCAGGCGCGCAGCGGTACTCTATGCCTGCTAGGGAAAGTAAGCTAGGGTTCAGGGTTTCGGGAGTATAAGAATACTTTGACGCGTTGGTCCTAGGTCCTGCTTGACTTCAAGTAGGTGAGACGGACACTGTATTCCGAAATACTGGTACTTGTTGGTGCTGGCCCTAAGTCGCCTCATGCCGTCGAAAGTCGCATCACGGCCGCTGTACCCCATTGTGACGTGCGAACCGGCGAAAGTCACATCACATGCCAAAATTTGGTCAATCACCAAGGTGACGGCGCGATCCGACATGGCATCGATGAAAAACCATGCGATTCGATGGACATGCTGCGACAACCTGCGATGCATGTCCCAAACTCAGCCATTCCCCATGTGGACGCTCGATTTCACAAGCATGCCCGCGAGACATACAGTTGGTTGCACCAGATCCTACACCCTGGACCCTAAACCCCACGAAACAAGCTCATGCCAGGCAAGTGTCTGGCCACATTCGCACCGGCAGGCAGCTGGACGGTACTGTTGGAAGCATTGCCAGCTGTGGCACCTGCGACTACCAGACACACTTGAATGTAAGACCTAGCTCTCATCGTGCAGTTCCGAGTAATACCCAGCTTCACAGCAAGACTGCCACTTCTCCGTCAGGGCCTACATGGACGTAACCTTCTGGTATTACCTCTGGTGGTGGGCAATACATGTTGCACCTCGGTTAGGGCAAATCATCGACAGCTTCAGGCGAGCAGGAGACAGCATGCGCATCACCATGCCAAAGCCTATACAGCTGAGCTGTTTTATGCTGATTGCAACCAAGGAACGTAGGCAAGTCGTACTCCATTCTTCGTCTTGGATCGATGTTCCGCTCCACACAGGAGGCATTCGTGACGTCTCCTAGACGGACGTCACACAAAGACCTCGCATTGAGTTTCCTATGTCAACAGCCACAACCCCCCCCCCCCGGCCAAACCACCCCCCCCTCGGCCCCCTGCACCAAAACTGACAAAATGTCCCCCGGGCAGGGGCCGGGATACCCCCCGTTGTCGGTCGGGTGCGGGGGCGCACACACAGGCNCTTCGTTCCCCCCCCCCCAGAAGGGCTTTCGTCGCCCCCCCGGACCGACCCCCCCCAAAACCCCCCCCTTGGTTTTCCTTGTTCCCACCCCCCCCCCCCCCCCCCCCCGGTCAATCACTCCTCGCATCGGCTCTCTGCACGAAAGCTGACATATCGTCCCCGGTGCAGGGCCAGTGTACTCCGCGATGTTCGTCTGAGAGCGGGGAGCACACAAAGAGGCAAAGTATATGTAGTGCTGCGATACACTTCGCATCTTTCTCATCAAAGCAGCAGCTAGCCTGGCTCTTCTCTTCGCACTCCGTGATGTTGAAAGTGCATGTATCGAAGGAGCGAGGGTCGATAGGCATGCACGGCAGCATCTGGAAGCAGCCCTGCAATGTCCTTAAGCATGCGCTCATCACTGCATTCTGCTTGAAGGCTGCAGAGGCGGCCGACGATTTGCCTTTGGCTTAGGCCCCCGGCACTGGAACAGCACAAGTGGTACCTCGGTTGCAGACCCACAGTCCATCATCCTAATTATTAAGGCCCCTATATTATAGTACCCTTATAGATCCCTTATAGATCCCTTATAGACCCCTTATAGACCCCTTATAGTTACCCTTATAGATCCCTTATAGTAACCCATATAGACCCACCCAGCCTTTCCTTCTCCCTCGCTTCCGAGTCACTGTTTACAGAGCAGGTGTGATTCGGTGCGCCAGTCCAACCAGGTGCACAGGTGTAGGCCGGATCCCTGCATCTGCTAGTAATCTTAGGGTTTAATAGGGTTTAGGGTTTAAGGTTTAGGGTTTAGTGTAGCTTTGACATAAGGATGAGGTTTCAGCCACACTTTGCGGAGGCATCACACCCTTTGAGCACTTGCCTGTTGATCTCCGTGGCGTTCTCAGTTTCCAGCAACAGGTCATGAAGCTTGATGTAGCCTAAGTTCTCAGTTCGGCTCGGGCGTTCTTCTGCAAAGTGAGGCCTCCAGAGTACAACCGACGGTCCAAACAGTTCTCAAAAAATGCAGACCGTAGCACAGCAGTGTAAAACAAGCAGCCCGGCGGTGGCGGCGGGCTTGGACAGAAGAGCTCGCAAGTCGGGATCTGACGAACCTCCACCTCCTTCAATGGGTCCACATTGTCCTGGCTACAAACTGCACTCCAACGACAGTCCAACTCCAACGTCTGTCCAAGGCAACAGATCTGCAGCGCTGCTAGCCGCTTTGTTTATTCATCTCTGATATCCTGTGGGCAGAACAGGCCATCTTCGTAGACCTTGGGTCACCGACTGCTTTCTTGCGCATACTGGGAGGAACTTCCGTGACAGCTCATTGCAATGCTGTTCCTACTATGACCAGTATCGCAAAGATCGATACGTGTTGCTATGTCTCTCGCTATTGTCGATAGCTGTCGATCGACACTGACCAGTACGTGTTACAAGCTCTGGGAAATGACTGTTGCATCAGAAATTGTAGTTGGTGAGAGTCCTATCACCAATGTTCACAAGGACGTCAATGACGTTGATGACTTTCCTGCCTCATGGCACCATTTTCGACGAGGGACATCAGGGCTATAGAATGGATAGCGGCAGATGATAGCACAGGAGCCGCCCGATGGCAAATCCTCGCAATTCACGGCCTGGCCAAGAGCATCATCGCAGGGGGCCGCGCGCACATAACCTCTAAGCCCTTGCCTCGTACATGCACTTGTCGATGTAAGTAGGAGGCTGGCAAGGCTGGATCTGCATGCAGCCCGACAGAATCCTCAACACGACAGCATTGACAGCGTCCGGGATGACGAACGAATACGATCCGCGCAGTCCACCAAAAGGATAGAATGGGAACTTTTCTAAGTTGGGACCTTGGATCCTTTCAGCTGCACCTAAACTCTTATCAACATGCGTACATGCAGCGCACATTCTGGGGAAAGACAACTTCAAGCTCCAGCACTTACACTCGTCCTCGTGTTTCTTGGGGTTCGGGTTATTGGTGGCTAGCTAAGAGCTGTGACAAGCGTCATGTAAGAACCGCAAGTTTCGTTGATGACATCCGTCTCATTGATGACCTGGGCAGCTGAACATGGGCATCTGTATCTGAAGGTTTCAGCTACTCGGAAGACTCGAGAAAAGGCTTCTGCGAGAGTTGGCTATGTCGTTTTGAGGCTTTTCGCTCTTCTGAACCCCACTAAACTAAGAAGAGGACCACGAACGCCAGACGAATTGACAAGAAACTCTAAACCCTAAACCCTAAAAGAGGTCACTAAGCGACCACAGGATGAGCTCCCAGAGGACCAGGACAGCCGGACCCGGGGAAAAAGATCCAAAGAACCAGTCCCAATCAAGAGAGAAGAAAAGTATATGCGCATATGCGATATATAATTATATATATACATATATATATACATATATATATACATATATACATATATATATATATATTCATATGCATGCATGTACATATAAACATCTCTCCATCTACCTATCTACCTGTCTATCTACCTACCTACCTAACTGTCTACCTATCTATCAGTATCAGTAGCAGTAGCAGTAGCCGTAGCAGTACCGGTAGCAGTAGCAACAGCAGGAGTAGCAGCAGCAGTAGCAGTAGTAGCAGCAGTAGCAGTAGCAGTAGCAACAGCAGGAGTAGCACAATAGTAGTAGCAGTAGCATCAGTAGTAGTAGTAGTAGTAGCAGCAGCAGCAGTGGTAGTGGTAGTGGTAGTGGTAGTGGTAGTGGTAGTGGTAGTGGTAGTGGTAGTGGTAGTTGTAGGTAGCAGCAACAGTAGCCGTAGCAGTAGCAGTAGGAGTAGGCGTAGGAGTGGTCGTCGACACCGTTGCGGAACTTTCACGAAGGCTTATTTGGCTATAGAGTTGGCCTTTCATGTAATTTTTTTCCTCAAGGACCTTTAGATCAACCACCATGTGTGGGTGTGTGTGCGTGCTGTTTACTGGCACATGCCGGCTGACTACGAAAAGTTGCACAGACTGCAGGTCTACATGTCAGCATAAACGAAGCAGTTTTCTGCAAACATCAGCAGACGAGCGGCACAGTGAACATGGGCCCGCCCAGCATATCCGGTTGCACATTGCCAGGCGTCTCCGACCTTCTCATAGCCTCCGAACAAGAATGGAAGATTTTTCGAACACTTTCTGCCACAGATCAACATACACCATGTCTCATCTAGATCATTTCTCGATCACGAGCGTTCTTCATCCCGGCAGTCATTGCCGCCTGCTTGCAATAGACAAGTTGACATGAGAGCCTGCAGTCCTGGGAACATGGACGGCGTCGGCTGTGTTCTAAAAATGAACATCGGGTCTGCTTCAATCTCTGTTGGGGCTGCTTCGTCCCCTCCCCGTGACACAAGCAAGTAAGTGAGGTAGATGTTGTCGTAGGCAAACTCGTCATTGCCGTCCCTTGGGGTCGGTGCAACCCTTCGAACAGAGCATCGTCTCAGAAGGGGATGTCCTAATATGCTGATGTACCAAACCATCTCGCCTTCATGAAAAGGAGCATCACTTGATGGCTTGAGGCCCAGCATCGCTAGAAGTCCAATCTGCTTCCGATGGTGCTCGGTGGCCTGGTCCGCCAACATCTGCAGCCGACATGACCGTGCTGCTTCCATCTCTTGGGGAGTCTGCAATGTGAATGTAGCATCGACCTCCCACAAAACTCGTCTGGGTGTCTGGGTTGCCGTGCTGATTTGCTTTGGAGCTTGCCGGTCTTCAATTCTGAAGTTGCTCCCTGGGGCATACTCGGCCAATCGATACGACTGCCCCAAGATATATCGACGCAGCCTGGGTGTCAAGCCAGACAGCGCATCCATGTCGTTGACAACCACAAGCTCTTCCAAAGATGACGGCAGAGCGAGTGCCATGCAGCCATGGTGGTCTTGCTCATCAGGAAGACAGAACGCCATTGACCTGAACGCAAGGAGCCTCAGCAACCGACAGCCAGAGAAGTCCAAAGTCCGATAGGCCTTGTCCACAAGGTCACGATCCGAAGTGATTTCATCAGTACCCCAGAATATAAGTTGCCGAAGGCCGGTCAAGTTGGAGAGTGCAGCCAGATGCCTCCGGGAGGCGGCTGGGAGCTGTAAGCGGAGATCTTCCAAGGCACTGAAGCCTCGCAAGGCGAGGGAACTTCCCAGGTGAAGCGCTCCGGAAGATCTTTCACCTGGCAGGATTTCAAATGTAAGGCTCCGAAGAGTGGACCGCCAGGCTCGGAGGCTGCGCAGGGCATCACCTTGCCGCCCACGCCCCGACCACTCGCCACGGTAGGAAAACTCCGCGACCTTCGGGAAAACTGCTGTGATGCCGTCGAAGGACTGCAAAGACTCTGCCTCCAGTGACAAGCAGGATGTCGAGCAACCGTCCACTTGATGAAGGCATAGACTGTGCTCATCGACGAGAAAATTCAGGGCTCCAGCAAAGGACTTTGCCATGCGGTGAAGGTGCAACTTCACGACTGCCGCAACTTCATTTCCGACACCTTAGTGCTGAAGCTTCGTAGAGTAGCGTACCAGGAAAACGAAATAAAAAAAAGCTGAACTTGGGCCCATCGGAATCGCTTTACCTGGAACAACTTGGTTCCCGGCAGAGCAACAACCGCTTGCAGTGTGGGCATGTGCTGGGAAGCTGGCACATGCAGCGCCCCTTTCGAGAACTGTGTCTGCTCCCCAAGTCTAAGAGGCCGCAACTTGTCACGTCGTCTAACACGGACGTGTTCGGCGAAGGCCCATCGGACCTGCGTCCCTCTTTGCAGGGATCATGTAGGTAAACGACACGAGACGGAGGAATTCTTGATGCACAGCAAGGTGGAGCGGAGATCAGCAGCGTCAGATCCAAACATGTCTCGCCTGGAGACAGATCCGCAGAGAGGAAATCCTTGTTGTGCAAGGTCCTTGATCCCAGAAGCAGATTTTGACAGACCTCTGGAATGTGCCAGAGCCTTGCAATTTCAGCCTTAAGGCCCAGGACTGCAGTCCCTGGCCTGACCAGAACCTTTAACTTCCTCCCGCTCACCGAATGAATGGAAACATTCATATCCGAATTCACAAAGATAGCACCCTCCCTGCTCGTCCCATCGACGCTCGGCTGTCCGTGTTCCAGGCAGGGATGCGGGGTAACGACCGGTTCAAAAAGCGGGTAACCTTCCATGCTGTCATCTGAGCCAAGCCGACCGGATAAGCAACGCGAACATTTTCGCCTCAAAGGAATAATGTGGGAATCTTGAAATCGCCATACATACCGTGTCTTTGCTGGGCTGGCAAGCATGTTGTGACGTGTGAGCTCGCATCTTGTAACTGTCCCAGCTCGAGTGCGCAGGTTAACATCTAATGTATCTAGAACTAGTGCTTCATAGTTCTAGGCAAGGACAGCTTAATCGCATCAACTGATGCGACCGTTGCAGATACAAACAAAGTCTGTTGTTGGTAGAACATCGTCGTGTTGGAACTGTCTTTTGTTCTTAATTTCATGTAGCACGCCTTGCAGTCACAGTCTCGGCTCGTCTCAGATTACATTTGACTCCTTACTTAGGTGTACTCGTGCCGACTTTGGCATTCTGCCCTAAACTGGGCTGCCCTCCATGACTCCATGAGATAGCAAGCGAGACCCGAACAAAAGCGTGTTTTGTTTTCCTGTCTGTCCCTTTTAGAGCACATCCTAAGCCCTCCGATTGGATTTGTTCCAGCCTGGCGGAGGTATGACCGGGTCAGGACAGGTCAGCTCGCAGCCATCTTCTTGCAGGTCCACCGGCACGGGAAAGTCGAGTTCTGTGTTGTTGGCCTCAAATTTTGAGGAGCCACCACTACCACCACCAACAACACCGCCATCGCAGTTGGCCTTATCACGATCTCCTGATCATCAACATCATAATCCTAGTCATTATAGCCATCATAGTCATCATACTCACCATAGTCATCATAGTCATCGATCATCACCGTCATCAACGTCAACATCAGCATCACCATCGCCAACACGATCCTGCCATTGCTGTTGATCTTCATCCCCTCTATCACTTTTGCCATCATCGCCAACATCACAACTACCATGCACATGATGGTCACCATTAGTCAGAAACATCAGTATCATTGCACTGAAAGGTAGATCTTACCTTTGGTATGGTTGCCACTAGTGCTTTTCCTAATTGCAAGGCTGCTGCTGGCGCGTGTACTTGTGTTGTCACTATTGTTCTGCTACAAGCACTACTCTACCAGCTCTACGGATGCTGCTCATGGGGATGTCACGGCGGCGGTTGTCAATTTTCACTGATACCATGGCCGTGAATATGGCTGATACCATGAGGGATATTGTTCCGATTGCTAGAAGCACGATGCAACCACAATGCGTAGCAGTTAACATGTTAAGCTATATCATGATGTTGCACATTGAGACACATGTGATACTGACTCTACTGACTCTGCTTCCACATAGACAGAACGTGTCTTATGTAAACCGACATATAAGTAAATATCATCTGATATCTATTCGCCGGCATCAGTATATATAATAGAACATACATACATATTCATATACATATACATTTATGGACATGTACAAGTATAAATATGTGCATATAATATATATATATATATATATACATGGATGAGAGTTACCTCGGGCTTCTGTCGAAGATTTGGCATACGCCAGTGCGTTCTAACTGCTTTCTTACGATGCTACCACCGAAGCCAGACACATGCGGGTCTCTGCACACCCGTGTTTGATAGAACTCAGTCCGGGACAGGACAGTGACCGCTGGCATTGGAAGTCCCAATGTATGGAAACTTGCATGGCAGGACACAGGCCTCACCTGCAGCAGGGAAGCTTCACTTCTGAGTCGGAGGAGAACTGTGTTGGCCCTTGCCTGGTCCCAACATCGAGCATTCGTCCAACTCGAAGCGGCACGGATCCTTTGGGCTCAAAGCTCGAGCAGTCAACCAAAACTCGCTGCTGCGCGATGCTGCTAGCACTCCAAGCACTCCAAGGCACTCCCTACCTCTCTTACCTCTCACCCAGAAGCATGTCTTGTTGCCGAGCATCTGCGTCAGGTGCCGTGCATGGCTGGGTGGGCACGCAGCCATCGAACACGGCCTATCTTCGCAGACTGTGGAAGCGAAACTCAGCAAGCACGGAATGCACCCTGACCTCAGCACGGCAGTCCGGCGGCGAGCCGATGGCGGAACAGCGCCGGGCAGGTTGGCCCACAAAGCCAGCTCGGCAGACGAAGGCCGACCCATCCCACACCTGAGTTGAGCAAACCATACCACACCACATGAGCATAGTGCATGCCCGGAACCCCATGCCCCACCAGAATGACCCCGGAACGTGCACCGAGCATGTAAAGAACCACTAAAGTCCTCGGAATGTAGAATGTAGAACTATTGCAGGAGAAGATCAAAGGAGCTGTCGTCAGTGATGTTCGGATCTGGGCAATCTGCCAACATACATCGGTCATCGTCCCAAACAAGGCCATCGTTCGCCTCAGATGCGCCGGAGCCGAGCCCCAAAGCCTAATTATGCCATAAACTCCCACCGAAATTGAGTCCCTGGTTCTTAGTAGGAAGTGGGGGAATGGCTCCCATTCCCCATTCTCTACTAAGAACCAGACAGTTGACGGAGGCCCCAAAGCTCGGTGACCTCTTCTCCTCTAGCCTCTTCTTGCTCTTCAAAGCCAGTGCAGACAAAGCAGCCAAGATGTTCTCAGAAGCGCAGGTTGCGTTGAAATCCGGGCCCGTGTAAGGATAGCGACATCGGATAGTGCATGTTTCGCTCCTCGCAGCAACCGAAATCCAAAACACCTTCGGGGGTAGTGTCTTCACACTTGGGAGGCTGCATCAAGGCATACTTGCAACAGCTGCCGCTACTAACACGACTAGTCAACCGAACCCCTACCCCCTCGGATCCTGGGCACGTTCATGCAGTCGCTCAAGTCGTACTTGCATGCATCGTACATGCCTGCAAGGAGGGGGACTCGACATGCAGCGCACCCGAGCTAAAATCAGCCGCTGCCTGCCCCACAAGGCAACATCTCATCACAGCCGTCGAGGCGGATCTCTGTGTCGCAAACGCGTCCCGGGCCTCACTGGGCAACTACTGGAACAAGGAAGGAATGAGCTCTGACACTTCTTCATGTTTGCTGCCCTAGCAAGCTGTGCACATCTTTGCTTTCCTCAGGTTAACACCCGACGGCACGCATCTCACACTGGCCGATCCGATGTAGCCCTCGGCACATTCCTCGGCTGCTGGTGTCACCGGAGGCGCGTCCACTGGGACAGTGGAGCCATCCACCAAGCATGCAAGGCCCGATGCAAACAACGCTGGGCATAGGATTGCTCCCTGCAGAGAGAGGTTCCCAGCCATCCCAGCTTTCTCTGTTGCGACGATAACCTGCAGAAAGCAAGCACCTAGACTTAGATTTGCAAGACCTGGTAAGCGACCAGTCTTTCTTGACACCAACGAGAACAAGCAGCCCGGAGGTACGAAATCGCACTCTGTGGCGCATTGAGGCATCCTTCCAACCAATCTCTGCTCAGAGTCTGTGTTGCCTCGCATGGGAGATCAGGTGTCTGTTCCATCACTTCCTTGCGAAATCCGAGGCTCCGACCAAGTGGGCAGCTGAGGGTCGCAGGCTGGCCCGTGCAGGGCGCAGCACATGACGCCTGAAACCAGAAGCTCAGCGAAGTACTAGTAAGGGTACAACAAGTGGCTTGCAAGCACCACAGGTAAATCATGTAAACTCCTGGGAGCCCGAAGCGTGAAGCCTCTCTTTAGGGTTCAGGGGAGCCTAAAGCCTGTATTTTGGAGATCTCGCAGAATCATCTCTCACCGCAGCCGCGGCCAGACAGCCACAAACACTTCTCCTAGCAAAAAGGCCTCGCAGCTCTTCCCAGCCACCACAACATCACCTTGGCAACCAAAGAGTGTACTGACAAAGGATGAGAACCCCAATAACAATAACCATCGTCATAATCACAATAACAACAAGACGAATACTAACAATAAGAGCCAAAAGAACAGTCATATTAACACTAACAATAGTGGTCACAATGCAGGTCTTTGTGGAAGATGCAGATATAAACTCCCACTAGCAGACCACTGGCAGTGTACATGGGGAACCGATGTTTTCCGTTTTCTGAGTCGCCGACAGCCCGGGCCGATAAGACCACATGGTGGCGTCGCGAGATCCAGAGGTTGACAGGCGACCGTTGGCTTGCAACCGGCAAACTCGATGCGCCACTGGCAATTCAAGTCCTGGCTGGCGGAAGTCGAAAGGTAGCTAAGATCAGAGCCTGCGCTTTGCAGCATGACGGTACTAGTCCGAGTAGCGAGGGAGCACGTCACCGTCAGGTTGCCAGCATGAAGCTCCTGGCTTCACGAAGGCATGCCCTCAATTACTGGGTTCTGGTCTTGGGGCTCTGAAAAGTATTTATGAATAGGTATATCTATAGGAACCATAAAGGGAAATTAGAAAGTTTCCTAAATTGCCACCTAGATTAAGAAAGAAGACGCTTGGACTCCTTAGCCAAAGCCTTGAGAGAGCATGCAAGGAAAAAGACCACCGAAGACAAGTGGCCGCGCAAATGAAGTAGCCCTCCCGCTCGATGCGTGCACGTCGTCCAGAAAGAGGGTCAGTGGAAAAGGTTGACACCGCCAAACCGTCTTCGCGCACGGCTATGAAGCTGATGTTGTACTCCTGTGCGCAGCATCAGACGGGATACCACGGTGAGCTCCATGAAAGGTATCTGTCCTATACTGGCCATGACTCTGCACTGTGTGGTTTTGCAGCCGGGACCTCCGGCAGCTCTTCCGGGATGGGGCAGTCGAGGAAGCAGTTCCTTGCTTCGGGGCAGCATGCCTTCATCTGTTACGATATTGGCGGATTCAGCTATGGCGCGGCATCTGCACGTCGACAAGGGTGTTGGGATCGGTGTTGGTGGACGGGCAGTAGCCAACTGCAGGTCCACCTCCCATCGGCACCCGGCAAAAGACCTGACATGACAAAGGACGAATGCAACAGGGCCCCCTGCCCAGGTCCACGCAGCACGCTGTGCAAACGCGGCGAAGAAGACGACGTTCAATAGTCATGCTGTCGCATGCCACTTCAAACCACAACAGACGGCTATGTAGGCTGTTACCAGCCCCTTTCCGCTGTATGTTCGAACAGACCACAAGTTCAACATCAATCTAGCTTTAACCTACTACTCGAAAACGCTGTGCTGCATGATAGAGCGAACTAGAAATCCAGTTGGTCTCGCGCAATCGCGCAAGTGAGCAAGTGGCCTGACAAGTTCCACCAGCGGGCACCATACTGCAGTCAGAGGTGTCGAAGTCGCAGACATCGCCTGGGACTTCAGATCCCCAGCTGCGGGAGGCGGGGCGCGAGAAGGCAGAGCAAAGTAGGCCGGGTCGCTTGGCGGAAACCAACAAGGCTGAAGTTGGACACACCCCGTCAACTCCGTCCTGAGCTCACGGCATCATCCTTCCCCTGCGGAAAGCCTCGCCTCAAATCCGTACGGTCCTGGTGATGCAAATTGCTTCTCCGCCAGAGAAGAACCGGTCCATGTAGCAGCTGGCAGAAGCGACTCCCGTGTAACCTCCCACGAAGGTGGTCATGCACACCGTACTTCGACTTAGTGAACCTTGCCTGGTGCGCACGTCCAAGAGTCTGATCCACGGATGTAGCCTGCCAAGCAGAGTTGAGGCAGTTCAGGGTTTCACGTTTACTAAAGCAAGCTCCGCATCGCCCTGCCTTCGGGCACGGGGTCCGGCTCCGGGCACAGAAGCGCGCAACTGGGCCTCTCGAACTGCAGGGGCTCCAGAGGATCCACGTTCCTCAGGTTCCGAGATGTTCCGGGGGCATTCCGCACGATTTGCGTGCTCGTCGCGTCTACAGAGGCTCTTGTGTTCTTGAGACAGGTCACAGCTCCTTGCAGCTTGCCACGGTGCTGTTGCCTCCAGACAGAGTCTGCACAGATGGGCTGGCTTCAGGTTTAGATCTTGGCGAACGAGCCTACGTATGGATCTCGGCAGGAGACATTGCAGGTGGATCCAGGCGTCAATTGGTCACAACCTTAGCATCACATCGCGCTAGTAAGCCCCTGTTCCAAGCGTTGGGGTGCAAGCCATGGACTATCATGGACTCCAAACTCTAAGCTCTCGCCTATCATCTCTTCCCGTAGCTCTGGGAAGCAGGCCGGTGAAGTTGAACTGGCATTGGTCGAAAGCTCGCGGATCCGGCGTCAGGCAGGGCACGATCGGAAGGCAACCGGAGAGTAGAAGGATCCCAGTGCAGGAGGAATCAGCATAGCAGGAACTGACCTGGCAGCTCCGCTCTGGTCTGCTGGAAAGTCCCCGCACTTTTGCACTTCCAAGGTGGACTGACAATTAAGACGTAAAGAAGTCAAGACACCACTGTCCCAAGGTAGCCGCTCGAGTTGCACTCCCAGCCATCCGCAGTCTCCACGTACGCCTGCACTGAGCGTACTCCAATTCCCCTTGCGGTTCTCTGCACACCTTTGGCACGAAAGCCAATAATGCCAGACCTCAAACACGAGCAGGACGCAACTCCTCGAATCCGAACTTCGTCCCTCAAGACCCCGCACCTCAGCCCCACTGCAAGTAGCCTGAACCCCACATGGGGGTTTCCGAAAATAGGGGACCCTAATGTAGTACTCATTATAAGGACCCCAAAATAAGGTACCCCGAATTTTCGGAAACTCCCACATCCTAAGACCCCGGACCTCCGTCAAGTTGACGGGTGGGTCGAGGCACTGAAGGCTGCAATTGGGCAGGCTGAAGTTCGGAGCAATATTAAGCACCAGGTTGTTCTCATCACCTCGGCAAGTCGAGCGAGCGAGAGAGGGAGCGAGAGAGATAGAGATAGACAGAGAGAGAGAGAGAAAGAAAGAAGGAAAGAAAGAAAGAAAGAAAGAGAGATACCAAAAATTATCCAAAGAGAGAGAGAGAGAGGAACAGACAGATAGACAGATAGATAGATAGATGCAAGTAGGTGGGCAGGTAGTTGGGTAGGTAGGGGTAGGTAGGCAAGCAGGGAGATAAGTAGGTAGGCAGAAGGACGGACACACAGACAAAGACAGACAGACAGACAGACGGACAGACAGACAGACTGACAGACTGATAGAATGGATAGACAGATAGACAGATACACAGCCAGATAGATAGGTACATAGATAGCTAGGCACATACAGAGATAGACTAGATAGACAGGCAGACCGAGAGGGTGGATAGATGGAATGATGAGGATGATGATGGATAGATGGATGGATGCATTTGCAGATATGCACATGTATGTGTGTGTATGTATGTATGTATGTATGTATGTATGTATGTGTGTATGTTCATGTAACTGTATGTGTATGCATATCTGTATATGTATGTGTATGTGTATTGTGTATATATCTATATGTATATATGTATGTATGTACGTACATGGGTAGGTGGGTAGGTAGGTAGGTAGGTATGTGTCAACGAATGAATACTATATATATATATATATATTGCATGCATGGATGCATGCGTGGATGTGTGTGCTTGTGTTTATACACACACACACAGAGACACACACACACAAACACACACACAAACACACACACACACACAAACACACACACGCACACACACGCACACACACGTAACATTCGACTCAACTTAGGATGACTGGGCTCCGCGCAGCTGGCGTTCGTGGAGTTTCCATAGAAGGGAGCTTGGCAGTCCACTTGGCAAGTTTCTCCGGGCAGCAGCTGGGTTGGGCAACTCGAAACCTGGAGCTGGTTCAGGGTTTAGGGGGCTTGGGGCTTAGTGTTTAGGGACTTTGGAGTTTCGAGTTTAGGGAGCTTGGTGTTTGGGGTTTCGGATCTAAGAGCTCTTTTGTGCTGGGCCGATGAGCAGAGACAGTCTTAGTAACAGAGCTTGGCAACAGTGAGGCAAGTCTCTTGGGCCCCGACATACTCACAGCCACTGGGCAGTGCTGGAGCGGAGCACGGCACCTCAACAAAGCACCCCAAACAGAACAACGGTAATCGTTCGCAAAAATAACATTCCTATTCACGATAACAATACCAAGTAATTGTCAACATCTACAAGCTGTCAGCAGCCCTTGTCGACTGCACGCTTGTCTCGGCATGAATGCTGCGACGGACGACTAGACACAGTTGAAAGAATTGAAAATCTGCGAAAACCCGGGACTCCAGCGTCAGAACAGCTTATGCAGCGTTGATGGTCTGCAGCTGCGACCGAGCAACCTTTTCCTCGCAGCCACTCAGTGTGAATCCTGAACATCGGGGTTTAGGGTTGAGGGTTAAAATGCATCTAGCCTCTGCGAGTATCTTCCGAACCGATCTTGCTGAAATCCAAGGAGCGCATCACGCAATTCCGATCGGGGCCACAACTTGGCACCGCTGTGCCGAGGTAGCCGTCGGCACACGTCCAATTTCCGCCAGAACGATTGTACCCTGCGTTGGTGTGCAGAGTTTTTCCGTGCAGAGACCAAGCAGAGTCCAGGAAATTGCCGATAAAACACGTATGCTCTACAGTTTGCGAGCGTGGCAAGACGCAGGACATAACCTGAACTGAAAATCTGCAAGCATCCATCGTTTTGTCTTTGAGACGCTTTCCCGGGCCTTGTGGTGGCTCTGACGGTTCTGTGCACTGCAGCTCGCAGCTTGGCAGCACAGGCACCACAGGAGGACGCAAAGGATCCTCGGCTTTTCACATGAGGGCCCCGAAAAACTGAGGATCGTCCCAAAAATCCGGACACAGTTTGAGCAGGGTGCCGTGTTGTCAATGGGGCAGGTCCCAGTTGTCGGATCACCCAGGAAGGATGGAGGCTTGCAGCGGAACTCGCACTGCTCGCCAGGCAGTAGTCCGGGAATGCAACTGTGTATGTACCTGCTTCAATCATGCCGTGGACACAACAGGCGGGGTAGACACTACCCAGCAGTAGCTGCCTGCATGGGTCGGGATTCTGCATGCCCGCGCAGATGGTCAGTGGGCCGCAGCCACTGAAAACATAGCTCGCGCTGCAGTTGTTCCTTGGAATTCACGACCGGATCACTCGCACATACAAGCCAAACTCAAGCAGACCGGCACCTGAAGCTAAGGCAACACTACTACTGCCGATGAAATTTCGCAGGCAGGATGCTCCGCATCAATCAAGCAGGTTGTCGTGGCATTGCCACCATAGCCGGCAGCACACGTCCAGCCTCCGAAGAAAGACCAAAACGACACTTGGAAAGCCTGCAGCAAGCTGGTGTTGCAGAACCCTGCCGCCGTGTTAGAGTGCCAGTCCTGTGGCATTTTCACCTCCCGGGCAGGTGCCGGCATCCTCACAGCTCGCGAAGCCCGTCGGAGCCTGACAGCAGCGCCCATGCCGGAAGTGTGCACTGCCGCATGTGAGGCGAACTTGACCCAAAAACGTCGCCATGACTGACGTTTGAGAATCATTGAGGCCGTGTGACTTGAACATCCTCCAGGTAGATGCACGGGGACTCGCAATCCGGGAGGCGTATCCTTGGGATTTACCAGACTGCTGCGCTGTGATGAGGCGCTCGCAAGATGTGGCAGCAAGCTTCTGCCTAAACCCTAGATGACCGGAAACTACTAAACCCCGAAACCCGAAACCCAAAAATCCGTAAACACCAAACTTTAGAGAACTTTCTCTGCAGCTGGAGGATCTCTGGAGGTGCACCCCACTCCGTGTTCATCTGTGGACAGACTGCCATACCAGGGACGCCTGATCAGGGCCACTGTCTCCCATGAGCCCTTCAGGGTTTACAGTAGGGCTTCCGGGTTTAGGTTTTGTAGGGTTGCAAGGTTTCTAGGGTTTGGGGGAAAGTCTGGCGGCCCGACAACCACAGCTTCGCCGCGCCTCGTGTGGGCTCCCGGCAGGAGATCCTTGGAATTTGCTGGTAGCTCAGGGTTTAGGGTTTAGGGGTATACGCACGTGAAACCTGCACAATCTTACAACTATCATTTGGTGACAAGAAAATACTGGTACCAGTACGGTCCTAAGCTTCAGGTGTTCGGTCAACCCCTTCACCCTTAACCCAAAGATGCCGAACAGCAGACCCTCAAACTAAAAAAAACTCGTACAAGTAAAAGGGTGACCGTCGAGCAGCGGGCAGGAGGAGCCCGGGGCCATATCACACACGGCGGCCTGGTGTTGCGCGGACTCTTCGAAGGCTTTTGTACGGACTTTATGAGGTTTAGGGTTTAGGGCTTAGGGCTCTGACGAGAGTCCAATGCTGGTTCAATAGGGATTTGTAGGGGGTTTGGGATTTAAGCTTTCAGGGTTTAGGGCCGTTTGGGGCTTCTTGGCTGCAGGGTCTCGGCTTTACGACGTGTTTTAGGACGTGGTGCTTCGAAGATTTCAGGTCCCGGGCGCGGCACAGGTTTAAGGGCTTGGGGGGGGTTCCAACTCCGGGTTTTGGATTTAGGGCAGTCGCAGGCCGTGGGATTCTTGGCGAGGCTTGTGGATACTTGGAGGCTCATGGGTAGGTCTATAAGTAGGACAAATACGGTTAGAACCTATATTAAGGGACTTATAACCCACTTATAACTACCCATGAACCTTCAAGTATTCTTCATTAGGCGCAGCTGGCCTCGAATCGGCAGAGATCGACCACTGGAGAACCGCACGGAGCAACAGGAAGGCACTCGGAAAGCTCATACTCGCCTCTGCATGGAAACACATTCGGTCACGCTATGGCCTCCTGTCAAAATCACAGCAACTTGACCTGCCTACGCAGTCCTCCCGCATGACGCAAGTGGCCGTGGCATTCCCGGCAAAGCCATCTGCACACTGCCAGCTGTCCTGCCAGGCATGGAAACTACACATCTTGTGAATGCTTTAGAAGTCTGTGCTTTCTCTCGAAGGGTTACAAGCTGCTGCCGAATGATCTGGAACTCGTTCTGGAAATGACTCGGCTCCTGTAAGATGCATGTTTGGTCGAAACCGGAGCTAATATGAAAAAGAATGTGCATGCCGACTCCCAAGCGAAGACTTTGTTTCGGCTCTCGATGCCCAAGCTTAAAATGCACTAAAGTTACTTATCCAGATGTCGTGCTCCGCAACAAGGTCGAAAATCTAAAGAGTCGATGCCGCCTCAATGCCTTGCATTTAAGAACTGACCAGCTGTGATGTAATACAGCTCCCAACAGCCCCGACTCCATGATTAATTTTGCCTCTTTTGAGGAAGAAACGATACCCCTGATATCGACCCCTGGTCCCCTCGTCGGAACCCTGTTTGAACGAACCTCAACTGTTTTGGAAACCTCAACGATTCCAATGCTCTTTGACTGGAAACCCCCACCTCGCTGGAGTTGGTGGCTTGCAGCTTGACAAAAGGCTCCGGGATGGGCTCAGGATCAATGCAGTCTTCGAAGACACAGATCAGCTCCATCATCTCGAACTCCCGTCCTGCCAAGTTAAACAATGGCGGTGCAGGGTTCAGGGCTGGGGGCTGTAGGATCCTGGGTTCTTCCTAAGGGATTTACTTTAAGTTACCATAACAGGGATCTATAGTAAACTATATGGTTACCGTATTAAAGGTAGCTTAAATTCCATAGACGGAGTACGGCTTCCCATTGCAACATCTTATAGTGCTTTATAAAACACTACAAGCCCCTGGCCTGCTATGGTGTTCCCAACAGGGCATGAGCCCATGACCCCATCGCTGGGCAGCAGTGAAGGCTCCAGAGGCCACGGCATGGTTGCGTTGGACATGTTGGTGACGAAGCTGCGATTGCTGTCGTTGCTGAAGTTGCTGAAGTTCTCGTCCTCGTCCTCCTTGGCTCACATGAGGCCAGCTGGCACAATGACTTGTTTTGCGAAACCCCGGGAAAACAAATGCTGGCACCTCCTCATGCTCCATGGGAGGCCGGATGAAGCCAGCATAGCTTGCCTGAGGTCGCCACGACAGATCAACGCAGTGCAAAGATTCGCAGCTGTGGCATGAAGCCCCCTGCCTACAGTACAGGAGGAGTCATGGGACACTAGAGACCCCAGCACATCATAGAGAGCATGCCAAAACAGAAGGCCATTATGACAATAGTTACAGTAGGGGCCTATCTTTTGATTGTAAGCACACCCAACTTCCAGAACAGATTTCCTTCAGGAACCCCAGACAAGGAACCCCAGACAGAAAGTGCCGATGGATGCCCAGCCTTGCAGGTGATCATGCAAGACTCGCCGGGGCCCAGCTCCAGGCACTCGGAGAAGTTCAGGCTGCAATGTGCCTGGGTGGCACCCGACATCGCCAATGAAGACGGCGCCCCAGATGAAGTGGTGCAGAAAACAGACATGTCAAACTATGATCTCCAGGTCTGCACAGACATTGCAAGGGTGTTTGTGATGACACAGTTTCCTCAAGAACTCTTCGAGCATCCGTGCAAGTTTCAATGTGCGGCGGGACATGTCAAAGTTGACTGGGGCATCAGTCACAGGCGGGGAAGGAGCGATGATGAGGGGATCTCAATTAAAGGTGCTCGCGGGCAAAATGCTCACAAGATGTTCGGGCTTCATGCATGTCAAGGACCAGAGACGTGGAGACCTGTTCCTCCAAGCCAGCCGAAGGCACCATGGAAGGAAGCACGCATGGCTGCAGCTTCAGGCATCCAGACAGCACCTGTCCCACGCCGCATTCCGTTTCATTGTCGAAGATGCACCTGCAGAGTCTCTGAACACGAACACGAAAAGGATCCACAATGGCTGAGGGCAATAAGTCAGGCGCCTTGCCTGGATACTGCTTGACCTACGTAGCCTGGGGCACAGCGCCATTCGTCCAAAATCTCCACGCCAGGATCACCCGCACGAACCAGCTCATATCCCTCCGGAATAATATCTGGCATCGGGCAGTCCTCCGCCAGAATTCGGGGTCCCAAAAGAAAGCATGGGTAAAGGATGACTTGTTCTTGGTTCAATCCAGACGACTTCAATCCCGCCGAGAACGAGTTGAAACTGGCTTAAGTATCTGATGGACTCACTTCGCAACACATCCAATGCCAGCCTGGGACGATAAAGCCAAGTGTCAAGGATGCAAACCGGAGGGGACCAGTCGACTGGCTGATTCGGGTTGATATTGAAAGTCGGACACCTCGGTGCAGTGCTGCTGGATTCCACGCCCACCCGAGACTGCTCGCGTGCCTTGCAAAAGTGGGATCTCCAACATAAGGTGCTCGGCATCGCACCTCGCCTAAGCAGCACGAGTGCGTGGCCACGCCGCAGAAACAATCCACGCATTGAAAGAGAAGCCATGCACCGAGGGCTGGACAGAAGCTGTTGGGCACCATTTCGCCACAGTGAGAATTGTCGAAAATGCAATCATCCCAAACCTCTGTTGCCTGCAAGAGTACGCATGTCCACTTTCCAAGATCTTACAAGCAGACGGTAGCGGCACCACATTGACTGGGCCAAAAGGGTCCCGAGGACTTCGGCACAGTCAGGGCGTACGAAGGCCTCCAGCGCCACACAGGACTGCGGGATGCTGCATCCGGACAGAAAGCCATCCTAGAGGACAGCCGCGTCTTGTGAGAGACTCGCACATGCGTTGTGATTGCAGGTCCTGAACTTCGCAGCCTGGCCAGTCTTCATCTGCTGGCAGTACGGAAGGCGCACTTTCGCAGCGCCTGAGGAGCGAGAAGCTTTCTGCTGTAGTGCCCCTGTAAGCTTCCAAGAGATTTCGCCCAAGCCGAGGTCTCCACTTTGCAGCGATGCCGTTCATGCCCTCCGAACAGCGCCAGCCCACGGGAGATCCGGGATCCTGGAGATGAACGGCTCAACGAGAGAAGTTCTAACGGTGACGAGGTCGTGGCCAGGTTGCGATGTGCGGCCCCAAAAAACCCTGCCTGTGTGTAGTTGGGGCTGTGCACTTCTGGGTCCGGGCACTCGAAAAAGCTGCACAGCGGTCTCGTCCAAGTAGCTTCTCCTTCTTCACACGATGTGCACGCAAGCACAAGACAGCCAGGCAAGCAGACAGACAGACAGACAGACGGACGGACGGACGGACGGACGGACGGACGGACGGACAGACAGACAGACAGACACACACACACACATGTATGCACATACCTACGAACATATACATACATACTTATTTATATATATATATATACACACACATATGTATATGCTGACAGTCGCTGAAGGACACGCGTAAAATGCGCACATATTGATAATCGTCCGGTCAGCGTGAAGAGCGCATCTGGGGTATGAGAGTTGGCAATAGATGACCCAGGAGAATGGCAGATTCATGCTCGTCCCTACAAGTCCAGCTGCTTATACCACCTACTCTGGCTGAAAATCGCGGGCACAGAACTTGTCTGTCATGAGTGCTAGTGTCAACAGTGGTTCATGGGGAAATCAATTCTCGATGAAATTACTCCTGCTACCTCGTTTTTAAAACTATCGACTGTGATCATACTCGAAACAGTGAATATTCGAGCCTTGATGTAACTTCCATAGCATCAGCACTTTTGTATATGTAGCTGCGGAAAACCATTTCAGAAGTGATACTGCTGCTGCTACACTCACCGATGGGAAATCTAACTGCATTCACACCATGCAAGAGCCATTGCTGATGCACGAAACCCTGCATTGCTTCAAGTAGCATCCATTGATGGATGCACCCTTTATCCTGGGATTAAGCAGGACTCTGTTCATCAGCAGCAACTAAACAAACGTTTCGAATGACTCCCAACATCTCACCCCATAATCGACCTGTCGTAGTCATGAAGGACACCAATAGCGTCAATGTAACAATGTCATCCACGTTGCAACCATCATCACTAGTGTAGAAGATACCAGTACTACAAGTGCTGGTATCACTGTTTTTGCCAAGAAGACCAAAAATCAGCCAGAATGCACGTGCTGCTTGATAGGTTCAACGAGTCAGAGAGAACCGTGGAACACCATCAGGCCGAGTCGGAAATAGGAGAGGCTCCAACCCTAAACTCGAAAGCCCACATCCTGAGCCCGAAACCCCTATTGACTCAACCGGATCTTGATTCCGCGACAGCTCAAGATGGTCAAAGTGTCTTCATCGTCGCACTGCTCACAATGCTCATGATCTGCCAGTTTGTTTCAGCAAAGGGCTCCACCCGGGAATCACACAGACATGCACAACACGTATGCAACACACACACACTGTCACACACACACAAATGCACATACGCAAACACATGCACAGATACATTACACATAATACATATACACATACACCTACAGATACATACACATGCACATGTTATACATCTCCTGACATATTACATTTCCCCGCGAGGCTCTTCACCTTATATGCCAAAACCAAAGAGCGAAAAGACAAACAGCAACAACAAGTCCACCAATTCTTATGTCGGACGACAACCGCAAAACCTCAATAGTTCTGGGAGGCCGAAATGTGGTTTGTTACAACCCTGTATGTGCTACAGTGCTGATAACTATATTATCATGTGTCATGGATATCCATACTTCATCCGAACTATATAGGTACGTACTAAAATCCCAAAAGAGTCTCAATCACCAAACGGAAGCATCCTTGCGGATCTGTGTTGTCCCACGGACACGTAGCCAGTCCCACCCCGCCAGCATAGGGGAGAAGACATCGAATCTCACAGAATGAGCCTGCCGACACCGTCAGCTCACATCGAAGAAAATTCTGCCAGCCTGCTGGATACTTGCTCTACCTGTGGACCCTTTGCAGGCCCATGGCCTATGTTCATTCCATTCCAGGTTTCCTCTCTTCCCTTCCAGCCTGGGGCCATTCGCTCAGGGCAGCCCGAGGCTGCGAAGCGGCAGATTTCCTCTGGGCCAAAGCGTGGCCTCAGCTTGGAGCTTTCGAGCCAGGAGCCCACACCCTGGCTGTAGCGAAAACGAACCCTACCTGCGTTGCTTGGAGGTTCAAGGGTACTTTTAAGTAGGATAATTATGGCAATAACCTGTTTTAGGGGACTTATAACCCCACTTATAACGACCCATGAACCTCCAAGTATAGCACCCTGATAGTGCTCTCTCGACTACCCTGGCAGCTCCTCTGAGATGATACTTGCAACCCAAGACAGGTCCGGCCTTAGGCACGGGACGATGGGATTGCAGCCAGTGAGGTGGAGTTCCGCACCGCACCTCCGTCACAGACAAAAGCATCATACCTTCTCATGGCAGCTTCCACATGCGGCATCACAGGTAGTCAAATTCCGGCGGCTTCAGGTCTGGATAACCCAGCCTATAGCTCGGCTGGCACCCAGCAGAAGCATTACCTGCGAAACCTGGAGCACAGCGCCACCCAGTCTTCAGCTTCTCCTCACAGGCCAGCACGAAATACAGGAGGTGCATGACACGACCCGATGCGTTTACCCAAAAGCCACATTGCCGGCCGGGTGTCATAGCCCACAGGGGCCGCGTCGCAGGCCAACCGACAGCTAGGCTCGCCCACGATCTCTGGAGGTTTCTCGTCGTCTGTGTTGTCCTCCAGCACAGTCTCAGTCGTATCAAACTCTATTACTTACTGGTGAAACATGCCAGAGCTGGCTCGAACCAGTGCTGCCGTTGGGGAACGAAAGATGGCTGTTTATGCCCCGCGCTTGGCGCTTGACAGCCAAAGTCCTCGGGACAGAAAGCCCTGCGGGCTTCGCCATGGAAAGGAGGGCGGCAGACGATCTCGCAGGATTGGCCCGGCTCCAGGCCTGCCAATGACGAGAAAAAGCACCTCTAAACCGAGTAAGAGGTGAGGTCAGGGGACGATCGCACTCAAGACAAACACGGGCATAATCATGAAGGCACAACCGGACGCTGCCGCCACTTCATCACAATCACCATCGTCATTGCCATCATCACAACCATCATATGATCGGAATCGCCATCATCTTCAATATCAGCAGTCCTGACACTCCCCCATTCAACATCAATGCCCGATCCTCCCTGTCGCGCTCATCATGATCAACAACATCACTATCAACGACGACAACAACATCATCATTATAATGAGGATATCATCATCAGCACCATCATCACCATCACCACCATCATCCTCAGAATCAGTACAACCACCATATTATATGCATCTCTCCTGTTCCTCGTACTCCTGCTGCTCCTCCAACTTCTCGCACTCCTCGTCCGCCTCTTCCGGTTCCTCATCCCTCGTCAAAATGCGCGACATCATCATCCTCATCGTCATGGTCGTTCTCTCCATCCCCTTTCCCTTACTCACAATCGCCCAGCTGATGTAGACTCATCCTACAGGCAACTCAGTTCCACTCGCACCTCAGAGGTCTCGGAATGATCGACAGCGCTCACAGCGTTCTTGTGCCGTATTGTGCTACTTTTACGAATCTAAACCATCTCAGACCATAGCTCTTACCACTGCAGCTCCTGTTTCCACATGATAATCACAATGCAACTGCTGGAAATACCACTACAGAATATGTTTGTGTTTAGCAGACATATCCAGTCTTCAGTCTCCTGCTCTCTCGGTCAAGCTCTGACTCGTGTTCTGCTTGTCGAAATGATGGCATGGCTCTTCGAGGACGTTTGCCTTGGCACTGCGACGCATCGAACATCTCTGCATCCTCCACCACGAGTGTCCCACACGGCTCCAGCTTTGTGCAACCTGTCCATTCCACAGGAATTCCATGTCATTCCCGCAAACTGCTACAGCATGTAGGTATAACTCGCCATCTGCATACCATCACGATCATGGTTGAGGCTTGCGTTGCGACTACTACCATGACGATACCTTGCGGTCGCAGTGAACCTGCAGTCCAGTACTCAAGGGTGACAACTACACGCCAACCGAGACCGGACTCACCACACAAATTCCGAACTTCGTTCCTGGGAAAGGTCGGAGCTAGCTGACACAACTACATTGCCAGGCCTGTTAGGTTGAGCACCGCCGTGCAGTTGGGAACAAACTCAAGGGGATAGGTCACCTCACACTCCGTGGATGCGTTGCCGACGAAACCTTCGGCACAGACCTTGGATAGTTTCTAGGGGGTGGTTGGATGAACTCACATGGCGTCGATGTCTTCGGTGATACGACCCTGTCATATATCGATATATTTCAAGCCAAGCCGCCCAGCCCTCCTCTGGATCCTTCTCGTACTCTCCCGGTATTGGCTCTGGCTCGATGCACTTGGGCTTGCAGCTCAAGTCCTCGGGACGGCTGCGACTCGTATGCCAGAACGAAAGTGGCAAGAAAGCCGTCGGACTCGCTTCATCTGAGCGACAAAGATCAAAGGCTGCATGGGGTCAGTATTCCCCTCTGGACAGATGGCAACCGCCGAATCCGATTCGTAGACGCCTTCAGGCGCACGGCAACAAACTCCAAGTCGGTTCAGGGTGGCTAAACTAAGCCAAACACCCTACACCTGAACCCGGGGTCAGTTAGGGCTCCGCCTTCGGGGCAGCGCACAACGCAGCTGCCTCCTGCAAAAACGCTCGCCTGAGCCGACAAGTTGCCGTCGCGTCAAACAGTCAGGGTGCTCTGTCACCAAATGCTGTCCCAGCGGCGCAGTCCGAGGTGTCCAAAAGGCAAGGATGATCCTGCACGCACAATGCAGTTGCAGGTGTTGCGAACGTGATTGCAGTGATCTCCAGCCAGAAACTCAAACTCGTTGGTGCTGCTGTATTCCGGTGCCAGTGTATCCTTCCTCATGAACAGCTCTGTGAGACGCAAGGTCAACAGCGTTCCATGTGGATACTTTGAAGAACACTTTCCTGGACGTTGTTGAATTGCGAACATGCTTGGCAGCCGTTTGCACAGCGATCGGGCAACACCATCGACCCCTAAGCCTCATGTTGAAAGACATCCTAGGACTCTAAAAAGGCTTCAGCCCCAATACGCAGCACCTTCTGGAACTTGCAAGGTACGTGGTAATCGTGTCTCAAGACTATAAGTCACTCGGGGTCCATGGCTCGAATCTAAGAACAGGATTCTTTTCAAGTTCGGAGGAGGCTTGGTGCGAATCTTTCGGCCGACCTGCCCGGGTTTGATCTAAGTTTAGGAGCTAAGTAGGCAGGCGGTGACAAGCTCATCCTGGCATCGATACTGCCTTGTCGGAATCTCAAAGCCCTTTCTATGGACAAACCCTCTGAAGCGTCGCGCCTGGGCAGGAAGGCAAGGCTGCAGCGGCAAGCAGCCCGACAGCTGCAGCACCTTTAGAGACTCGATCCTTCTTTGGGTTCAAGGTTTCGGGTTTAGGGGGACACTCCTCACGGAAACCCGACCTCACCACAGTCTGCTCGATCAGCGCGTGCAAGGCCGTTATACCCCGGCGCACAGCCCCAGCCTGCAGTGAGTGCAAGAGTTCAGCCGGAAACGTGCTGCTCAATCTTCATCGTGCATCGTGAATCTTATCGCACGCTTCATCACAAGTTGTTGCTATGCTAAAATGGGGAATTGCATTTGAAAGCAACTCAGATGCCAGGCCTGCTGCTGTCCGCATGTAGCCAGGTGGATACGGATCGCATTCTGCTTGGCAGATTGGCGCAGTGAATTCCAACTCCCTCAGCTGCACTTTGTGTGTCGCTGGAGCTAGACTACATATACATATATAGATATATACATATATATATACACATACATACATACATACATCTATATATATATATATATATATATATGTATATTATGTAAAAGGGAAATGTCATACTTCTGACATAGTATATAATGTGTGCGCTTGTTTAATCCGATGAGCCCAATTAATGCATTTGTTTTTCCTTATTGGAGCCCGTACCAAAGAAACGGGTGGCCTAATTAATGCTTGTTTTTTGGTTGGGTGATTTTTGGGGGGGTTGGCTGTCCTGTCTGCTGATGGTCAATCTTGAGGCACCCACGACCTAAACCCCCGCCCAAACCCTAAAACCCTGGCCCTGAAGCCCGAAACTCTCCCGAAACCCCACCTGCTCAAGCCGACTCATCCCCCCCAAACCCTTGTACTTAAGCCCCCCAGACCCCAAATCAACCCAAGCCCCCACGAAACCCTCCTATTTAAAACCAAAGCAGACCACCCCAAAGCTCCCGCAACCTCCGGAACCATCTTAAACCCCAATTCCTTAATTGAGCACCGAAACCTACTAAACAATTCCAAACCCTTCTACCTAAGGCCCCAAACCATGGGACCCCGGAATTTCCTTCTAATTAACTTAATCAAAGCCATCCAAACCCCCCTCCCCGGTCCGAAGGGTCACTGACACCAGACAATTCAAGCCACAAGTTTTGGTTGGAATTATTTAGGCCGCCACATTACTCTGTATCGTATCTTGTATAGTAATTTATAGAGCTTGAGTCCCCGCCTCATGGGATCGATATTGTCAGGGGTGCAGGTCGCCGTGGTGCTGCTGCCTTCGTAGGGCGCCCGACACGTCACCTCGCAGCTGAGGCCCGGCTCCACGGCCTTGGCTCACACATCCATAGTATAATGTAACATTATCTAAGGTCATAGTAACAGAACGGAATACATTTATGATGTAAAGCATCCCAAGGACGGGGGATACTATGGGAAAATCCGGAATGGCTTGAGAAGGGCTCCGGTGTTCGAAACGCACTATGTCTACGCATCTCCTTGTCTCCGGACGAGGGACGAGGCCTGAAGTACCATGCTATCAAAGCCGGAACATTGCCGCCCTGGTGCTTCGCAAGGTGTCAAGTCCATCTTGCAGTTCTCACCGTCACCCACGGCGAGCCTTGGCACAGCTCCGATTGTGCCACCTGTTCTTGTGCCCGACGTGTAACACTTCTTGTCTGTGCTCAGACCATGTTTCGAACTCGGGCTCAAAAGAACTATGTGCAAGGTCAACCTGGTCTGCCTCCAGGCAACGGCATGCAGGGCAACTTTCGCCTGCAGCCATCAAAAAGTACCTTCGCAGCGAGGTTGCAGAGTAGATTGCATGTACCTGTAGACTGTGCACATGGCGAGTCTATCGACAGCTGCAGCTTTCTGCGAAGCATCGCGGCAAGGCCTTCTGACCTACAGTATTTCCGCCATGGACTGATTTGGATGTAAGCCCAGCCCGTCCCATCGTCGCCTGGAAAGAGCAGTTCGAAAAATGCAGGCAGGTTCGGTTGACTTCGCCAAC
>BGNK01000877.1:769-36929 GCA_003297005.1 Symbiodinium sp. clade A Y106
TTCTTCCAATCAAGTGCCAATAAATGGATCTGACCATGGCGTCGTGCACATGCCTGTTCAATTTTGCGCAATGCAACGAAAATGGCATCCTCGGTGCAGTGCCCTTTTCTGAAACCGAACTGAGATTTCCAGAGTCTGTCTTCAACACCTGCATCTAGAAGACGCTGTTTCAGAAGCGAAGCAAAAAGCTTGTATGCAATACTCAAAAGGCAGATCGGCCGGTAGTAACCCCGTAACCCCGAAGAACCCTCAAACCCTAGACCTCTAAGGCCCTAAGAACCCTCACAAACCAGCTCTAAAGCCCTAAAACCCTCAAACCCTCCTTCAACCCTAAACACCTCAAGCCCTTAACCCTAAACCTCCAAAGCCCTACAACCCCTAAACCCTCAAGCCCTAAAGGCTCTAAAAACCCCCAAAAGCCCCAGAGGCTCTAAACCCTTAATTTAAACTCGAAAGCCCTATAAAGGCTCCTAAACCACCAAAGCCCTAGAGGCTCTAAAGCCTTAAGCCCTCCTTACGGATTTTGCAGCTCAGCCTGAAACGGCCGACCGCTCCAGGGAGGCGATCTTCCTCTCGGGGAACTCTTCCCCTCGGCCGTTTTGGAGTTTAGGTTTGGGCCTGGGGGATTAGGGGATTTGAGGGATTAGCGGTTTAGGGTTTAGATGGTTTAGAGGGCTTAGATGGTTTAGGGCAGTTGGATATTCTTCCAGGATGTGCTGAGCCATCAACTTGCGAGGCCGTCCTTAGATGCGCTCGCTCCCTGAGACTTCATTTTGAACCCTGCATGTGACGTGGTACAGCATGTCGCAACATCTCTTCTGTTCGTTGCCTCTTTCTGCAGGCTCGGCGCAGAGTGCAAGGACAAGTTCGTGAAGTGGATGGTGAGCTTCACGGCTGCCTCCGCCACACCGTACCGAACCAAGTGGTGGATCACTTGGCCTGAGCTGGGCAAGCTTGCCCCACGGCGAACCGTAAGAGCCCTTTCACGGCCCAGCCTGACCATCGATTCACGAAGTAACGGCGTCCCCACACTGGATCGATGGCCTCCCGCCAATCGCGTGTGTAGATGCTCTTCGCCTGGAGCGTAGCACTGGGCAAGCCAGGAAAGAACTCTGACCATTGCCCGCTCTCTTCGTTGGAAACCCCCGACAGATGGCATTGTTACACCGACCAACTACACTGAAGGCTTTTGCTTGGAACAGAAAGGCCTCCAACTCGCCCAGTTCTTTTAACCTCATGTGCGACTTCAAACACGTCGTCTGCCGTGCTTGCAACAGCAGGTTCCTGTTTGTTCCAAAGTCCTCACAGCCGCTTTGCCGCCAAGCTGCAGGGCTGGCAACTCTGCCAACTCGTCTTCCTCCTCATCCTTTCAGCCAAGATCACACATCATCACCATCACAGTCACACTTCAGATCCCTGATGTCACTCACTTGGTTCGGTCACATGCTCTGCTCGAGGTATCTCTCTGCACACAAACCGGCCTCAGCGACCGGCACCTTGGAAGGTCGCGATATCGTCTCCTGACAAGACATGTATGTCCCCTGACTGTGACGCGGCCGTGATTCGGCAACAGCTGCCACAAAGCTGTTCTTTAGCTTCTATTGACAACTTCTGGCTGTGTCAAGTTTCATCGTCAGAATGCTACAGCAGAAACCCGTTTCCCCGACTGCCGTCGAACGAAGGTCCTTGGACAGCTGCTCTTCAACCTTTGATGCTTTTTGACGCTGATCAAGACGCCTGTCATGTCACAGGAGCTCTGCTCTTTCGGTACATCAGCCACAACAAGGACGATTAAGGTAAGTGGGTCGCGCAAAACAATCCGATCACCAACCATGGGATTTGTCAGATATAAACCAGTATGCGCCAATCTGCGCCTGTTGTTCCTATTCATGCATGTTGGCAACAATGCCTCAACCTCCTCAACCTCCTCATCCGCCTTCGCCTTCGCCTCCGCCTCCGCCTCCTCCTCCTCCTCCTCCTCCTCCTCCTCCTAATGACCATAATCCTGATGATGATGACGATGATGATGATGACATCATCAGCATCATCAGGCTCTGACTTCCCTGTTTCACGATTCTGGGGAGCATGGGCTTGGCACACTGGCTATTGCATGACAAAAGCGGATTCCACAACAAACTGCACTTGGATCTGGAGTGCCTGACTTCCTCCGGGTGTACTTGGCCGAGGAATCGCTTCCTGTGACGCAAACGGCGGCAGTCAGGTGCAAGCTGAGTTTCAAATCTCAAGCACGCGACTTCAATGCCTCAAGCAAGACCAGCCAGCTTCCGTGTAGAGATCCATCCACCCTCCTGGAGGCAGGAAAATGCAGTAGCATTCCCACCATGCGGCATGCTGGCTTATGAAATTACTTGGCCGTCCTACTGCTTCCGAGTCTGTCTCTTCGATGGCTTTGATACGGACCACGCGCCCCAAGCGGCCGTCTATCTCGGCTATCTGCACCTGTGCCGACAGTAGGCCTTCCTCGCCACAAGGAACAAGTCGTAGAAGTATGCTGGCTTTCATCTTTGTCGACAAGGTGCCACGTCCCCGCGCTGCAGATTTCCAACAACTTGGCTGTCCGGATCTTTCGTTTCACGGAGTTGCATCCTCAGAGGGGTAAAACTTCACAGGCAATTCCATTGAATTCAATTGACCACTTCGGGAGAGCTGTCGCAGCAACTTGCAAAGACTGCTTCCAAGGGTCTTTGCCGGATGCCATTCACTTTCGTCCTGGACACTGGGAACAGGCCCATTTGGTGCAACTTCTTCGAGTAAGTAAAACCTCGGCTTGAGAGCTCAGTGATCGTAAACCTGGTAGGGTCTGGAGCCCGAGATTACGCAGTCCCATCGTCGCTTGCAACGATACCGAGGCCGGTCCTGCTGGTCCTCTTCAGCAATGTGGCCTCCTTGAGGCTCCACCCAGAAGTCCGTCCCCTGCGGCGCTCACAGGCGTTCACAAGCGTGCCTGCAGAGACGAGAGGAGAGAGCTGCGTGGGCTGCACCTCCGTGAGCAGAGTCAGGGCGGCGCCGTCGGCGCCCCCGAGATCAGTCCATCCCAGGCCTCCAAAAAACGGAACTCAAAGACCAAAGATCGTTTGTAGGTGGAGCCTGGCCTGGGCTTGGGTCATCCTCCTCCGTGGCCACCACGACCCGCACGGAGCCACCCGGGGAGACCCACTGCGTGATGACCAAGGAGCCCAGAGGCCTCTACTTCAGAACGCGGGGGGCCCTCCCGAAAAAGAGACATTATGTCAATAAAGAAATGCGAGACAGGGCTTCAATACAGTACCTTCAAAACGGTCTTACCAATTCCTCGCTCAAGGCTCATGGAGACGATGTGCCGACTGCGTTCGTCCTTCATGCGAAAATGGAGCTTGGCATTGCGTTGCCAAGCAGCTCTCAAAGGCTCCTCTGCTTCGCGGATGTGAGCATACTCGGCCTCGACCACAGCAGGCTTCCAGATCTTCAACCTGCGCGCAATCGGCTTGCTGAAGATGTGCTGAGCCAAGATGTTGTGGGAGCAACCCCAAGCACTCGGAAGCAATGGCAGAGGGGCTAAGTGAAGATGTGGAGTCTTAACCCACCTCAGCAGCTCGTGCAAGCGAGTGATCGAAGGCGCGTGCCGGTTCTTCCAAACCATCTCCTTGAAAAGAAACTTTAGTCTGCCAGTGTCAACAAGGGGTGTCTGTCTTAAAGATCCCGCAGACTCCTGGTAGGGCGGCAAGGCCATCCTCTGCCAGTCACATAAAGCCCTTCCGGACACCATAGAGGACAGCAGCTCCGGCAAGGTCTGAAGGTCGGAGTTGAAATGGAACATGTCGTGTTTCAGGTGAACACATGCGGCTTTCAAGAGCCCTTCTGGCCTTGGGTTGCGGCTTCGGCACAGGAACTGGTATGGGCTCCGGCCTCACTTCCCATTTCCAAGCGAAGTGGCGTTTGCACTCACCCTCTCACAGCCAAGTAGCCATAAGACACCGATGCCAGGCCACACAATTGGTATGGTAGCTCCTGCAATCTGAGCTGTGACTTCAGGGTCTCTGACTCTCCTCCCCCGGCCCCGCCTTTACGTCGAGAGGAGCTCTTGGAGCTGCCCACCTGCAAAGCGACCGCTTCCCTCTCCTCTGGGGCGGTGCCTTTTTAGCAGTTTGCGCTCCTCCTCCGGCAGCTCGATCTCCGGAGCCATGCTCGGCTGCTTGCGGAAGTGAGGAAAGCCCTGAGCAGAAAAGGATTCAAGGAAGAACATTCACGGGAAGGGGCAGCCACTGTCTTGACCCCAACCCCTGCCTGTGGAGTGCAGAGGCTAACCTCAGAAGCAAAGCAAGATATCGGAGATACCTGAGATCTTCCCTGCCGGCTCTATGCGTCGCACAACAGGCTCAAACCCTTCTATCACGCAATGCTACGCTTGTGACCTCTCAGACGAAAGAGTTCTTGCCTCTTTCTGCAAGACCCTAAACCCTAATTCTTGCCGAGTCACCCAGCCTCCACCCTCCAAGTCCGGCAACCGAGCACGGAACCCGAGGATCTGTGCAGCAAAGGGGGTGCAAAAACAGTTCCACAGGATCTACGAGTAAGATACGGGCCTCGATAATTTGAATAGGGCTTCGGGGTATGTTACCCTACAGCTACCATAAAGGAACACTACTACTAGTTATGAGGGGTATGTTGCATTATCATGAGGGTGATACGGGAACAGCATTAGTAACTCTGAGGACCAATGTATTATGATAAACAAAACGTAGAGGCATTAGACTAAGGACTATAAAGGGACATTGTTACTGACTATTCCGACTCCAAAAGTATACTTGAACCCTTAAGAACCCTTATAGTACGCTTAACACCCCTTATAGAACCGTCGTAGAACCCCGGTAGAGCCTTTCTAGAACCTGCACGGAACTTTCATAGAACCTTCTAGCACCCAGGTAGTGCCCTGCAACGAACTGCGAGGGCCCCTCATGGCCTCTGCAAAGCAGCGAAGCCGGTAGCCTCTCGGGAGACGCGCCCAGGAATCGCTGCCCACATCCTGGCCTCTGGTGGTCATGTGGATCAGTATAACAGAACAAAATGTCAGCGCGATAACATTATCATGTCATATTACCTTATGCCTTATACTATACTATGCTATATTATACTATACTATACTATACTATACGGCATTATGACATAGCAAAACAAAATGCAGTATGAAAGTTGTCATATAATGTCCTGCAACATAATGTGATTTGATATTGCAATATAGCATCATAGAATATCACATGATATAATCGCATATTTGTAATATTTTACGTACTGCTAGATACTACAATACTGATACACTATAACATGACATGAGTGCCTGTATGTGCCTGTGCAATGCTCAGAGGCGCACCGACCGTGACTATCAATTCCTCCTTCCCGAGCGGCAGGACTGCGAAGAACGGCCCTGCATTGCAGAAAGAAGATTGCTTGTGGCTCCACTGCCCTGGCGCACCCCAAATGCCGCTCGGCCTTCCAGGAACTCATCATCCGGGGGCTTTGCACCTTCCAGAAAGAGGCTCAGAGACAAAAGCTAAGCACGGCTTTTCGGAGTGTGACAAACCCACCTGGCATCAATTGGCCCTCCACAAGCTCAGGAGGATCTTCAACTGGTGCCACCATAGCCTGTCTCTGCAGTACATACCGGAACCGTTGATACCCTCACAAAACGAAATGTCGGAAGCAAGGTCACGAGAGCACACAGAGACCGCATCCCACAACACCTTCATTGCCAATTTGCCTTCAGCAAAGGTCGGCCGTCTCGCATGGAGTACTTGACGTAGCCTGCGCATCGCCGCGTAGACTATGATTAGCCCCACTCCCCCTTAACATGCCCTGTCGTCGGTTGGGCCGAGCCCCCAGCCGGTGGCTGCATCACCTCCCGGTTCCGTCGGTGGCACGAGCACAGTCGCAATGCCTCCGACTTGCTTGCGCTTCCAGTGATTTGCCGTTGGAACTCACCGCTCGAGACCTACCTGTCGTGTCATCGAACATCTGCGTAACGATGAGCCGCCCCTTCTCCTTCACCACATGTGGGTGTGGTGATGTAAAATAGACAACGAAAGTTTCAATCAGGAGGCAAGAACTTACACAAAGACAGTGTCCCAGCGAGCGATGGGTTCGCCGGACAAGCCGGAATCCGCGTAGACCTCGCAGCCAGAGGCCGTGACAGCAAGTGAGCACTGGCAGGGTCCGTGGAGTCGCATCTATGCGACAGGATCACATCACCGAAGCTGCACAAATCGAATGCACACCCACCAAGGCCCGCTGCGTTCATGCACCAGTCGTCTTGCTTCTGAATTTCCAGAGCTTCTGGATCAATACCTGAGGCTCGAAAAATGCAATTTCGAGACGATCCCGTCAAAAGATGCGTTCTCGACAACGCATGCTTAAGGCATATGTTAGTTACTGTTAGTTCTACATTCTGCAGAGTCGCAACACAGATCCCAGCTTCTGTTCAAGAGGAGGTCGTCCAGTCCTCCAGTTCGTATGACCTGTGCCACAAGCGGGGATTGTGCATCAAGGTCTCAAATCTGTCACACGGCAAGCAAGCCCGTGCGTCTGGAGCGAGCATGCTACAGCAGATCTTGACACCAAGTCGATGCCTCATTCACACCCCAGGTCGTTCGACCGTTGACAGGGGAGACCTTACTCACGACCGCTGGAGCAGACTTATGCAAATGGACATTGCTGCAGCTGAGGGCAAAAACGTAGAGTGGGCGATTCCACACTGGATCCATGATCTGGCGCCAGCCACCTTGTCCAATCTGGCTGCGTGCTTTGAAGTTCTCTTATCCGCCCTTCCAATAACCCGCTGGCATCAAAAATCCGTCCAGGCTGAGCTCCCAGCCAACCACAGTTTCTCGCTGCTCTTGCCTCTAGATATATGGTCCCCCAACACAGGGGAGAAGCATGTAACATCATGTAACTGTGTAACTGCCGGGCTGCCGAGAGGGAGGGCCAACGAATTGGAAGGCGAGCTTCCTTGGATCCCGTTAAAACACGGAGCCAACGGAAGGACAAAATCCGCTCAGACTCCGCTCTAACTCTTTGGGATCCCAAGGCTCGGCAGCTGCAACTCTTGGCCGCTGGAACGACGGCTGCCCCTGACGACGGTACTCAGGAGCTTGATACCTCGTCTTTTGACTGCTAGATCCTGATACACTTCTACTGCAAGTCCGTATCGTTCGCTTTCCCTCACCCCGTGCTCTGCGAGCCCATGAGCACGACGCTGCACTGGAGTCCGTTACATTACACTGCAACTCGAGACGCATCCATGACATTCCATAACTGTGTCAAACCATGCCACATCAGGTTTCAAGGTGTTCTTTCTATTGCACTGTGCTATTGCATCTTGAAGCTGCGAAAAGCGTGCCTTGAAGTACGTCGCGAGCCTTTCCTGACTTAAGGTACTCTCATACTGGTGACCTGAAGATAACTGTAACTATCATGAGGAGAACGAAAGCAATGATGAGGGAGAGGTCGAAGTGGCAGCAGGAACAACCACCAGGCCACCCGAAGTCTTCCAACGGATACCAAGCTCCCTGTCCTTGAGGGGAGCTTGGATCCGCTCCTGCCAAGGGACGAGCAATACATTGTTGCTGAAGCGTGTTTTCTTTGCCTATGAAGGCAGCTGGGATTCCCTGTCCTCGACGGAAGCTTCGATCCACTCCTCTCAGGGATGGACAGGCATGGAGGTTGTGCTGCTCTTACCGCTGTTCTTACTAGCTTCTTGTTCGTACAAGTCGTATGGATCATGTTATTGTCATCGTTTCCCGACTCCGCTCTTGCATGCGCTAACAGTGCTACTACAGCGGTTCTTACCACCACCACTGAAGTGCTACTTATGTTTGCCTCTGCTTGCTATTCCTGCTACAACTCCTCGATGTGGTTGATGGACAAAATCCTGCATGACCCATAATAAGGGATATACCGTAATCCCCATAGTTTAGGGTCCTTAAGGTAATGCAGGATTTTGTCCATCAACCGTAGCTCTGCTCTGTCGCATCTCATAGCGGCTCCTGGCGCTCAACTTGGAGCCCGACCTTAAGGCCAGCTGCCCTAGGGAACAATGATAGCACGAACTTGCAGATAAGTTTTTAGGGGAAGTAGAAAAACAAGGAATAAATGGTGTGATGCAGGACATATCATCATCACTATGCTTCTGAGCAAGATAGCTTCCTAGGCTCATTGGCACCTTGTATCACTACTACTGCCATCAACAGTACTGATGTTCCCGTATGATTAGCACACAGTCTTGCGGTGGCTATGACTCTTCAGCGTTGAGAAAGAGAGCTGGGCCCCAGGCCTTGATGGAAGCTTCGAGCCGGCCCTGCGCGCCGTAAGCTTTGAAATTTGATGTTTGGGGTTTGGGAATTGCTTTTAGGCACCTGGAAGTCCGGGACTCCGTCCTCAAGTCGGACTTCTCAGGTGAAGCACAACTTCTCCGCAGGTGTCCTGGAGTCGCCCGCCAACTCTTCCTGGAGCTTCTCGATGGCTTCGATCGCCTGAACTTGAGGCTTCGTGAAAGACATGTGCAAAAAGGGTGATCCTGCAACCGGCCACCAGTATTCCCTGTGCCTCGTGAGGAGACATGCCGGCTGCCTCCAATTCCTGTCGGCGCTGCACGGCAAGGCTGTGCAACGGCCTACAGTACTGCCTACTCACTAATTTGTGCGCAGCCATGTTGCATCGAAGCCTCACAAGCGTGCATGTCGCGAGCGCAGGCAGGCACACATGTATGCTCATACATGCACGCACAGAGAGACATGATAGCATGCCCTGTGCGCCATAGTATACATACATTTGACAGGAAACTCGGTGACGGAAGATGCGAGCTGCCAAAAGCCACAACTAGAGAGAGAGAGACAGAGAGAGAGAGAGCGCGAGAGCGAGAGCGAGCGCGAGAGAGACAGAGACAGAGACTTGAACGCACCTGCACACACACACACTCACAAACACACAGGCCCGCAGACGCAAACGGATCCAACTGGATCTGCATCACACAAAGCCTTTCTCTTATCAACAGAGCAATGCCAAGCCTTAAGATGCTCTTGGAGTTCGCGTTGTATCTTCTGGTTGGTGGTCTCCTGTCTCACAGCTATCCAAACACTTGGCCAGTTGCCGGTAGGTTCAACAACCAGGAGGCATTGCACGACAGGCCTTGCAGTCGCATACATCTTGAGATGGCTGATGTCCAGTTAAGTTGGCCATGCTCGCATCATAAAGCACAACTGAAGAAGCTGATTGGTGAACCCACTGAATGCGTGCATCTACACTCTAAACTCCTCCAGCACGCGACGCAGGGTTGGGGAGCCGTCAAGTCGGACGAATGAGATCCATCCATCCACCAGATCTTGTTCATCCTCGGGCTGGTTCTCGACGCTCAAACCGAGGGTTACGACTGACTTGGACCGCTGTCGTGCTCCGATCTCAAACATGGCCTCGTGGATCCACCCCACGAGCGCACGGGTGCCCTCAATCAAGTTCAGCCCAATCGAAGTGCCCACCTTCCTTAAACGGTTACAGCGGGAGCCAGAAAGCCAATCGAAACGTAGCTAACCAGCAACTGCCAAGCCACAGCCACCCCAACGGCTCGCTGCGAGGGTCCCGGCCCTGCCGAAGACTTCTGCAGTCTGGTTCTAGTCTACGAATGTCAACTACGAGTGCATCGGACTGCAAGGGAATGACTCGATTGTTAACACGCAACACTTGTACTCTCCCCGGACAATGCCCAGAGGCCTCCGTGACAAGGAGAGCATCTCCCTCCTCCAAGGCTGGGCTCACTAGCTGAGCTCCGTAAGAACAAGATGGTATGATGATGTATGATGTTGCATGACACCATTCTCATATGCTGACCCCGGCTCCTCAGGGCCTTCGGTTCCAGACACTGGCTCGAGAACGACCCTTGCCCAGCAAGAACATGCAGCGCACCGCAAGCTAGCAATTAAAGGGTCGAGTCGGTTTAGCGGCTAGACGCCAAGGAGCCAAACGGGCGTGACCACGGCATTCATTCCGGCCACGTCGTCAGTGCGCATGCGGGCTGGAAGCCGCTGTAGGTAGCGCGTGCCATCCTTCCACCGAATCACCCACCGAACTGCAATGAAAGCCCAAAAGAAGCTACCGGTGCTCGACACGTTGCTGCAGCGCCTGGGGGGGCCATCGGTACTTTGCGAAGCCCAGCTTGGCCACGCCGTCGGCATCCGGAAGAAGGATCTCCACGATCCCTGCAGGCAGCACGGCTTCCGCTTTTTGCGATTCGATGATTCGATGCGGTGCGACGTCGCGGTGACGGCCTTGGGATTTTCTGGGACCTGTGGGGCCTCAGGGACTCGAGGCTCCAGCCGGTACGACCGGGCCTGGCTTTGGCATGCCCACGGTCGTTACCACGGTTCCCGGCTTGAGCACTTCAATCCTGTGCTGGCAAATGCAGAGACAGATCCTCGGGCTTCTGTGCAGTCGGGTGTCGGCTGGCCCGTCATCTCCACGGTGCTGAAGATGTTGTATCTGTAGCCCGGATCCTCGTACTCCTGACAAGGCTGTCTATCCCGACACCATGCTTGCGTTGGAGTTGTGGCTGTCGATTGGTGCGCGATGTATAAGTGCGTGGGAATGTACGCGCAAGCTTGTGTTACCCCTTTTCAAGCGTCACTTCACTTGATTTTTACGTGCGCCTTCAAACCATACCGGCAATGTTGCTAGACTGTTTCCAAAGAATGCCTTGAGGCATTCCTACGGTGTCTGTTGAAGTTGTCTTTTGCATACGGGTGTTCGACGACTGCGGCAAGTCTCAATGAACCACGACTTTTATGTTCCCATCCACAGATTCCGAAACTGGAACCTGCACGAAGGAGGCAACATTCAGCGACAGACAACTACTTGCCGCCTTGCTTGTGCAACACGGGGCGATACGTACACATTGTTCTCTGCGAAATTCTGCGAAACCGAACGACTCCTCCAGTTTTTCAGGAATCACGGTGAACAAGGTCCATTCGCCTTGGCCCAGGCTCTGACATGAACTCTCCGAGAAGCCTTCGTTACGACAAAAGAGCGGCATGTCCCCAAGGCCTTCGGGCGCCTTCGGGCCTCTGGGCCCCACACCGAGTAAGAGAAACTCTTCCAAAGCATTGAGGCGAAGAACCTCCTTAAGGGCCCAAGCCGCTTGTGGCATGCCCGAAACAAGAATGCTAGGTTGAGATCGCCGGGCACTGCCCTGGAGGCTTCCAGGTAAAGGGTTGTCTAGCGTCCACCAAGCTCCAGCTTGTCAGATTCATGTTCACGAGGTTCCAGTATCCTCAGACAAAGAACATCCAAGCTCCATTGCTGTCAGTTTGTGGTGAATCGCAAGGCCAGGCTTCTCCGGCCACTGATTGGATCCCGACACTCTCGCCAGCCTCCTGGAGAGCATTGCCGGGACTCACCATGCACATCAAAGAAAGCATCGGCAGTCTGGCGAAGTGTTGAAGAGAAGGGGACAGGCCTGACACTGGAATGTCATAGTAGAGGCGGTGGGGGTCGTAACCTTGGTAGCAAGTGGAAGCCTGCAGCCCAGTAACCCAGCCGCTTGCTTGAGTAAGCTACGCTCTGCTTGTTCTACTGAGCTCCGGGCCATTCAAGGCAATTATCGTGGCCTGGGGCGAGCGGCCCCGCAAAGCCATGGCGAAAGAGGCGCTTTTCACATGTGAGCACGGGACTCCAAAAGTCTGCGAGACTCGAGGACAGTCACTGTTGCGCTCGTGTTGATTGTCAGATTGTCTGAGTAGGCTGAATGTCTAAGTAAGCTGAAGCATCTCTTGGCGAAGTAAAGCAAGCTGCATCTCGACTTGAAGCATTCCACTGGATCAGGCGAGCTACTAGAGCCACCCACGGGACTTCCCCTTTGGGGAGTCGCCGCGGGCCTCGTGAATTCTCAAGCTCCCAGCCGCGATCAGGAATGAGAGCAACAGATGGCAACGGAAGAAACCCTCACTTGTTGTTTGGAATTAGAACCCTTGGCAGCTTCCATTACTCCACGTGTGGGTGTTTGACTGCGCTGACAGAGAGCTGTGCAACGTCGAACTGCCGTCAGATGAAGCAATAGTATGCCGACGCATCAGTCAGAAGGCTTGTGAATGCAGCGATGCATGCACCTTATGAGATCCGAGGTGACCGCCCAAAATGTGCGCGCTGGAGTGCCAGAAGACATCCTGCGCGAGCGGCAGCAACGTTTCGCACCGGCTCTACCCGAACAAA
Organism: Symbiodinium sp. clade A Y106; assembly: GCA_003297005.1. Classification (NCBI taxonomy): domain Eukaryota; class Dinophyceae; order Suessiales; family Symbiodiniaceae; genus Symbiodinium; species Symbiodinium sp. clade A. The sequence continues at coordinate 13,016 of BGNK01000877.1, forward strand.
CCCTCAGAGTAATTGGATTGCCTGTCAAGCAGCGATCGGCAAATCCCCTGAGCATGCGAAGCTCTTGGCAGTCGTGGAAGCCTTCGACTTGCTGATCTCTTGTGTCCTGGCCCTGCGGGTGGTCGAACTTGAGGAGCTCCATCCTGCAGCTGCCTTCAAGGGGCCTGACGGTAGAACTCCGAACGCCAGGGAGAGTCTCGTCGATGTGACTTTTCTTTTGCATGCATCCTGGTAACACACCCGACCCAGCCACACTTTGGCCGGACGGAGTCCCCTAAACAATCCGGCTGCAGACGGCGGAACCCGAAAGCAGGCCCGGCTCGCTTGACTTTGAAGCGACAGCCCTTCTAAACCTGCTGAGGTCCATCACAATGCGATGGCTACGAGAGACTTGAGGGTCTTGCGACCATCATCGAATCTAGACTCTAGATTTAAACTACAACATTGCCCCCCAGCCTGTTGCTGGAGGTTTCTGAGAGGGGAGCAGCACAGTCCCCGGTCATTCCAGCTGCTCTCAGCCCCGAGCTCTCAAACTCCATGGACTTTGTGGGCCGACAGCTTCCATGCTACGAAGGCCGTCATATGCAATCGCACTTCACCTGGCAAACCTTAGCTGTGAAGAAGCCTTTGTGTGCGGAAGCTGAGGCTGCTGGCAAGCAAATCCCCGAACAAAGCATGCCGAACGACACTTCCTTCACCATGCTGGATCACTAAGCATGATGGCCGGAGTGCTGAAACTTGCACATCAGTTGCAGCATCGGTTAGCTTACGATGGAGGAAGTTTGGCAGTTTCAAAAAGGAGCCGCGGCGTTGCGCGCGTGATGCTCACACCTCCCAGGCTGAGGAGTCTGAGTCCGCATCGTCGCTCTCCTGCGCCATTTGGCACCTCGCATCGCGCTGCTGGCTTGGATGACGGGCCTAGACGAGGTTTCCCGGTGTGCTCAGACCTCTATGCCTTCGAGACCGAGTCCATAACAAAACGAAGCACCGCAACAAAAAACCTCCCTGGACCTTGACCTCGCTTCTCCACACTCAAGGAACGGCAAGTTCCGGGCTGGGACTTCCACGGTTGCAGCTAGTGCCAAGTTGCGGGAACGCCAGGCAGATGTCGATGAAGAGCAAAATATGGAACATGCAGATCGGGAGCCTCGGAGGACGTCTCTCAACAAACTGAGCTCTTTAAGGCTTTCGACAGCGCACTGCCTTCTGTCCACAACCGATGCTTGGCAGTCTTGCGTATGGGTGGCGAACACAGGGTTTGGATCAGGGAATGCAGGAGTGAAAGATGTTCAGCAAGCATTGCTGCATTCATGGTATTGCCACACTGCTAGCAGAAGCCCATTATCGATTGGCACGAAAGTCGGGACCATCAATGGTAAATCGGTTAAACTTCTCTTCCAGGCAGCAAGGTGCCAACATGTTCTTCGACGAAGCCTGAGCATCTGCAAAGAGTTGGGAAGCAGCGCAATGATGTGATGATCGACCCAATCTATGCGAATCTACGCTTCGTCGTCCAGAGCCATCCGAAAATTACAAAAAGTCGTAATACACCGAATGTCGGGACAAGAAGAAGAGCCAAGGGTCTCCAAGACTTGCTCATGCTGTTACCGGTACATCGGCCTAGTCATACTCAGATATCTTGCCTGGCAGCTAACCTTCGCGGACTGACTTGATTATAAGCATAATTGCGAACGCATGCAGCTGCAAAAGGGCACTTCGCCGAGCAGCAGAGGCGCATGGTAACCCAGGTGACTGCCACGGCAACGATGTACGTTGAACACAGGAGGCACTGAAGCAAGGCCTGGGACAGCAAAGACGCTCATCTAAACAGAAGTCGCTCGGAGAACTTGTATGGCGAGCTGCGGGCGGCACGCGGTGGCTCGCGGCCTGTCCCACTCTCGCAAGCGCCTAGATGGTCAGTTTAGGATCATGGGCCAATCTTGGATGCCAAGTCTGCTCAGGTTACGTGCAACAGCGGAGGAGGGAGTTGCACTCGAATGATATCCAGCTAGTTTCTGCGCATTGATGTGCTGCTGCTTCGAAACCTTTTGCTGCAAGTCGCCACAGCAACTCCAAAACATTCACTACGTAGACTACAGCGATCACAGCAATGTGAAAGTGATCATCACATAATATACAAAGCATACCGGGCTACGGCTACCTCGTACAAGCCTTACGCGGCACAGCGATTGGTGAGCTGGGATTGCTTCCTATACAGGTGGAGCCAAGGTGCGAGGAGGATGCACAAGGAAAAGAGCAGGACCAGAAAGAGGCTGGCCCAGCGAAGCAACAGCAACAGATACCATACCTGACTGCAGCTGCACACCAGTGAAATCGAGCATTGCACTACGCACGAATATGTAACATAGTCCTTCGCTAACATACATGCTTGCTGCCTGCCGTGCCGCGACGAGTTGCCCCCTCGCCAGTGTCCCCGCAGGGCCCAATGACCACAGTAGCATATACCGAGGCAGTGTTGGCAGCACGCACGTGCTGAGCAGCTCCAGCATGGGGGCGGACACACCACAGGATGAGAGGCCTGGTCCGAAAGAAAGCCAACCCTCACAGATCATGGAACACGATAACGGCATCCTTATCTTACATATGCGTTGTTGTCAACGGTACCATTCCAGTGTGTCGCTCACAGCAAAGTCATCTCGATGCTCTGATCTGCCACACAAACCAAAGTGACATAAGTCAATGTCGAACAGAGAAGTTTGACACCCTCGCTAGATCGCGGCGTGAAGCCACTTGCGTGGCAGTTTTAACGAGCTTGCGAATGTTTCTGCTTCATTAAACAACAACCTTAATCATCCCAGTGCTCGTCTTCTCCCTTCTCCCGTGTCTTCTGACGCGCAGCCACGTATCGCAGCTTGACCTACCTATTGTGTCTGTCTGTGTGTTTCTGGCAAGCCGAACTTATGTTTGCATTGATTGAATTGTCCCTGTCCCCAGTTGCTTCACAGACTGAAGTCACATTCATCTGCAATCGGCTGTACTTGACCACACCTTACCCTCCCGTCATTTGCATGAATTGGCTCTGCTTCCGTTTTTGACGTGCCATGCCTCTACTCGTCATGAACATCTTGTTCTTTCTATCAGAGACCTTCGTAAAGTTCTTGGTGCTCATCTTCTCTTCATATTTTGGTATGTCTTTCTTGGGTTTTGTTTGTCCTGGCATGAGATACCGCCCCCAGCTCGTCCTCCTCCTCTTCGCCTTCCACCTTATCTTGGTCACCATCCCCATCATCCACTCAGATCCTGCCGGGTCCTAAATCTCCTCCAACTCCTGCACGATGATATGACTATCATACTCAGCATCATACTCATCATCATCATCATCATCACAACCCATCACCAGAAGCCGTGTCACAAACTCCTTGATCCCCTCAATGGAAGCTTAGTGATTAGTGCAGACTAGCATCGCAGCAAAGTTGCAGCTTGCTCACGCATCCTCATATTGAACTGCTGCAAGCCATCGCCTTGCCCTTTACTGCTTGACGCTTCTTCGATCAATGAACAGACATCGAGAAAGTCGCACGATAATGTCGATCCAGTTATTGGGTGCACATGCTGCAAATGACAGCACGCGCAGCTGGCTTTCTCAACGTTGAATCGTCGGATCTGCGCAGGGACCAGCTGAGCTAACGTCTGCATCTGCATGGCCAAGGAGAACAAATGCCGAAGCTGCCCAAATGCTGCAGCAACACCCATGCCGCCCAGCACGCAAGCCACGCTTAAGCTCTTCATGCTGCTGGCATCTCGAACTCCTGAGAAGGCATATAGACCGAATGCCAGAAACTGGCAGCTCAAGTAGAACAGGAAGAAGAACCAACCCATCGTTTCGGGCATAGCAAGCACATTGCCTTCTCCGCTAGACTGCTCCAGAAAGCTTACGACCTCGTAGACACACAACGGGCACCTGAAATACGTGGCCGAGCAAACCACAACTAGTGTCTGTGAGCGCTCCAACACACCCCCAAGCTTCTGCAGCTCTGCCGATCGGAGCTCGGATTTGCGAGAGACACAGACTTCTCTCAGAAAGGTAAGCTGAGACAGTCCAATCGAAGTGCGGATGTACTGCCAGAAGAAGAGGACAAGAATCGAGGTCAGGTGCGGAATGACTGCAGTCCTTAAACAAGCAGATCTGCTCTGCTAGCATAGTACAAGTACCAAGCGGCTTACGGCCAAAGAAGGAAAGCCCCCAAACTGACGGGACACCCTAGGTAGGCAAGTGTGTAAGTGTCGCCAAGGTTCCAAATGCTGTATGGAATGCTCCCATGCACCTGCAAGATGCCTCAAGGCACAGAAACGAAGAGCAGCGAGAGATCTATGCCAATGGACGTAAATTCCCTTCGCGCACTCCCCCGGGCCTATGGTGAAGCTAACGCAAGCCGTTGCAACGGCAGCAGCCCGGGCATTAAGAAGAACTTGGCAGCACCACTGCCTGAACAGAACGTTGACTGCAGAGACTCCTGGACGACATGACGCGATTCGATAAGCAGCTTTTTCTGCACCTCCCTGAACTTTCCCCCGAGGCACTTCCGGAAAATCGACTGCGAATCATTGATCTGATCGTCGGTGCTGATGAAGATGTCGCAGCGGGATGTCCTAGCAAAGGCTACTACTGCATTCTCCCCCTTCCGACACAAACCCACTCGAGCAAGTCAGGGTGTTATCAACTGGGCAGACAAGATGCTCTTTCTGGTGCTGCGCAACATCGGGGCCGATGCCGTCTTCCAACAGTGATGGCCTTGCGACTCGCCATCACGTGACTTGCATGCCCGACAGTAATGGATAAATGACCTTGCATACCCATTCAACCCTGCTATGATGGACCTAAAGTTGTAAGACCAGGTTCCGCCAAAGCTGGCTGCACGAATGCCGTATGTTGGTTTGCATTGTGGACAAATGCTGCTTCAGACTGTTCAGGAAAAACGAATGCAACCGTTTCAAAATACCTACCAGTCCGAACTGTCAGGTGCAGGTCGACAGTGTCCACCCATCCTAAACTCGCAGGTGCTTTGAAGGGGCCTGGGACAACAGCTAATGGAGTATGTGGTAGACTCCGAACCAAGAAAGGGCATGGATCTGAATGCTTCTCAGTTCTGAAGAACTTCAATCTCATCAGATCCGCACCTCCATATTTGCCAGCAGCGACTCAGACCTCGGATCTACATTTAGAGCTGATTAGTGATCTGTGCATGGCAGTTCCTCTCTGTGCCCCTGTGGCTCGATACCCTGGGCTTAGCTGCTTAGCCCAGCCGCAAAGATGTAGAGGGATGCTCGTGAACTGCTCCCGACCTCTCTCTCCTTTGACCATGGCAAGCCTGGCCATCTGCACGAAACCCCGCAGGCTCCCGGGGCTAAGGGCTGTGCCCAGTCATCCCAATTTGCCTTCACGGTAGAGCAGGAAGCTTGAGCCGAAATATGAGGCAAGCAGAGCATCCTGCTTTGGGAAGCTTGAAAGTTCACAAGTTCGTGTCTGCATAGATATTAAAACCCGTAGCCTGCCCCGTCACGACAGCGTGGTAACGTGTAGACTCTAGATCTATTTCACAGCCTCGTCATGTCCCACAAGACGCTCTGCTCCGCATCCGCTTGTTCCTCGGGCTCATCCTGCCAGGAGACGGGAAGCTTCCGTTTCACCCCTGCCCTGCGCTGCTCTGCCCGCCGGCGGCCTCAGTTGGACCGGCAGGGCAGGGCAGGGCAGGGCAGGGCAGCCAATTGGTCTTTGCAGGAATCTCCTCCTCAACATCTGCGACGACGCACTGCTTCAGCGACTCGACAGACTCTTTGTAGATCACCTGCGATGTCGGATTGCAATAGAGAGTCTTACCGATGTCACGATGAGCTCACGTGACTTCTTGCTCCACCGATCCGCAGATCCTACGAGGCGTGCCTTTGCCACCACTGCTGATTCAGCGAGGCCCTTCGAGATGGACATCCTTGGCCATGCTCTGCTTACCGTTGCTTCTCAGCTGTGACCACGACCATGTTGTACAGATGTTTCGCTTGGCTGAATGATGACGGGATGACTGCTGCGATCTGCTACGGTTGGCCATCGGAACTTAGCGGCATCGACGGAAAGAACCGAGGACTTTTGTCGTTTGAAATCCGTCCTGCACCTGCGTCTTTCCTCCGAGCACTGGTATCTACCAGGGACAAAACCTGAGAATTAACAAAGCACACTGTGCAGACCTCCCGTGGTAGCCCACAGGAGGTGCAAGTTGAACCCCAAGCGTTCTCTTCCAGAAGCGGAGCATGAAGCAGGGAGCTAGGCCCAGCTGCAAAAGGAGGACTCTGTTGCTGTAACACTTCAACTCTACAGTGGGGCTTTTTTCCTTTTAAGGGCCTTCGGGCTCTGCTCCTGTTTCCACTGCGCCTTCCAGAAGGCCAAGATGCGGCACCACGCCGGCTTTGGGCAAGTGCCTAGCGGCCTAGCATTCCCTTTCACGTCTCAGGGAACCAGGCCTCGGCTGTGCGGGGTTTTCCTCATTGAGTGATCAGCTTTCAAAGGCCCAGAGACAGAAAGACAGAGATGCTGCTGTCGCTGCTGTCACTGCTGTCTGCTGCTGTCTGCTGCGATGTCCTCCGCGATCTGCCAAGCGGCTGTCCTCACTCTCGGACTCCAGGCCCGAGTCCGACACCGAGGAGTCCTCCTCCTCCTGGCGCTCCACACGAGCAGCGCGGGCCTCTCTCTGAAGCGAGGCGCCTCGTCCTTGGTGGTCGGGCTTTTCGCTCTCCTTCCAGGCAGGTTCTACAGTGGCCAACGGCGATCTCTCGCAACTCACGAAGCCTCCGGTTACAACAAAGATGTCGACAAGGCAGGCAGCAGAAGCACTGTGCGACAAACCTGAGGCAAATGCCACGAGTCTGTGCTTGCTACGGTGATGCTGTTGGGAAAGGTCGGGAAGATCGTCGCGGCGGGGGCTTGCGCTAAGCGCGAATGAAGAGTAGCAGATTGCCACATTACAGTCTCACTGGCGCCATGCTTGAGAGGCAGGCAGAACGCAAACATACAACATCGTGGGGAGGTTCAAGAAGAAGATGCAGCCTTAGTGGTTGCGGCCGGAAGCGTTCGTGCTGCGGAAGGACAACATCGGCGTCATTGTGTCACCAGCTGACCGCGGAGACCAGACAGCTCAGACTGACAAGCTCTTGCAACTAAGAATCGAAGAAAATGCTCAATGCAGCGGCAACAACATCGAGCTTGTCGGCTCATACACGAGCAGCAATCCCTGGCAAGTGGAATCAATCCACTGAGGCGCATAAACTGAATTCAACTGGTGATTCGCGTCGGCCTGCCCTCTGCATAGCAGTCTTCAAGGATCACCGCATCTTCGGTTCCAGCTTGAAAAACCACCTGCCCGCAGGGCTTCGCTCGGCAGACAAGTCTCGCGTTTTGCGAACACGGTGTGGAAGTGGCTCCTTGAAGTAGCTATGTTGACAGTGGTGTTTGTTCGCAACCAGAAGGCAACCTCTCAAAGGTCTGGACAGCTTTGCATTCGTATCTTTCCAAGATGCAGATTCTCTGCTGTTCAGCCCAGGGCCAAGCATGCACCCCGTGCTACACAACTCCGGCCTTTGCATTCCGAATAACACCATCCGGATCGTCGCCTGCCGGAGGAAGCGACAGCTGGCGACAATGCAGTCTGCCCAGCATCGGAAGTCAACTGACACATAGAGACTGGCATAGAAATCAACCCCCAAGCTCAACCAACATACATCGTGCAAAATCCAAGTCGTGCCAACGCGCCTGCTGCCCGCTGCAGCATCGAGGAGACCTTCCCCAAAAAGGCTGCTGTCGGCAACGGTTGTGCAACGAATGCTCCGACAAGAAAGAATGTCACAAAGACTGCCTGCTTCGACCGCTGCGTCCAGGTCTGCTCTCCATCATCCTTAGCACATGGAAGGGGTCTATCATTCCCTGCAGAAGGTTTCCAACCAATACTTTCCAACCCTCTTCCAGCTCCCAGCCCCCCAAAGCTGCACCAGAGGTGAATCTGCGCCGGGAGTCGTTCGCATCCCGCAGTGCTTTGTGCAGCATGCCAACAACACGTGGCGCATCAAAGTTGTAGTCCCACTTGAGAAGCCGGTCTACCTGCCAAGCAAAGGACCATCAACCATATTACAGGCAAACAAGTCTTGTGCAAGATGATGAAGCATTTTGCACTATATGGCATTCCTAACACTGTGTGACTGTGTGACTACTGTTCTCTACATGCGTTGCAGACAGCTGCATCTCTGTCAGGGTTGCGCAAGTTAGCTCTCAGACACAGTCGCTACGCCCACAAGACCCCGAAGACCAAAATGCCTGAAAGGGTCATGACGGAAGACTGAGTTGTGAGGAGCCCAACGAAAAATTCGTCCCGGCCTAAGGCTTCGGAGCATTGCACAAAGCACCATCAATGTGCCATGAAAAGGCCCGCATTCTCAGCTCATTGGAAGATGTAGGCACGTGAGCCCAAGTCCAGTCGCATGACCCAAGCACCCACAAAAACGCTGGCGGACCCGGTGAATCGCGCAGAACGCGGTAGATTGTTGCAAAGATAGCGGCCTTCACCGGCTTCGAGCCACAGCCGAGGTCTTTCACCCTCGCGGCCCACCAGCGCTGATCCAACAGCCTCAGCAAAGGAAGACGGGCAAAATCTCGCAAGTGAAGGAACTCGTTTGGTTCTTCCTTAATCTGACCATCACCACACCAAAAAAAACATCATCACAAGCATCACCACGACCGTTGTCACGACGCCCAACGACATCGTTGCTGCGTCGTGGCTACCCTGCCTGCCCTTCCTGGCCCCGCCCTGGACGAAAGATGATGTACGAAGCAGCTCGAACTGCCCTTGACGTCTCTCCTGCCCTACTTACCTACTTGTTCGATCATCGGGAGCTGGAACTTGTGACAAAGTAGCAACTCCATTACCTTGAATTGACAGAATAAACTTAAGCCCGAAATCCTGAACCCCTATGTATTGTACCTGTATATTGTACCGACAACCTATTATATCATAGTTGTACGATTACTTGCCATATCATACTGTACTATACTCAAGCCCAATCCCTCATCGAGCTGAGCAGCAGGATGCCGCTGGTTATCACCGGCACGCCGGCTCGCAGAGCCTCCGACGTGACGCCCAGGCCACCCTGAAAACGCACGAGAGGAGCATCGATCTCTGGGAAAACACCCGTATGAGCGCCGATACTGTACTAGACTGCGTTGTACTGCCTGCTTGTGTTGGGTAATGCTATAGACATTATTCTGATATGCCATATTGCCTCATCTTGTCTGATCTCATTTATCTTATCTTATCGTATACATAATGCTCTAGATTTGAAGTTGCACTTAGATGTCTACTTCTGCTTCTGGCAAGTTTTCTAGTATGTTTATCTTTTACTGTAATGCTCATACTTTAATACATTATATTGTACAGCATCATATTGTGCTACATTATACCATATGATATCATCTGCTTTATAAGATATATCTTTATATCATACGATCATCTCACATTATATTATTGTGCTATATTACATTCATGTCGCGCTACATGTGATTATAGTGTAATATGTTGTGATATAATATATCAAAATGCTGTGTATTAAAATGTACCACCTTCTATTCCATTCTGGAGTATCTATGTCTTTTGGTTTGTGTCTATATTACCTTGCGTTACGATGTACTTTCTTATATTCACTATAGTGCATTAAACTGCAGTATATCATAATACTGTAGTGATGTTATCTCATATCATGTTTTACCGTATTGCGTTATATGACCAAAAGCTCAGACTAGATTAGACTAGGACTAGGTTATGCCACATCGTTCTAGCGTAGAGCACGGGTAGCTAGACCAGACTAGAAGGCTGGATTGGAAGAGATTATATGAGACTAGATGAGGTTAGACGGTTAGATTAGATTAGACTACACTACACCATTCCATGTCAGATTATGGGGCGCGAAGGACACCTAAGGACAGACGACCTGTTGTTGATCAGCCGCCAGAAGGGCCTGCCCGATGACGGCGTCCAGCAGTGGGAACAGCGCCGCAAAGGAGGCTCCTCGATGGGTTCTTTCACAGACAAGCTCACATCACCCATAACGACATGTTAAAGCTGAGGCTTGCCTTAGGTGTGCGTGATAGCCCAGCCGACCCTCCAGAGCGAGGAACGGCCGCTCGCGATCGCTGTGCTGAGCCCCTGACCTTTGCTCCTCACGAGGAGACGGCCATCCTGAATCTCAGAACGCACTTTTCGCGAAGCCATCGGGACATTAACGCAGCCCCTTCATCATCACAGGGGGGCTCTTTTTTTCCTGCCCCTTTTCCGTCTGCCCTGACGGCTAGTTGAAGATTCACCACCAACCACCAATCCACCCCATACTGGCGACTAGCGCTCGGCACCTCGCATCCTCAGACTGCATACGCAGACATGACGTGCCTCACTCGAGTAATCAACCCCACTTCTAGATATTTACCCATTATGGACATAACACACCCACAACTCGGCACTCACTCGAGTATAGGACTCTTACACAGTCCACTGCCGGGCGATCATTCAGCACAGTCCCACAGCTCACTGAAATAGAATCATTAAGCAAAACCATCGCTCCAGCTCGCTGAACCTGATCCATTTTTGGAACTGTAGCACATCCGCCGAACGTTTCTCGACGGCAGCCTGAATGGATGGCTCTATCCCGAAACAAGTCGAAAATTCCTGGGTTGATTGCGTTATCCTGCAGTCGGCCAGGGCAAATTAAAGAGCGACTTAACGTCCTTATAGAAGGTCCCCATCGACTTGGCCCCGTTCGCGAAGTCTATCTTCACGAAGCGATCAACCATGTCTCCACTGAAAGGCTTCCAGCCGAAGAAAAGGAACTGCATCAATGTCCGATAGCCTTCGGGACCGTGGTCAGGAGCCACACAGTGACCACCTCCAAGCGATGTCACGAGGCTGCTGTTCGGGAAGTGTTGCTGTAATTTTTGCGCCATGTTCATGCCAGTGCGCTCATTATACAAGGTGTTGACTGCCACCGCATCCACTGTTGGGTTCGAGAAGCCAACAGGCGTCGGCAGCTGCGGCCATCCGTAGGCTGCTTCGGCATTCATGACAAACAGATCCGAAGCCGGCATTAGGGTCCTGCCTGCTGCGTGTGATGCGATGAACTTTGCCACCTGGTTCACCTGCCACCGTCCTGTCATGTCAAGTGCTGGGATGAGATGGAAGATCTGAAGCCACCCAAATGCCGAGGCTGCCGAGGCTGGTGGCGACATTGATTCTTTTGCCGTGGCACACGGGTTTTGCACCATGATAAAAACTGCAGCTGGCAGCATCTGGAAGCCGATTGGTCACGTAGCATCCTGGTATAGCGGCACCTGCCACTTCTTGCTGTAGATCTGAAACGAGGTCCTGATGTTGTGGACAACTGGGGAATCCGTTGAAACCAGGAAGAAACGCAGGTAGTGTGAAAGGAATTCCATTGAAACATAGTTTCCACCACACTTCTTCGGGTACCACGTACCACCGTGCGAGGAGCGCCGGAAGAGCTCCTCGACCGCCGCATCGATGTCCCCGTCAAAGTAAAATCCCGGCTCGTTCAACTCATCCTTCGTGAAGGGATTCTTTCGGCATGATGTGCTCTCCGCGCATTGGCTTTGGACAAATCCCAGGATCTCCGCCGTGTTGAGCTCGGCCTCCTTGGCAAACTCGAGCAGATCTGGGTTGGGGTCTTCGACGCCCGACACTGCAAGGCGCTTAATGGCTCCGGGGAATTGTGATGCATACGCAGCCGCAACACGGGTGCCATAGCTGAAGCCAAGGACAGTGATGGGGTAGCCACCGAAAGCCCAGCGTAGCCACTCGATGTCATGGACCAGCGCTTGCATGCCCATGTACTGCAGCAAATTGTACGTGTCATGTCCATCTAAACGGTCGAACTTCTTTGAGCATGCGGCAATCATCTCGGCTTTGCGCTCCAAGTACTGCCGGAAAGTTCCAGGTCTCCTTGTTCAAGAACGTGCAGGGCGGGTGATGCACGACCCCCTTGGAGGCGGTGAACTTGATGTCCGATGCGAGGGGTCCCGTTTCAGTGGCTATCATGAAGGCCACGGATGAATTAGCGCTCAACTCCTTCCATGATGTGGTAGTTGCGAAGTCATTCAGCAGCCCAGCATAGGACAAACCCATGCCACGTTGGTCCACGAAGACTACGTCATGCTCTTGGATCTGGTCCAGATACTCCTTGAAGAAAACAGCATAGGTTCTGGGCCGCCTAGATGGACAAAGAGCATTTCTTTGGGGGGGGGGGGCTGTGTCTTTGCCTCAAAGATAAGGAACCACGTCCTGTAAATGGCAGTGTGACCTGGAGTGGAGTACATGAGAGGAGCGCCCACATAGCCGATGGATTTTTGACGAAGTACTGGAAGTCCGCTTCCAAGTTCTGGACCGAGGTTGACTGTGACGGTGGCGACCTTGGTGAAGATCAGGCTGTTTGGTTGCTGCAAAGTACCACTGAAGGCTGTCTGCCGGCAGCTCTTGCTCAGGGTGTCCCGGTGCGCCTCTAAAGTGGCCATGATTTCGTAGAAGTTCCTGTTGCGTGCAAACATGATGCACGTCTCTTCCATGCAAGCGCGCTGGACCGCTGCATAGAAGGGCCTCAGTCTTCGCACGGTGCGATTGCAGAAGTCCCACTTTGCACGCCTCCAGCTCCTTCTCTTCATCGCCTGCAGCCAAGCCGAGCGCAAGGAGAGACCAAAGAACCAGGCGACGAAGGCCACGAGGGAATGTCGTCCACAGGTCGTTGAGGGCTCTGCACAGCTTGAGCAATCTTGAGCCAAAATGGGCTACCGGGGGCTCTAGGCCCTAGGCCAGGCCAGGACATGTACTACTAGTAGCGTACTTGAAGTCAGGTCGGGTGATTCAGGGAAGAACGTCAGGACCGGAAAACTCAGGCACAACTCCTCAGGCTGCGCCTTGGAGAGCTGCTGGACGCGCTCCAGGCTCTCGGCGCTCGCTTGATCGTGTTCTTGCCCACCTTGGAACTCCACGGTTTTGGACGTTGTGGGGATGTGCTGGGGCCTTGGGGCATCTTGGAACTTCTCATCTTGGGGTCCGGCCTGTCATCGCGATCACCGCAATGGGCAGCTTTGGACCATTGGGTGCTGGCGGCTTGGGCGGGAAGAGCAGCCTTAGGAAGGGACTTTGGAACTTTGGACAGTGGAACGAGGGGGCAGGGAGAAGCAAGCCAATCCCCACAGCTTTCAGCTCTGGAAGGCAAATTCGGACAGCTACGAAAGGGCTACAGTTGTTTACAGAAGATATGAAGGGAGACCTGAAGCTCAAGATCCTCTGACCCTTGCACCAAGTGGCAGCTCAGAGTCGCAGGCCTGACGGTCCCACAGACTCAAGTCTCATAGATATTCACAGATATTCATAGATGCTCAGAGATAATACTCAGAGATGCAAACCACTGGATCGAAGTCTAAACGAAACCAACACTGCGGCAGAGCTGGCATTGACGCAGGAGGCAAGTTATGCACGTCGGTCGAAGCGGCGAACCTGCAGTGCCAGGTCGAGGATCGTCTTCTCTCCCACCGGCATTGATGAGAAGGTGATAAGCAGGACTCGCCTGTGCAGCGGTCATGTCTGGCTAACTCCGAGTCTCATGCCTTGGCATTTCGACTTCATAAGCTTATCCGGGTGCAGCTCAAAACAGCCCAAGGTTCTGACACTGCCAACATGAAGTGCGGATGCTGGTGCAGCAACAGCAGCCAAACACCGGAAAGAGAACAGCATTCTCGAAAGAAGGAATGATGTCAGTCCGTCCGACAGTGCACGAGCCAGCCTCCCCACATCTTTAGCTTGCTTCACGAAGCTGGATAGCTCATCATCGAGAACATCACCTTTGGTTCCTTGCGAACGAGAGTGCAAAGGCAGATGGATTGGCAGCATATCTCTTGCACAGCTCTCTATAAGGAAGGCTGGCAAGAGCCTCACGAAGTGAACTGCAAGAAACTGCATGGTCTGGCAACAAGCCGAATCCGCCGAAGATCGAAGAAAAACGAAGTCTGTGAGGATGTAGTGCTGAAGCTGCTGCAAGTAGTTGCCCACCTGAGACCCATGATTCTTACTTCAACATGCACCAAACTGTAAGGCCACCTCCACATGGTGTCTTAGAAAACCCGAAGGCGAGAGAAGCATAAGTATCGTGCTTTCCAAGTCATATCCTGAGAAAGATGCTGCGACTGGACTGATAGGCACGACCATCGGCACCTCAGATCACAGAAGTGGAGTACAGATGTCGGGTCAGATGGGATGCCAAAGTCATCGTGATCTTCCGAGGCACCCCTTGCTCGTGGAGCTCATCAAAGTGAACCATGCCTTGAAGGCCGCTGTATCGAGCACACGCTCTTCCGAACGAACGTGAAACGAGCCGCCGACGCAAGGCCAAGAGCAGCTTGTATAAGAAGCGCAGTCACACGGGCAAAGACAAAAGAGCAAAGAATCTCCTGTTAATGAGCCCAGCTGCTGTCCGTGAGTCCCGCTGGGATGGTGATCTCAGCCAAGCATTGAAACAAACGAAAGAAGTTTTTGGAGGACATCAGCTCACCATTCTTGAGCACCGAGACCAAGTGCATGTTAACATGTTCGGACGCGGAGCCAGCCCCCGGGTCCGACGCAAGCAGTTCAGACTCTGTCCCCGCACCGACATCTGCCTTGGCTCTCGCTTTTAAACGTCATAAAACACAAAAGGTGATGAGTCCAAGGTTCTGCATGACGCTCATCAGGGCTGCGTTGAAGCCCTCGGAGTTCATGGCCTTTAGACTTCTTGAAACACCCAAAGCACCGGGCAGATTCACACGCGCACACACGCATAAGCACACATGTGAGCACATGCGGCGTCCTTGCCTTTCGCGTCGGCTCCAGGAGTTGATCGACTGCGGTGGATGTGTCCCGCCGCTCCTTCCAAAAGAGGAGCGAAGAGCGCGATGAGTGAAGGAGTCTGTGCACTTCTCTCCCCCCGAACTTCTCGCGGCGTCTTCCTCGATCTTGTGATCCGGCTGGCAGATGAAGCCCACGAGAGGGATGCTCAGGGCCTCGCCGATGATCATGGCCTCCGGAGATCCATTCGGAGGCTGCTGCAGCATGCCGGCTTCACCCTTCCAGGAAAGGAGCCAGATGGCACACCGTAAAGCCGAAAACGATGAAGTCCGGCCTCCCATCGAAGGAAGCAGGAGACAAGAGATCGGTGACGCGACTAAGCGACATGCATCTACGCTGCCTCTCTTCTGCGGCCCAATGGTAAAAGCAGCCCTCGGAGGGGAAGAAGTTCCTCTCCTGGAAAACTGCAAAGGAAGTTGGAAACTGGATCCTGCGAGCGTATGCGGAGGGAAGGGGCACAGCTCTCCTGGGCAGAAAAAATCAAAGACTGAAGAAAGTCCTTAGGTGCTGCGGCATGCTGCAGGAAAGGCCTTGACACCGCACTGAGAACCGGGCATAGTGTTGGCCCTCCCAGGTGATCAGCTTGCTCACAGCAGTTCGGGTCTGCGCCATGGTGTCTCCACCGGATGGCCGGAACAGCAGAGTATCCTGTGAGCACAACATGAACATCCAGGAGAGCATCTGGTTCACTGCATCGAAGCTTCATTGCATGTGCAGAGGAAGCTGAGGAGAAACGCTGATGCGATGCTCTGGAAGATCACTAAGCGACATGGATTTTGGCCAACCCAGAATCTGGGCAGGGGCCACTGAAGTGAAGAAGCGCATTGCATCCTACATGGGTCCTGAAGGCCTTGTTCACTCCAAGCCTCTCTCATGCAAACTTACAATGTCTGCGCACAAGGCTTTGCAACCTGTTGCCTCAAACTACAAGACTGGGAGTGTTCCGCCCGTTGCTCCCTGGGTTTCTTCGCAGTCCTCTGCTGCAGACAGGACAGATGCCACGACCCGAGCATCACAGCCTTCCCTTCCTTGCCTTCCACGCACCGGACTCAGAGAACCCACAAGATTGTGTTCCTGCCGCTGCTTCCCTGCCACCCCCGCCGAGGCTTCGTTCCAAAACCAAGGCATGGCTCTGCAGTGGAAACAAGCCAAAGGCACTCTCTCTCTCTCTCTCTCTTTCTCTCTTTTCTCCCATGCCCGAACTCCTGCGGCAGTCCATCTCTGAAGTCCTTGATGAAGCTTTTCCATGTAAGCCTCACACGCAGCGTGCGCAACCAGAGCAACGGGCAAATCCGTGCTGACAGGAAGCTCGGTGCAAATGGTCACCTCGCAGTTGTGACGCCTGGGCTCCCAGCACATTTACAAACTTGCCTTCGCAGTCCCAGCAGGCCGCCAAGGCTCAAAATCAACCCACGCGCCAAGGCCACGAACGGCTGCACATCACCACGCGTGCCCCTGGACAGTGGCATAGAGGCGACCCCTAAACCCTGCCATGTTTTCCGTCTAATTGAGACGCTTGGGCTGACGTGGCTTCACCGGCCACCCTTTTCGACCCAAGCCTCGTCATCACCATGACACGAGTGCGGCCGTCAGGCCTCCTGGCGGTCTTTTGAATGCCGCAGCTCTTGGTTTTGGTTTTCCCAGTTTTGCCAGGAAAGCGCCGGCGGGCCCCGGCCTGGGCCTGACGGCGCCTGAAGCTGGGAGATCCCGCTGCCAGGACGAAGAGCGCCGAGCTTGGATCTCCTGCGAAAGCTTCCCTTTGCCCTCACCGCAGCACCCTTGAGCCCCACTCCGTGGCTCAGGGGCCTCCTCCTGCACGCCGCCGACGATCTCCACCGCCAAAAGTAGGAAAGTCGGACGGCGCACCGTCTGCAGCAGTTTGACAGGCTCTAGTCGACAGCGCACCAGGCACTTCTGGACTCTAGACTTAGGACGACGGCCATGTGCCTGAAGACGCCTGGTTTCCTTGGTTTTAAAGTAAGCTACCGAATAGCTACAGAAAAGCTACAGACAAGCCGCAAGAAAGCTTCTGGGAGGCTGTCGAAAGCCACAACAAAGCTACAGAAAAGCTGCAGGAAGGCTAGAGTAGGATCGAGACGAGAGCTTAGATCAGATAGATAAAGGCAGCTGCGCAAAAGCCGCCCGAAAACCTCTCGGAAACTTGCGCGCTCTCTCTCTCTCTCTCTCTCCCTCTCTCCCTCCCCCCCTCTCGCTTCCCCACCCTTGCCCGCTCTTTCATCCGCCCCAGCGCCCAGGGATTCCAGACCCGCCCGACGAACCCAACCTCCCGCCCCGCTCAGCTTCACTTCGAACTACGCTGTGCGGTAGCTTTCCTGCAGCTTTCCAGTAGCTTTCCTCGCCCTCAGACATTAGCTTTTTTTTACTTGTTTCTAGCTTCTAATCGGCTCCACTGTCGCGGGAGTGCGCGGGCTGGACATGTAGCTGTTCCCTAAGGCCCTAAGGAAAAGTTAAAAAAAGCTGACGAGAAGGCAAAAAACAGCTAACAAAAAGCTGAGAAAAAAGCCAACAAAAAGCTAAACAAAAGCTAGAAATAAGCTAAGCAGAAGCTAGCAAAAGTTACCAAAAAAAGCTACACAGAAGCTATCAAAAAGGAAACACAATGATTTGAGCAAGGCACCCACAAGCCCAAAATACAGGGCTGTGCAAGAGTGACCCAGCAACCCAGTAGCAACCCGCACGGCCCTGCCCAAAACCCTCCCAGACAAACCGTGTTTTCCCAACCGTGACGCGGTGCCATCCGTATCCCCCATCTCTGTATTTCACAAGCCATCTTGTACTCAGATCTTGTACCGAGGACTCCAGTTAGCTTTTTGGTAGCTTTTGTGGTAGCTTTTGGGATAGCTTTTTGGTAGCTTTTAGAATAGCTCTTGTTTAGCTTTTTTCTGGCTTTGATCGCTTTCCACAATGACCCCTGCAAAGCTACCCCACTAAACGAGACAAAATGTCGCCCGAAAAAAAATCGCGAGCGCCGGAGGGCTACCCCACTAAAGGAGACGCGAAAATCGCCAGAAAAAATTCGCGAGCGCTACCGCCGGGGGGCCACCCACTAAAGGAGACGCGAAAATCGCCAGAAAAAATTCGCGAGCGCTACCGCCGGCGGGCTACCCCTCGAATAGGAAAGAAGAAGGGTATGTTGTTGATTTGTTATTCTTGGGAGTGCCAGGACCGGGCCCTCCATATTCATAAACTACGAAAGATTCAGATATGGCTGCTTTGTCAGCGCCATTCTGGAGTTTTTCTGGCTGGTTTTCAGCGCCATTGAACTCCTGTGGACCCAACACCGAAACTACCCTCGGCTAGCTTTTATTTGGCTTTCCCATAGCTTCTTTCTAAAACTAACATGTAGCTTGGTGACCAGAGCACGGTCGTCTTAACTCTAGACTGCTTGTCACACCTGCCTGGCCACGGCGCGTAATGCGCCTGTACTCGTGGCTGTGCGTGACGTCCGATGTCTTAGTTTCAGCGTTTGCTGGCAGGCGACTCCTTTCACATCCTCCACGGAGTTTAACGGAGGACCGACAGCTACCGCACTCTTTCCAAATTGACTGTATTGGGTTCTTGGAAAGCCACTGGTTTGCAGTTTCGGGAGCTCGACTTGCAGCTTCTGACCTCGGCCTCTACCTCGCAGCTCTGAAGCCTATGCCTCTAAAAGAAGATGCAGCTGGGTGCAGCACATATAAGGGGTTACACGCAGTGGGATCTTGCAGAAGCAGCCGCCACGCGGGCTTTCCTCATTGGCAACACCGTCACCGGCTGCAAGCACGAGGCGGAACACACGGATACTTGCTCATCAAAAACGTGATGCAGCTGGACCACTTGCAAGATCGCCAACCCCGATCTTGGCACATCCAACGACGTTGCCGTAACCGTCGCAAACATTGAAGTCCAAATTCCACGAACTGCAGGGACGCAGCAGAGCTGCCATCGTGAGTCCGTGCATGTCCCTGCAAAGCAACACAGGACAGCACCCACCCAGAAAAACCTGTGTGACTCCAGGTCCGTCTGAAAGAAGCGAGGCGGGTCAAAGGACAGATGCTCGCCTTCCTGAACCAAGGTCTCACAGCGACAAGGAAAACGTTCAGACTCACCTCCCGTCCCACTGCTGACTGCAAGCCGTGAGTCTGATAGCTCACCATTCCGGAACCTCAGCCGCTTAGCAGGAGAGGAGCCGCCGGGCCGAGTGCTGCAGCAGTAGTACTGCGTCCGCGCAACTCGAAGATGGCGGGGATCGGCAGCTCCGGATCGAAGACCGAGTCTGGTGGCAGCTCTGCNNNNCCCGCCCCCCACAGCCCCACAAAGCACACTCATAAGCCTGGCCTAACCCCGCTCTCACAACAGAACAGCCGGGCCTTCACTGAGATGTTTTTCCTGGCCGACTTCTTCAAGGAGCGCGAGGGAAAGTTGAGGCATCCCTGCGGACATTCAAGCAGCAAGACCAGCTTGCGTCACAGACGGCCTTTGATCGCCGTGCCTGCACTGAGACGCGAATCAAGGTGTAGCCACGTTTCGGTGGCTTCCCCGACATGATTTCATGACCAAGGTGTTTACGAGAAGAATGGATGTGTGAGGTGGCCACTTTCGAGGGAAATCAGCGGAAGATGAAACTCCAACATGTCGAGCTATCTTTGTGTTGGGCAAATGTCTGCAGAACTCTTGTGTTGGGTTGCAGGAAGACAAAGTCTGGTCTTGTTGGTTACTATCTTCATGGTGTTATGCGGGATGTGCGCAAAAGTTCTCGCAGAGTTGAGCGAACTGCACATGATACCCGTCGGGCTTGGCTCGCCTAACTAATCTAGCTCTTGCAGAGTCGAGCTGCTTCGGTTGCCTTGAGCAAAGCATCGTCAGTAGGCAAACGACACTGACAGACTGACAGAGTCAGATCCGCAAATTCCATGCGAAGCGTGAGGCCCCAACGCAATCTCCATGGGGCTCGTCTTGAAAGCCTCGGGCAGCCAAGAGTGGGCCGCTTAGAGCTCATGAGCTCCGCGCTTCCAGGCCTCGCCATTCTTCTTCGTGCCATCCGGCAGCTCGATCTGCAAGTTTCGCACTGGGTGAGGCACCCAAGTGTCATCTCAAGAAGGACATGGCTCAAACTGGAAAGACTGGCGGTGTAGTCCTTTCTAAAGATCTTGCTAGACCGTTTATTCATTCGAAGCACAGCTTTCCCTTAAGCTGTTGACTGGCTCGGCCAAACCCCTACAGGACACCCAGGCCCCTTGCGCGCTTCCTGGCTCTCGGAGTTCACTGCTTCGTCCGGTGCGGCACGCCTCGATCTTCTTTTGTGGTTTGGACGCTAGACCGTCCGTGTACTTCTTGTAGAGCTTCTCCCAGACCTTGGAAGACGAAGTGAGCATGAACGGTGAGCAGTCTAGAGTCTGGGCAGCACGCAAGAAAAGTATTTTTAAGGGTTGCATGGCCCTGCTGCGTGAGGCAAGATGGAGGCCAAGCAGAGTTCCGAACATGTCACAGCTCGTTCATACTTCTATCGTGGATGTCGGCAAGTGAAGGCAGAGCTAAGGCCCGATCGTCAAGGCGGTGCTTGATATAGGGAGCCTGCTTCTGGACTTTGAACCTGAAACTGATCTATGAGGATTGTCGGCTTCGCATGTTAAAGTGGCACACCTGCGCCAGTGCATCTCATGTCAATGTGGCGAAAGTGTCTGCACACAGCAGCACAGCAGCCCCTGGGCCAACGACTCGCCCTCAAACTTTCCCTTCTCACCGATCCTGGAATGGAATGTCGACAGACGCCGGCGAAGCCACAGACGTGCTTAGGCTAAAGTCTAAAGCATCTCTCCTTGGTCCACCGCCAGCATAGGCTCGCTTGCCGGCTGCAGCTGCCATGGCTATGGCTGGTGGCTCTCCGGCTCTGAGTCTGAGATCAGAAGCACATGGGCTCAAAGTGACGAGTGTCAGGTGAGGACATCAGCTTTCTAGCGACTTATACGCTTGGCTTGCTGAGTCGAGGTGTGACCGCAATCTTGCTGGGCTCACATCACAGCTAGAGTCAGTGCCAAAGGTCATTGCCGCGGGCAGGTGAAGGGTCCTAGATTCTCCGAATCCGAGTGACCACAAGCCTCATGATTCGACTGAACATCACAGTAGTTTGTGCCTTCATGCCAACCAACAACGTCTGCCAGCTACAATGCTGATGGGTATCACGACCCATACCTTTTTTTGCATTTCACGTTCTATCAGTCTGCCGCCGTCGGCTCTTGTGCGCCTCTACTAGTTTCTGTCACTTCCTCCGACTTGGCGTCGGTGGCTTTGGGCAAGCCTACCACAAGAAGCGTGCATCAAACAGCACATCCAGAAAAGGAATGCAGTCGCGTCTGAGCTATGTGCTGGAATCAGCCGGGTCTTGATCACCGGCAGCTGTCCCGCTCTCCTCGTTTTCCTGCTTCCTGCGCATCTCTTTAATGACCTCAAGAACGCATCGGCCGCACAGAGTCGAAGCGACCGGCCCCCTGATAGATGCACTCCAAGGTACTACTTGCACTCGGGCCTTCCTCAGCAAGGCATCAGCCAGCCCCAGCAGGTCACGTCCGCCACCCTCTTAGGAAAGTCAAGCGGCTGTCTCTCCAAAGCCACTTCTATCAACGTCTGTCCGCCAGCGTTCTCGGCATCCCAGCGCAGGCTCGTGGTTTCAAAGAGGCGGCGCAAGTCCTGCCAATAAGCCCCAACCGGCACCGGCAACCTCGCTGACACCAGCTGGATTTCAATCGAGTCCTCGGCATTGTCTCGTGCCACACATTTGAAGGCCTTCTGTGTCAGCATCTGTCCGGCATCCAGGGCAATCAGGCTTTGCCTTCACGTCGTGCCAATCCTCTTGGAAGAGACAGAAAGCCGGACACTGCCTGTAGAGCTCAAAAGCGGCGTCCGCTGCTGCATCGTGGCCAATAGCCGCTGCGTCCTGCCTCGAATTCAACACAAGCTGCGATGCACTGGCAAGAGAGCACACTCATCGGTCTTCGTGGCACACAACGAAACAGACAAACTGTGCTTTGCGACGAGATGCTCCAAAATCTCCTTGAGAGCCGGATCGCGCTCGGCAAGGGCTTCCAGATCAGCCTTTCAAGAAGGCTGCACAAAGCATGGTGCTTTGATGTCTTCACCTTGAACCATGA
The DNA here is from genome assembly GCA_003297005.1 of Symbiodinium sp. clade A Y106. Taxonomy (NCBI): domain Eukaryota; class Dinophyceae; order Suessiales; family Symbiodiniaceae; genus Symbiodinium; species Symbiodinium sp. clade A. The sequence continues at coordinate 35,103 of BGNK01000877.1, forward strand.
AGCAGCCTTTTCGGCTTCGTGCAAGTGCTCAGCATTCTGCAGAGGCCCCAGGTTATTCCCAGGATCCTAGCATCGTTTTCATGCAGCAGTTATGTTTCTGTATCTCTGCTTCTTAGCGACACATAAAACCCGAGGCATCGCTGTCCTCTCTTGCCTCCTTCGCCTGCCTTGGCGATGGGAGGTCCTCGCAAGTCTTAGATCAGGCTTGGGCGACAGCAATGCGAGACATGCAGTGCCTGGCCGTCGAATTCGTGAAGATTTTCACACAGCCGGGCTCTTTGTTTCAAGTTTACAAAATGCTCTGTGCAAGGAGCTCTGTTGGACCCTGAACACTGGCACCAGCGAGAGTCCAGCAAAGAAGGCCGACGCTGTTCTTCAGCTTCTTCGTGGCCCCAGCCAACCTTGGCCATCTCACAGGCAAACTGATGCTGTGCTTCCAAAAGCTCTTACACCTGCAACATATCGCTGCGGACCGCAGGGACCGCGGTGGAAAGTCAAAGCTCGATCACACATGCGGTTTGTCTGTCTGTGTCTGCCACCATCAAACAGTCATGCCACGAAGGGCAAGGACATGATATGAAGGAGGAGGAGGTTTTGTGTGGTCTGTGATTCATTACGCTTGTGTTCCTTGCATGTTGCGGCTCTAAACGCACGTTACAGCCTTGTGTGGAGACGCTGAAAAGAATCACAAGATTCTCAGGCCGTCAAGTTTGGGCATGGGACAACAACAGAACGGAGCCGCCCCAGCCATGATTAGCCAAAGCACGCATCCAGGCGGTGGCGCTTCGAAGGTGCGGAAACCCCGCCAGCTCGGCTCCAGCACCGCCAAGGCGGCGGCCATGGCAATGACTGGCCCCTTGAGGGCCAAAACAGCTCGTCTCGAAGGGCCCTGTGCATGAACAACGAACGCCGCCACTCCCACCAAGCAGCTTCGCCTGCGACCAGCTATTTCTTCTCGCTCTAAACATGCTGCTTCGACTGCACCTTTGGCATCTTTAGAGGTACGAGTTGACTTGGGCAGCCTTTGTGCCACAATCTAGGGGCCTGGGTGGCCGGGGATCATTATCAAGCGGAGCACTGCGTCTGTTGTGCAATGCCACGACGTCCAGATCGAGCTTCCAGAGCGTCTTAGGACCTCGGCTGTTCAGGACTGGTGCTGCTTGCAGAGGCGACAAGCGACGCTCTCGAAAACTTCATGCTGCCATCGGACCAGCCATGGAAAATTGACGGAAGCTCGGACGTGGGAACCTGAAACACAAGGCGACGTCGCCAAGTCTTGCGCGACGGAGAATCTACACAGCCTGAAACATTGTCAATGAGGCCAGGTACCCATTTTGCATCACCTTTGCAAGGGGGAGTGATCTTGGCTGGGGAAGGATTTCCCAACCCACACCACCATCCCACCTCGAAGATGAGTCCAGGAAATGCATAGAAGTATCTGCTGCCAAAAGATGTGTGGCTGTCGTCACTTTGGTTCCTCAGACTCCGCTCATCTGCCGTCTGAAGCGGTGTGTGACTGCCGAGGCCGTCGCATGACGAGTGGCCGTGATTTCGAGAAGCCCGCATTTTGCAAGGCCTGCGTCGTACCGTGCCAGTGCCAAAGGCACGAACTGCAGGGACGGTGCGGCCTCTTCGATGTCAGGCCACAGCCATCGGATCTGTCAGTGAAAATTGCGAAAAATATGGTTGTGTCGCCGGGGACATATCTCAGGCTGGGCTTCTATGGCTGTGTCGGCTGGGGCGGATTACGCAGGATATGGTTGTGTCCGCTGGGGCCATAAACCCGGGTTCCAAACCTGGGTTCCCTGGGTTGTTGTTGTTTGCCCC
>BGNK01000877.1:36942-71047 GCA_003297005.1 Symbiodinium sp. clade A Y106
CCCCGCCCCCTCTCGGGAGAGGCTTCAGGGTCGGGGGATCCCGGAGGATTATCCGGGAAAGGATTGTGTTGGCTTCAGGTTTGGAGATCCAGGGGATATCCGGGATAGGGTTGTGTCTGCTGGGGCCATATCCTGGGCTCGGGCTAGGCTTCAGGTTCGTGGGGTTTTGGGGGGACATCCGGGGTGGTTGTGTCGGCTGGGGCTATCTGGGCGCATATCTCGGTTTGGTGTTTTTTCTCTCACAAGCGCTTTGTCCCGTAGAGCCTTCATTGGGGCCTTCATCCCAAGCCACTGTAGCAGGATAAGAAAAGCTATCCTAATGGTACTACGTTCGAATTCTCGAACTGGCCAGTTAACTTGGACGGCACAATCAAGACCAGGAAGTGAGGTCAATGGAACGTCCATGGTTTAATCTCGTTATCTTGTGAAACTGGGCCTCCTCTGTGTTAGCGAAGCCTTCGCGCTTCAAGGTGTTCATGTCCACTTCAATGTAGGAGTTGCATTTGCAAATCACGACCATCATGATGTCCTTGCATGGCACAATCGGTATCTTCTCGTTGCAATTCCCACAACGAATGGCTGCGACATTCTGAACATGCTCACGAAGTTTCTCATTCTTCGCACTGAGATCTTCAATCATCGATGCTGCCATGTTGAGCTCCCAGTCCACAAATGCTGGATCTTGGCATCCTCGATTGGACCACTGTCACTCGTCTGCTTGAGCTTCTTCTCCAACTCACTTTTCTCTGTCTTTATTGAACTGCTTCTGCAAAGCTTTCATTTCAAGGAAAGGCGACAGTGAATCTTGTTGAACTCATCGAATCTGGACTCAAGCTGCTCAAAGCCCTGACTTTCTCTTGCCAATAAGAAATCCTGTCTAGCCTGAGACGGTTGCTCGACTCTGGCGAGAGCTAGGCCATCACGAAGCACATAGTGGGTCAGTTCAGGTGTCTGGCTCGTCATTCTGCTTATGCTCCACAGGTTGATTGGGGAGAAGAGGTTCTTGAGCGTCATACGAGTCTCGGCGCAAGTATCCAGGCATATGCCGTGATACTTATGCGCAAACTCACTTGCGATACACACTGCTGGACTGAACTTGATGAACAATGTTTTCAGGTGCATCGTGGGAACCATCACATGTTTCACCCAGCCACGACTCTCCATGTAAAAGGATACCAACATCCATTTGGAGGCCGACACTATCGACATGTAACCTCCTCCTCCCAAGTGTACACCGAGGAATCCTGAAGTTTGTCATCGTTCATGAACAAAGTGGCCTGCTTTCATCGTCATCTCTATGGGCAGCCATCCTGCTCCAATCATCTCATTGGCGACTGTGGACGTCTTCCTGATAAGCGGTCTGGGTGCGAGCAACACGTCCGTGGCATAGCCTGAATGAAAATGACATGCTGGCAAGTCCAAGAGTTTCGCTTTCTGTAAGTTTGCACGGACCCTGTCGTTCCATGCATAGAATACCTTGTTGTAGCCTCTAGAGCGCAAGCTCCCAAACTCGATCACAAACCACACAAACCACGTGGGAAGCAGCTCTTTAACAAGGCACTCTGTCTGCTTTCTTGGAAGGCGGTCCTTGTTGTTTGAGCGCATCTGTGACATCAAGTGCTTCACGGTTTAGGGTTTAGGGGTTTAGGGTTCAGCAGCTCCGGATCGAGCAGTTTCTAGTCGAGCTCGCTCTCACCCAGGAACCCTCAACATTGAGAACCCATATTTTCTTTATTATCCTAGAGCTTAGATCGTAAACCCTAAAACTCGTATCCTGAACCCTTAAACCCTACGATTCAACACCAGAATACATTTAAACCTTATGATACGAACCCGAGGCCTTGAACCCTAAACCCTGAACCCTGAACCCTAGGCCCAGGGCCATTTTCACAACGAAGGTTCCAACGATCCTGAGCCCTTCCTTGGATAATGCCTTTTCGGCCCGGGGCGAAGGGCTCTTCGTTGGAATCTGGCCCAAAACATCCCGAAAGGGCTGTTTTCCAACGAATCCATATACGGTTTCAATACATATGATAAAGAGGGTTTGAGTTTAGGGTTTAACTGCGAACCTATTCTTTAAAGCAACACCAGGGCCCTAGCATCGATGCAGACGCCCGCAAAGCTTCGCCTTGGTACAACGCGCCCCTTCCCCCTTCAACCGCCACACGACAGCATGCGACAAGGGCCCAAGTCTCGGGCCTCTCTTCCGGCTCGTGATCATCGGAGCTCATCGCTGTCCCTGTGACAAGCTGCGATTTCCCGACAGCCCTTCGCAGACCAAGGCTAGCGGCTAGCGAGGCTCGCTTGCCTTCCACTCCAACGAGCTGCAGTGATGATTCCTGCGGCTGAGACGCTGTGACAATCGAAGGCACGCTTCGCTCTTGCTGCCCTGGCCCGGTCCACAATGTTAAGTACTTCGCAATACATTTCACTACGCCTAGTTTCTTGCGTGCTTTCCGAGTCCTACTGTAGCACTAGAGCATTGTCTTCTGCACAGCCCAACCATCACCCGCACAGCCCACTGAGCTCTCCAATCAGAGCTCAGAGGCCAAACCACGCAAGAAGCTCAAGCTGTTCGTTTTTCTGGAAACAATGCAAGCAATCATGGGTGGCCATGGTATTCCACACATCCTGGCCATGCGTGAACCAGGCAAATCCCGACTGGACTGCTGCTGGTGCATTAACGCGGTCGCATCTCAGTGGAAATAGTTGACAATTGCGAAGGTGATGACCTGAAGCATGCAAGGCCCAAGACGTTGAAGCTTCGACCCCAAACGGCCCCTTCAAAGCACCCGCTTCCACTTGGGTGCCAACATTGGCAGACAGTGCGCCCATCTGGCCACAGAAGCCCATGGTCGAGGCCAAGTGCTCCGCCGCCTCGCGGCTACTGGTGAGGCCTGTAGCAAAAACGCCCTGCCCGTTTCTCTTTGAACCTCTGAGTTCTTTTGAGCTTACTCGAGACTTGCCTCTCGCTCGAAGGAAGACGGCAGAGACGAGCATGCCGCGGGAGAAGAAGAAGCACATTACTATCAGCGGAAGAACCAATGCTGCCTGGTCAGCGGACTCTGCATGCATCTGCAGCTATCGATCTTTACGGTTGCAAACACGGCTCGCATCATGCTGCGGCAGGTTGGATCCCTCTTTCGGGACCTGCTCATAGGACAGCACATCGGAGATAATGGAAGTGTCCTCAATCGTGGACATGCTGCGAGTTGCGAGCATCCATGACAGTATCATGACAATAATGACAGCCTTCAAGCAGGTTGTGGACCATTCTACATGGAGCGAAGCTTCCACTGCAGTAGCTATGAGAATGCTGAAGCAGAGAGGAAGCACAACACCGCCAACCAGCGGCAGCTTTTTTTGCAAGGATCCACTCCTGTGGCGGAGCTAATGCTGTGCGATCAGATGCTTACAACCACCGCTAGACTCGTCCAAGTTGCTTGGAAGTGGGAGCTAGCATTCGACCGCTGACGTCCCCAATGGATTGAAAAATCATCATATTCAGGAGCAGATGGCATTGTTGACTTCTCTCCTGTGGCCATGACGAAGTACGCCGCAAAAGCAAAAAGCAGAACTGGACATGACATGCTTTCACTTTGCTTGTCGGCCAGTCTCAGGAAAAGCCGCCGCGACGAAAGGCAAAATACAAGGCAAGGTGTAAGTTGTGGCATATGTACAGAAGTTGACCTCAGCTCGACACATTGATCCTTGAATTCAAGTTTCTTCCGCGACAGTCAAACCGCTAAGAGACCAAGGAACCGCTTCAAAGAGCAAGATCCTTGGCACAGCTCGCAACAATCTTCGCCGAAGCAACGAAAACACGTCAAAAGGCTGTTGCACTTTCCCAAACTCCGACAACCCGAAGCTATCCGAGCCGCTTCTTCTTCCGCGGCAGCCCCGAGGACTTGGGGCCCGGGTGGTCCGTCACTCCGGCCGCCGGCTGGGCCTCCTGCACCTCCTCCTGCTCAGCGCGCAGCAAGGCGACCGCCTTCCTCAGCGCTTGGAAGACGAAGACATGTATGAACATCTGTACATCCATCCATAAGCATACATTGACATGGACATGTCTACATGCTATGTCTGTTCTACAAGTGGCACGGGAATACTGCAGGATTGTTAAGTTAAGACGACACAGGATCTGGTTGCTGTAAGGCGTGTCCGCGGCTGCTGTGCCGTGGCACAAGCTTACATCCAAAATCCTGCTCGGGCACATCCTCCGGGCGCCTATGAGTAGGCGTCCTAAGTTAAATTGATTGCAGAATCCATTGCTTTGCTGCTGTCCAACTAGATGAAGCCCGCCACAGCCGCAGTGCCCTTTGCTGTGTATTGGTCGGATATCTTGCTCCTGCCAACGTCCCCTGCTCGTTTTGGTCTTGGGAGCACTCGAGTCGTCAAAAGTCCCAAAGGGCAGCACTGCTCGGGTCTTCAAGTGGACGTTGGGCAAATTAGATATTGTGCTTTTGCCAACGGCCCCGTGCAGAGTTCACGTAGCCAGTTTTGCAGATTTCCCGAGATCATGCTCCCGCCACACTCCGAGGCAGATTTTGCGTGCGCCTCCGATTTTGGCCTCCTCCCGACAAGGCCCCAAGCACTTTTTGAGGTGGAACTTCGGTTGCCACCACAATGCGGTGTGCGTTTTGGAGCGCCAGCCGTGCTCCTGCCAGTGTGGTGCGCAGTTGGACAAATGGGCTGGGCTAGGGGGTCTTGGATGCATTCGGTTTGGCCTGCTAGGTCTGCGAGGTCTTGTGTCACTGTGTGGGGTCGAGGCTGGCATGATTTCTATGTACTACCTGGTTATTGTTTGAATGATCAGACATAGATGAAGATTTACCAGATTTGCTGAGGCTCTCGTGCATGGGATTTATTAAGTTCAGGAGGCGCTTCCCGAAGCTTTCCGAAACGAATCCCGCGGCCCAGACCACTGCAGGGCCAAGCTTGTCCTGCCATGGTTCAAGGCTTGGGCGGTCTACAGGTTTAGGTTTAGTTCTAAGCTTTAAGGCTTTAGTATTATGCTTAACTTTTTCATCTGACTGATCACATCGCTCCCAAGCTCTGTCCTGCACGATGAGCGTGACGATACCCCAAAGCATCCTCGAAATCCGATGAAAACTGAAACACACTGTCACTGGCAACACGTTTGCACAAGAAATAGCCATAGTGCAACCTGGTCGCTGAAACAGCGCTGCTAGCACGAAGAAGTTCGTCACTCCAAAGCGGGGGTTGTCCACACTGCGTCCCGTAACCTGTCGAAAAGCGGCCAGGCGGCTAGGCACAACTGTGGCGGGTTTGCATCTCCAGTACCAGGCTCATGTGTGTGTGTGTGTTTGCCTGAACGGTGGACAAGCCAAGAACCACGAAGTTGCCAAGAGACATGCCTGTCAAAGCAGATGGTGTAAAATTTCTGAGTGAAGCAGTGAAACGATGTGAATCGTGCTGCCGCACGGCCGGCCGGTCCTACACCGACAGCTTTGGTACACGGTGGAGGATGCCGCATCACCAGCGACCTGAGAACGGGCTGGGGCCAACCAAGGCCATCTTCGGCTCCCATCGTCCCCCTGCTGCCCGGGTGCCAATAAGTCAGATCCGACAGGCAGCCGAGGCCGCCAGCGAGAATCGAAAATCCCAGCAAAGGCAGGCTCCGACCCATCAGCTGCGAGTCCTCGGACCCAAAGCTAGCGCAGAAGTTGTCGCCAGAGGACGTGAGGATGTGCTGCCGTGGCTCCCAGAAAAGAGCCAGGAACATCAAAAGAAGAAGGGATGCTTGGTGCATGCCGTTGACGACAAGGTTTGCCTTTCAGCGAAGCACCGTGAAGCAACTTCAAAGCTAGGAAGAGCACAAGAATCGTCGTTGTGATTGAGCGGCATCCAACGGCCCCACGTGATGCTCAATGATCTTGTAGCTGATGGAGAAGATGTTGCCTCATGTGGACTGCACCGTGCCAGTGCTTCAGCGGATGAGCAACTCCGACCTGCTTGCACCATCATCGATAGCTGCGTGCCGAGGGCATCTGACTCCGGCAGGCGCGAGACCAGCAGCGGGAGTTGAGCAAATATTGCGTTGCCAACCCACCAGCTGCCTCGCTTCGTACGCAGGGATCAAGCCAAGGGCGGCTCTGCAAGTCAGTCAAGATGCTCATGCCGAACCTCAGGTCAGGTTCACCACGGAGAGATCACCTACTTTTCAACATGTTGGAGTTCTCTGCCCCTGCAACGCAGGAACATTGTGAACAGCACCGTCATCGTCTTTCCAATCCCTTTCTTGTCATCCTCGTGATGGCGATGGTGGCTCTCATGCGCTTGTGCCTTGGACAGTCTCCCGAATGAAACAGGGGCGAATCAAACAGAATCCAACATCATCAACCACCGACCAAGGTGCCTTGGCCAAGAAACTGGAACCGCGGTGAAACTCACGTTGTCGCTCCACGAACTTTGCGCGTCTTGACTCTGCCATGGCTCATTTTGGGCCATTTCAAGCCCTGTGGCAAGCGACAAAAATGAGACTCTGAGATCTGTCTTCGCGGCACTGGGCGCTGCAGGAGGGAGTCCTCGATCTGCAACTGGAAGAAACACCGCCTCGGAGGGCTTGTGATCTTGAGAGAGAGAATCCTCTTCGTGCCAATCACATCCAAGGATCGTATACCGAGAGAAACGCTCATGGGTTGGTGGATTCCTGGCAGACATCTGCAGATCTCCGCCGAAGCTCAAAGCATCTTGGGTCTTGGACGTGTGGAGCACGATCTTCTGCACCAGATGGGTCTGCCTCACCGGACATGGCAGCAAGGAAGGTAGGCGTTTCGGCCTTTCCCAGCGAGGTCGGCACCCGTCGAAGAGCACGTCCATTCCTGCAGCAGTCTTTCTGCTCGGCTCTAAGGCAGACACTGGGAATCCGGACCGAGGTAGAAGTAGTTGTAGTAGTAGTCCAAGCTCGCCGGTCTCAGCCTTGCAGTGCTCAGACGTGCTGTCCCTGCTCTCTTTCGGCCTCGTGTCCGCAGGTGAAAGGGGCCGGCGGCGTGCGGGAGTGGATACGGAAAGCGTCCAGAGGCGGCCTAGAGGCGAGTTGAGGGGGGTTTTCACCCAGCAGCCCAGGCCTAGCAAAAACTGAGAAGCCCTCTGGATCATGTCCTTCACACAGACCTTCCAGATTTTGGGATCCGACACTCAGAAAGGTGCAGACCGAAAACGAAACCGCCTGCTGAGGCGGGCCGAAGTCTGAAAAGACGTCCTCACGCACCCATGCGAGAACGTGATCGGGGTGATCGGGTCGCTTCAGCGAAGAAGATGGGCCTGTGGCATCGCCCCAAAGCGCAGCCTCTTCCCCGACATCTTCACCCCCAGGCCGGGGTGGACAGAGACAGCCTGCAAGGGCACAGCGTGGCTTCAAGGGCCCGGCGGCTCTGCTCCCCGGGCACCTCCACCAGATCTGGAACCACGGAGATGGGAGTCTCAAAGGAGGCGTCTGAGGCCTCCAACAAAGAAAACTTACCTCGCCGAAGCCGTCGCGGCGTCCCCTCTTGAGGTGGCGGCAAAGACCCAGAGTCGGGACGCTGTGAGCGGCGCCCTTGCACCGTCTTCACAACAAATTGTACATTCGCCCGCCAGCTGTGAGACGGTTTCGTGCCTTCCTTCCAGGTCCATGGGATGCTCCCCTTTCGCCTCGAGAGACGGAACCCCAAATCGCACCGAGTCTTCGTGCTTTGCGACATCTTGCTAGCAGAGCTTTGCTTGTAGACGAGCGGTGACTGCCAGCATGCGGCAGTGTTGCGCTGCTTGCGCTGTCGAGGTTGTCTTTGGCCGTGTGCATAAACAGAAGGCTCAGTTCAAAAGCTTGTCCAAGCGGCGCCGTCATTCAACTTTAAAAAGTCACCCCGGGCTTCCTCTCTCTGGACGGTGAATTCACGATGACGCTCTGCTGCGACAGCAAGGCGAATCCACACAGAAAGATCCCATGGCTACTAGGAATATGCAGATTACCAGTAGCTTCTCCAAGGTTCGCAGCGCCATGACTCAGAGACATCAGAAAATCGAATTAAGCAAGCGGTACTTGACCACCCCGTTCGGGGTGGTATGCTTGCTTGCAGCTTCAATTCGTAGAAGCACAAACCGAACGGCCTGAAGAGAAAACATCGGACTGCACTTACTTGTGCAACGCCGTCGGCTTGTCACCAAATGAAACATTCCCAAACTAGAATCAGTGGCCTGCCACGCGCAAGTCCGACCAGGGAAGGCAGAATCAGTTGACTGATTGCTTATAAAGTCGACACGATGGCACTCCCTGCAATGTTATCAAACTCCATCGCAACGAGGAATTGAACAAGCTGGCAGCACTTTGGCTGCTGCACAGCAGATGCACTTCCCACAGTCCTGCCGATGATCTTTCATCGGCAGGCTGTCAGAGATTCCCTGATTGACATGGCCTTCGGGCTGAGACATGTTGAGCGACAGACTCATCAGAGCGGGCTGTGCGAGTGTGTTCTCCGCGTATGCACACAACTACCACTACTCGCACGACTCGCTCGCCGGCGGTTCCAGCCCATGTCCCCTACCTTATGGAAACGGAGCAGCAATGCTCACTGTTATCCCTGGCGGTGCCCTGCACGGGTTTGCAACAGGTCCTTTAATTGAAGTAGTTTCCGGCCTGCTAAGTTACAGCTGCTCCGGGCGATGCCGCCAACAGTGCAGCTACTGAAGTCACATGGCAAGTGCCATCGACACCCGTGCAACCTATCAAGGTAAGGCCGCCTAGAGCGGATAGACTCTTCCAGCTGCATCCCTCCATGGCGTTCAGTGAAAGGTGCAGTCCTCCCTGCGCAAGGCACCTCGATCTCTAGGAGTCTGGACATGGCAACGTTGGCCATGAAAGGTCCACTTGGCGGGATGCTCCAAAGTGAGGTTGTATGCAATAGATTTAGTTGGCTAGCAAGTAGCAGAAACACTGCAAGTGGACCTTGTCGAGCTCTGCAGTTGCAAAGACTCACGGGTACTGTGTCCATCGCATACAAAGATGAAATCAAGAATTGCAAACGGAATTTCTTGTCTGGCTTGCCCAAGAAGTCTCGAGTTCGATGCTGCGGTATTGGGCAGGGTTTTGCGCCAAAGATGTTCTTTCTTGTCTAGGTGAATTATGCGTCTGCTTCCTGATATCACGAGTCGCCAAGCTCGAAGAAGAAGGACATGAATGCTTAAACACCAACGGAAGGCTGACTTCGGATGCATGATATGAGACGTTCTTCGACAACCTCGTGATGGCTCGTTCTCTCCAAGCATCAGGGAAACTGCAAAGAGAGACAGTTCACGTAGCCTGCAGTCGCCGGCTGTGCATGCATCAGGACATAACGGACTCAGTTCCAGCCTGCTGCAACATCTGAGCACGCAACTGAGGCCCGCATTCACTGCATGGCCTCGGATAGCGGCGGGAGCTTGAAGCACGAAGACTTCGAGCATCAATGAAGGCGGTGCTGTTCGAGTCCGAGAGTCTCTCGACGTAGTCACAGACGGCGATGACGCAGGTAAGGCCATCGGTTGCCAGGAGCCGAAACAGATCTGATGTCGGCATCATCGCTGCCGTGATGCCGCTGGTCTTAGTGCAGGTCCGAAGATGCAAGCGACTGCGCGGCAAGGACGAGAAACAAGACAGGCACACAGGCACAACACTCGCAGATCAGCTCCTGGCTGGATACCAACCAGCCCCGAGCTTCACCTGCTGAAGGGGAGTTAAGCAACGTGAGGCTCTGAAGCTACCGGCATCGCCCGGCCTGTGTACCCCTCGTCGCAAGCAATGGCATTTTGCTCGTAGCCACAACATCCACGGCCAAGGTTCTGGCTTCTGACTCAGCAACCTAGGTGTGGGAGTCATCTACCACGGACCAGCATTTGCATCTGCTGTCAAGAAAATATACTGCAAGCAAGCCACAGGAAAAGGCCACCTGAGCGGGATGTACGAATACGAAGATCAATTTGTCGAATGCATGCGACGGTCAATTTGCCGAACGCAAGCGCGACATGTCCCTGCAGCAGCTTGTGCAGTCGTGCCCACATGCCGTTCTGCACCAGCATCACGCGTAGGCGCACCTGGCAGGAACAAAAGGTCAATTATGCGGCCATTCCTTGCAACACTGCTGCCTCGTTCTCCACCCACTTCAGCTGGAGAGCCAGCCTTCGAATGAAAGCGTATGCTTGCATGCTGCAACGCCCACACGACGACCTTACAGGAAAGCAGGAAGTATATCAGTGATATAGGCCAAGGGGCGACTGGATCTGACCATCCGACTTCTCCAAGTCAAAAAGTATGGGTTCCTTTAGGTCGCAAGCGCACAGGGTCGAAAGACGATGGAGTTTCGGAAAAAAGAACCACGTAGGATCCGGACGCTCGCGCGGCAAATGACGTCAAGGCCACGGTATGGGGCAGGCACCTGGGCCTCCTGACGGAAGCCTCGGGTGATGCTCCGACACCACAGGGTACTTCGCGCTTGGGGCTGTAGGGATGTGTGTGTATGGGGTTGCATCTGTAGCTCTCTAAGGCATGGACAGACATGCCGCATCAAAACCCGTCCAGGAACTCCTGCACGAGATACAGAAGAAGGGGACAGCGGTGAACAAGCGTGGCACATTTTCATCTCGGAAGGTACGTACTGGATACGCAATGCGTAGACTCATCCTGAAAACGGAAAACCAAAGAGGGCAAGCGGACATTGAAGAATCAACATCAAGAGCAAGATTACTAAACTGGTAAAATGTGCAAGGACCTCGATAAGACTTGAACTTGCTAACCTTCCTCCATTTCGGCTTCTTGACCGTCATGCGCCAATGCCAGCTCCGAGAACTGAAACATGAAGGCATTGACGCAGACTCGGAATCTGATGCAAAAAACGCCTGCAAAGTAGGACCAGAGGAGCTACACAGCTAGAACTCCAATGGGTTTTGGTGTGGCGTCCTGCTTCTTCCATTTGCTTCAAGGCTTTGATTCTGGCCATTTCAACCTGCAAACGGAGGTCGGAGGTTCGTGCTGCATACCATGTATGCAGGCGCGAGCATCCGCACGTCGTCTGAGAGACAGTATAGTCATCAGCAGCATGACATGCGAACACAATGCATGTCGAAGCCGGACACTGGCGGCCTTGGACAAGAGCTGCTTTGCCATGGCTGGGCTTGGAAGGGGCAGTCGAACACCTTTCAAGTCGATGACTGCATGGCTCCTCACCTCGGCTCGCATCACATTTCCCAGCGGCTCTGGCCGCAATGCGAATGCTGACACTACGGTCCGAGGGAAACTTGACAATGCACGAGCTTTCCCTGTGCCAGCATCCTGCTGGCTTCTCCCAAGCTCTTCTGGGCTTGACTGTGAACAGCACAACACTCAACACCCCATCCCACACCAGTTGCACAAGCAGCTCAGAGTGACAAGTGGCTATCTCGAAAACGTTTGTGTTTATTTCGGCCCAAGGCACTGCTGCAAGAGTACCGAGGATGTGCTTGAGCTCGCCACGGCCGCGGCCGTCTCCTTTGAATTAAAGACGACAAGGCAAGATAAGGCAAGCAACCGTATCCTACTTCCATAACAGGAACCCGGCTAACCGGAAGTCCCCAGCCTTCGCAGTTCAGGACTGTGAGGCAAGTCGGAGAAAGCTCCTCATGTGCTTCCGCTGCTTCCGCTGCTTCTACTGCTTTGCCGCTCTTGATCGCAAGCTTTGAGGGGCAGGCGAAGTCGGGCAACGCTAAGCTAAAGCATCGGGCCCAGAGCTCACCTGGCACGACACCGACGGCGCCTTTGCCCTGCTCTGAGTTCTATGAGTTGTCCTGTCCGCACATGCCTGCGACGATGGTCTTGCGCAACTCCTTGCAGATGCCCTCCATCGCCGCGAGCGATCGGCCTTGCGCATGCGAGAAGAAAAGCAGGGCAGCAGGGGCCTGGGCCCGACTCAGCAAGTCCAAGCCGCTGCTGAGGCAGGGTAGCAAAGCGCACTGCAGTAGCTCCACCACATGGCACAACTGCTGGCGAGCAGGCATGGCAAGGCATAGAGGATTTGCAAGAGCCAAGGACGCTCATAAACTGATCAGTTGATGCTAGAATTACTGACTGGTCTTACGGGTTCTTGCCCAAGCTGTCAAGCCAGGTCACATGATTGCCCATCGTATGCTCTGTCTGTCACGAGTTCGAGTATTGTAGCTCTATGGACACTACCAGTTGTTGTCCTGACATGTTCTGACTACAAGGTCGGAGACATGAATGTGATGACCCATTGTTACTCGCATCACAACCAAATGGCTACAAAGAGCACTCAATGTCTGAGCTGCCTGACATCAGCACGGGAGAGGATGCCGGGTTGTATGTGGAGCTGGGCTTTGAGGGAACCTTCCAATTCGACCCCCAAGCTCTTCTCCAAAGCAGCGCCCGAAGCCCATCACTCTGCAGTGGCCAAGCTGGAGGCTGCCAAAGCTTCGAAGAGATCCTGGGAAGAGCTTTGCGAATGGGAGGAGAGGTGCAGAGAAGGCTTCGATTTCAGTCCTGGGGCAGTGGAAATTCAAAGGCCAGTCCGGGATACTGAAGCCTTAGTTGGTGACCATCAGCCGTAGCGAGACTTCGGATAGCTCGAGGCCACGGCAGGTAGAGGGGTTCAGGCTCCTGTCTGAAGTCACCGATCCTTACAGCCGAACTTCTCTAACCGGCACGGTTCTGAACCTCAGGCCGGGCACCAAGTGGGGCCGAACATCTGGTAGATCTGGCGAACCCAAGGAAAACGGGAAGTCAGACTCCCCTTTCGATCTCTCGATCTCTTTCCCACCTCGCGGAGGCTCGGTGCCAGCCCCGCGGCCGCAAACTCGCGCCCGCCGTAGACCAGGCTGGGAAGCAAGCTCCCCTTCAGTTGGGCGCTCAGCTCAGAACCCTCAGCTCTGATGTGGGGCCTGCCCTCTGCCCTGTGCCCGATGCCCGGCGCCTCCGGAACTTCCGGGCCGGCGGCTTCGGCGGCTCCGGGCCTCCCGCTTTTGTCCTCCGTCGCGCCGCCCTGACCGCGATCTTGCGCGAAAGCTCGCTGGCTCTGCCGGATATCGGCCTGCAGGCGCACGGTGACGACCCGGAGGTCCTGGAAAGGTGGAGCGTGGATTAAGGAGGAGGGCAGCTTTTCGGCAAGCGTGCGATTGTAGCTGCAAGAACACGACCACCCTTTCAACAACACTCCTGCTGGTAAGCATCAAAGCACAGCTGGATCCTTGCGACATCGCACCATCTTCCATAAGACTCTCTGGGTGAGGGGAAAGGAACCCCAACACTGGCGGGCCCCGGCCCCCAGGATGGCAAGCGCACGGTCAGGTCCGCATCGAAAGGACAGGACCTTCCAAGGTCCGAAGGTGACGCCACCTCTTGACTCTCTTCGATTAGTCTTCTGCTACTTCTGTGATTATTGATGCTGGTGTATGTTTAATTGTTCTTATTCTTATTGTTATTGTTGCTGCTGATATTAGTGTTATGTTTCGTGGTTGTTAGCTTTTACTCATGTGTATTCTGATTAGGTTTCCTACTTTTGCTATTCTCATTTTTGTCATTGTCTTGGGAAGGTGAGCTCGCTGCTCGTGGAAGCTGAGCTCCGCATGGTCCAGACCTGGCCAAGCAATGCCCAGCAGATACTTGCTTTACTTTGACGCAGGCGCTGCACGACGACGAGTGATGCCTTACACGTACTTTCGGCGAATCCAAAGTTTGGTTTGGCTTTCCCGTCTCTCTTCATGATCGAGATATTACACCATGGAATCTAAGCTGGACGGTACCACGAGGCTGTGCTGTCGTCAGGGAAGAGTTCACTGAGGACACTCACACTAAACGATGGACAGCTGACCGAGCCGACAGACCATCGAGTGCCTCTGGCCATTGCACTGAAGATATCAAAGGTGTCTAGAGTCTAGTTCCGACTGATGTCAAATTGACTACCAGCTTCCAGTTTGTCTCTAAAGACACCTCCAAGGGCGACCAGTGACCGAAGAGACACGCATGGGAAGGCGGGAAGGCACAAAACAACCAGGATAGCCAAATCGCAGAGTGATTGTCAGTCCCTCTCCCTATCATCCACCTCTGCATCAGACTCCCAGCAAACGTGACATGCGACGGAAGACTCAGCGAACCGGATTCACGGTCCCATAGCAGGGACTTCTTACCGCGTAGAGTCTTGGTCTCTCCGTCCATCGGACAGGCCGTCGCAGAGAACAAGACTCAAAGAGTGAAGCAGATAAAGACAGGCCAAAGCCTAGAGAGTGGGCAGGCGGACTTCTCACAGCAGGTTGGAGAGACAAGTTTTGGGGATATGTGCTCAATATCAGTCTTCACATCCAGAAAGGATTGCCACACCACCTGGGAGTGGCGACTTCGGGATATGTAGATGTAGAGCAAGGCAGCAGGGCCACTTTCGAAAACTCGCGAAGACGTAGGGCACAAACTTCCCATCTTCTGGATGATGGCCAAAGCTTCATTGACTCCCATGCCTGGAAACCATGCAACACAGAGCTGGCATCGAACATGATACAAATGCGTGCCTGTGCTTAAGCAGCATGCATGATTGCATCCCGAGGCTCACACCCAGAGAGAAGGTTCCAACACGGTGTGAGGGCACCACACACCAGGGCACCTTTCTCCCGGGACCTCCGTGCGTGTCCGATGGTCGCGAGCTGGCAAGTACAAGCATGAGCACACGGAGCACGAGCCTGGAAACATGGCCACCAAAGCACATGTCGCATCATCAGATGAGGGTACTAGTTGAAGATGTGGATGACGCTTAACACAGTGTGTAGGTGTAAGAGGAACTTTACACACAACTTCTGTCAAAGCCCATTGCTCCATGGGCCATGTTGCTGAAAGTTCCCCAACTCCGGAATGGCAACCCGTCGAGGGGAAGAAACCTTCCAAAGATATGAGTACGACTCAGCACGAATGATGCCCTTGAGATCGTCATGTTCTCCTCAAGCTTGCTACCCTCCCTGTTGGCAACCTGGTGCAGCTTCATGGCGAGTTGGCGCGGCATCCAATTCAGTTCAACATCCAAGTCCGAAGCCCACAGACCGTCGAAACCCAAAGCCCTTAAACTTAAACCGTAAAGCTCATACCTTGGAACCCTAAACCCTAAACCCTCCAGCCAATACATAAACCCAAAAAAACCGAAGCCGTACATCCCTAAAATGCCCTAAAACCCCACACCTTTTTTAGAGAGTTGCAATTGTGCGGCCTCCGGCTGGCACTGGCCGGCACTGCTGGCACTGTACAGAGGGGCTGCGTTTGCACTCAGAGACTCAGAGGTGAAACGTTTCGAAGCATCTCGGCCAAAGGAAGACCTCAAAGGGACTCAGCGGGTTTAGATGGGGCTTAGGGTCATCGCTTTCAGGGGTGTAGGGTGTAGGGTTTCGGGTACAAGGCCGGCGTTCATGATCTTACAGTCAGGGTGTCGTGTGTCGAAGCTTTTCCACGGCTGGATGCTGGGGGATGTCTGTGACCTGAGACCGCGGCCAGCGTGCAAGAACATCCAACCCAGCCCAATAGGATCACCTCAGATCAGGCTCCAGCAAGGCAAGCAGTCTTTCCACAGGAAATCAACGTCGTCTGCAGGCAACAAAGTTGGCAGGACTCTTCCTCTTCAGTGCGTGACGGAGCACGAGGTCGCATCACATGCCAGCACGGGCAGACTGCAAAACTCGGAGCGGCTTTGCTCAGGGCAGTCTTGCCCAAGCCACATGCTCGTGGTCAAACGGAACGGGAGTGAACACCACGAGCAATTCTGCTAACGTAGGCGGTCACACTCCTCGAGTGGGGCACGGCCATGGTCCCAACATTGGTCAGCAATTGCGGAAGATCGCAAATCGTGACTAATTCAAGTAACAGATCCAGTACTTGTAGGCCGATTACCTGGCCTCTTTCACGACACATGGCAGCCCAAACGTATCAGGACAAGGAAACAGAAACAATCAGGAAACAAGGGAGGCTGCGGATTGCATCTCTTGGATATACAGACCATACAATGTACAAAGCCACGCCCTCTTCGGAGGTTCACGCCCCTTCAGGGAGTGGGACCTCCACCGACTCATGCCTCAATGGTACTTCCGTCGGTAGAACAAGGCGTACTCGACATAGACCTCGACTGCCCATGACATGATCCGGCTTTAGACTGCTATGACCAACTTCAATGACACCACTGAGCAGGAAGCTTGATCTGCATCGAAAATAACGAACTCCTCGGAAAATCGGTCGGGAGAAATGTCCATGCACTCCAGGCCAGACGTGTGAGAATTGTCAACGCCAACACGCGGCGGCATCAAAAGTCCCTGTCCTTGAAGGTGCCTCGGCACTTCTCGCGGTCGCCAAGAATGCTATGGGTTTCTCCAGAGATGCAGCTCTGCTGCAGCCTTGGCAGACAACAGATTGCATGAAAACATGCCTACACGTGAACAAGGCGACACGACAGCCGTGGAAAAAGCTTTGGCACTCGCTTGTCAGCATCTGGGGTGACCTGCTTGCGACTCCAATTGGACCCTCCGAAATCGACAGTAAGCCTGCAGCAAGCCGCCGAAGCTGGAGCCTCATCGTTGTAAAGGACATGCCCTGCAGCCACTCGGCCTCGGCAAAGGCAAATGGTGCCACAGTGAGAATTGCATGCACCACAGGGAGATGCTCCTCTTGCAGACGGTCTCGTTTATGCTAGGCTGTTATGGCTCTCACAGCTGACCATGCTTGCTGGGCCAACACCAACCTGTCTCTCATCGCTTTGTACCAAAATGGGCCCCGCCCCGAGGGTCCAGGAGGCTTGCGGCGTCAGGGATGGGACCTGTGGGCTCCACGCCTTCTGCCTCTGGGGTCTCGTTGGTGTCCGACATTCAATATTTTCTAGTCGGGTTCACCGATGTCCGACGATGTCCATGATGTCCATGTATCAATTGCATTTTGGGCCTCTCACGTCCACATCTTAGCCGCCCGCACACCAACACGCAGCAAAGGCCGTCATCATCTTCTTTCGCATATTCATCCGCCTGGGGCCCACTCCGACTTGCCGTCCCGAGAACTACTCGGAAAACATTGCGGAGTGTGAAATCCCGAACTCTGCATCCTCGTGTACGAAGCGCCTTCGTGATGGACTCTGCAAAGTAGGTGCCTCTGCCTCGGCATATGATGAGAGGGACGATGGCGCGAGGAGAAATAGCAGCCGCAGCCGGTCTTATCTGTGAAGCGACGGATCCCTCCTGCGGCTCACCATCGGCAAAAGGCACTCGAGTCTCGGACCATAGAGCGTGCCAGTTGCCTTGGATCGCTTAGTTTATGGCTGCTTTGTGCAGACAAAGGCTGGCGAGAAGTCAAAATTTCAAGAAGCTGCACTAGCACCGGGGCCCTCGCCGACCCGGCCAGGCTGATGGTGAAATCGCCAGCTGAAAGGACAAGGCTTTGGTTGAGTTGCTTCTGACCACAGGTCCACTCTCTGCTACTTCGATTTACAAGCAAGACATTGCCAGGCGCACATCCGGAGAGGATGGACTTTGCAGCTTCAGGACTGGTTCCGTGGAAAAGGAACCACCTTGGTGAATGCTGGCGCTGAAACCCTGCCAGGAGACTGGGCTCAGCTGGGACCACTGCTCGTTGCAGTGACCTCGCAGCCCTTGCCTCTTGGATAGCTTTTTCGCCTGACCAACGAAACGATTAGCATGTTTTGCTTGAAGGCTAGATGGAAACCATAATGCCTCACTTGTCAGGACTGGTCTCTTCATGAAGCCAGTCTTGTGGCTGCAAGCATGGGCGATCCTGGGCTGTCATCTAAGAATCAAATCAAGGCTTCTCGGGAGGCAATGCCGAGCTCCAGACTGGTGCCGGCGAAAGTAGTAGCGCTTCCTCGGGCACCGAAAGATATACAGTCATACGGAGTCATACGGTATTCTCTTCGGCCTTCGATAAAGGCGTGACAGCCAACAGCCCCAAGGGCCGAACCAGTCTTTCAAGTTCTCGCAGCGTTTTGCCTCTCCGAGTGTCACAAACAAGATCCAGGCAAGCCCTGCTCCCCAAAGCAAGGCCTTCACAAGCTCAAAGCTCGACGGAACTTTGTCCGAGCCCGTCTTCTTACGATCTCTCGTCCAGACCTTCTTGTAGGTCCTAAGATCATGATAGCACTGTCTATGAGCAATGTGGAAGCCGCATACGGTCTTGGGGCATAACTTTCGCACCAGCTCAATGAGCTCCTTGAAATGGTCATCGTCTTCGACGTCATACTGCCTCATCGAATCGAATGAATCGAAGATAAAGAGCTCTGCTCCGTCGCATCCAGAGGCGCAGGCCCGACGAAGGATGGATCGTCTTTTGGCCCCTGCCTGAGGCTGCCAGCTCTCAGACGAGAGGCTCAGAAGCGGTCTCTGCGCTCAGAGCGAAGGTAAAACGCTCAGACTCTAAGCTGAGCGTCCAGAGGGGAGGGAACGCCACGGCACCGTCGGCACCCAAACCTGGAGCACCTGCATCAGACTGCGATTGGCTCGAACTCCTCTCCACCCTACCGCCCTAGCGCCCTGGCCTAGCTCCAGCTCCACGTGATTCGCCTGTGAGACAGCCCTTTCGAAAGGAGCGAGCAAAGCTTGAGCGAAGCGTGAGTATGAGTATGTTTTGATCCCCGCTGCCACCCCGGCATGGCAATGGAGAGGACCCTGATGGCAGCACAGATGTGGAGCAGGAGGCCTCCGCCCATTCCACAAACTCTGGCCAGTTCACCTGCCCGTTGCCATCCTTCCAACATGGATCTAGGGAGCCGTCTGTCCAAGACCTCACAGACTCCAAGCAAAGCAAAAAGCACAGCAGGACTGTCCTGGTCGAGGGTGCTCCAAATCTGAGCATGACATGCACGAAGCGAAGCACCCGAAGCTTGACAAAACAGCACGTTGTCGTAGGCACCCTTTCCCCCCCCGCCTCCTCAGTGGTGCCTTCAAGGCCGAGAAGGTCTTTGGCAACCTTTGCTGGTGATAGCTGCGCAGCGTTTCTAATGCGAGCTTGACTATGGCGGGTGTCTTACCTCAGCGAACAGGCTGTGATCCGTGATATAGCCGGTAAACTTCTTGTCCATGTACTGGAAGGCCTCTTTCCGTGCCCAACAAACACAGCATAGCATACCCTGCTGGCTCCGAACGTTTCCTGGTGCAGAGACTTGAACTTCTTCTCCTGGCAACTGCTCGTCGCTGCTGGCTTCGGCACATGTGAGTGGGTCTCCTTCTTCGGGGCTTCCTCTGGAACCAGTACGGATATCCTGGCGCAGTTTGTAGCATCCACACATCGCAGAGCCAAGCGAAAAGCCAACAAGCTTGCAAGCAACACTTGTCGCCAGGGTTATACCCTTCTGGTACCGTTGCCTTCGCCCCATGTGCACAGAAGGTTGGAGGGCTGATCAGGACAGGAGCATCGAACTCACCGCACCTTCATCCACACTCCATCAGGGCTCTTGAAATCAAGTTGAGCTCCTTCAACGGCTCCGTCTGGAATTAGCACCTCGGAACACAGGACTCTTGGCCAAGGCAGCTGGGAATGTTTGCTCATTGTGTTTTTGTTCTCTGGTCATTGGTCGTGGCATCGGAGACTAGTGACTAGTGCAGCAGAGTCTGCACCAGACTGCTTTGGCAGATGGACCCGATGAAAGAGAGTTGGCATCTAGCCGGTCTGGCGTTGGGATACGCATGTGAATCAGCAAGGTGGCAAGCATCATGTGCAAACGTGAGGGATGGGATCATGCAGAGTCCACCGGGAGCTATTTTCTGCATTTTCCTGATGTATCCTAGCCCGATTGCAACCTGCGGAGTTGAAGATGTGATGTGAACTTAACTCGACGATGTCGGTGGTCTGACTCGGTCGGTTGACCGTTGACCTATAGCCTAGCAGCTCTAGCATAGAGCCAAGGCACTTCTATGCATCGTCCGCCCTGAACAGGCAGACACTCAGCTCAAGTCCACAGAAGGCCTATGCCACGCAGTGAAGCTGATTCGGGGCGGAGTGCTGCAAGAGCGCAACAGACCCGAAACCCCAAGATGAGACGCCTCTGCTGGTTGTGCCTCCGTCCACCTGACATTCATGCGACGGCAGTCCACCGCACGACCCTCGTTGACACTCTCCCTCATCTTACCATTTATCTTCAGACAGCAGCCAGAAAGCCTGCCCTGCTTGAAAACAGGACGGGAGTACTCCTGGGTCTGATCCGGCTTGGATTCTTCACAACCCATTGCAGCTGTTGTGGTGCACTGGTGATCCAAGTTCGGGGCACAGAATGCGATTTTAGACTCCGCGTGTCTTGCATGCTGCTGAACTGCATTGAGCCCGACCAGCGTCACAGTCAGCTTTTGCCTGGCCCCGGGGACACTCCAGGGTCCAGCGCACGCTGGCACGCTGGCTCTGGCTCTGCTCTGAGACCGGTGCGCTCATGCTTACGAGCTCCGGGCCGAGGCCGAGACCTGCCCAAAAGCCAAAGCCCCAAAGTCCACAGCCGAGCAGTGAGGAGCCTATGCCCGCGACTGGAAGCTGGAAGCCAGGTTCCGGGCGCTCTGAGCGCTGCCTGCGAGGTATGGCCACATTAACGTTCTGAATGCGGTCCTCGCCAAGCGACGCAAGCGCTAATTTTAATGTCACTGGACGGGAAGGGCCGTTTCGATGATGCAAAAGCTGGCACCAGTACGAGTGCGAGCGCTTTTTCTCATCTTCGCCAACTTCGATGGCTCTCAGGGCTGGCTGCGTAGCCAAGTGCTCTGCGCCTCAGGGACCAAAGCGAAAGTGCTCGTAGTTTGGGGGGCATGTCGTGGCTTTCTGTTAATTACAGCCGAATCCGAACAGCTCCGAGGCACACCAGCTCGTGTCCAGGACCTCCAGACACAACCACAAGACAGCTTGGAAAACGAAGGCCATCTGTGCAACAATCAATCAACGCGCGTTTGAGCGGAAGGCCTTCAAAGCCGTTTAGAAGCTACATACACGAACCAGAAATCTCTTCCGAGCTTCCTTCAAAGCCGTTTATTAGCTACATACACGAACCAGAAATCTCTTCCGAGCTTCCTCGCAGGAATGCTACAGCACAGGTCCGCCAATGCTCTTCGCCGCAATCGGACGAGCACGAAGGGGGACCGAAATCTGTGATCTGCTTGTGCATAAGGAAATCATTACAAACACAACACAACAATATGCCAAAAACTCAGGCAAGCAAACAGATGCATGCCAGGGAAAGAAGACGTCAGCAGTGAAAGCTTGCCAGTGGCTCTTGGCATCGGAGCATCACGAAGATGCAGCACCGAAGTTCTCGTTCATGGGTACTATCTAGACTTCCCAACGTGTTGAAGACTAAATGACAGAAAGGAATGTCGTAGGTCGCCTGCAGGTTACACATTACAGATGCCCTGAGGCAAGAACTTGAGTTTGGGCGAAAGCGAGTCGAGCACGCGAGCATGCCCCTCTAAAGCGGCCGGCCTAGACCACGGGCGTAGCTCTCGGCCGCCCTGGAGGCCCAAGCGGCGGTCTCCTGAGCGTCCCCTCGCTGGGCGCATGCCGTGCAGGCGTCGAGGGCCGCGCGCCCTGCAAAAGCCCAGTTTAGGATGACTCTCTTTGGAGGAAAGCTGCTTGTTCCGACCTCGTAGGGCTTGAAGATGGAGCCCTTCATCGTCATAGAGGTGCAGCAGTCGCTGTGCCAACCTGACCAGTTGCGACTTTCTGGGATGATCAAGCAGCTTCGCGAATAGCTGCCACGCCGTCTCTGGCCCTCTTCGGGAACTCTAAACCTTGTTTGCAACTCACAGCTTGGTGACCTGAGGACTTCTTCTGCGGAAGCTCTTCCGATCTCGGCATCAATGCGGGCCATGCTCAACCTGCCAACGAGGACTGCCACGGCTGCTGCGGCAGCGCCTTTGCAGACTTAGAGCAGCACTGAGGCCTCCTCCGGTCACTATCCTCATCTGCACTCTGGCATGAGGCGCAGGTGCACTTGAAGCCGTACTTGCGGCCTTAGGGAACCCCAAAGGCTTTTGATAAACTACGGCATTTCTGGCGACTTCTTGGGCATCTTGCTCAGCAGAGCTTGCCGCTGCTCGCGGCTCTGCCGGATGTCGATGTAGTCTACGCTGAGCTCCTCGCCTGACTCACAAGCGTTGGGTTGGGTGGGAATGTCGAGCGCAGCTTGGATCCATGGCTGCCCTGGCCGTAGCTGAGGCCCCAGCCAGCTACGACGTCTGTCGCGGCCAGGATGCGCATCACTTTCGCATCGCTGTCCCAGACGTGTTGGCCTTACCAGATGAGACAACAGATTGGCCGGGCCTGGCTGGCTGCCCGACTTGCAACCGAGGCGCAATTTGGGACACAGGAGTGGTTGAAGCGAGCCAGCGTAGGACACAGGACCCGGTCTGCAGACCCCAGACCTTTCTGGAAGCAGTTCGTGTCAAGAATGCCCTGCACGGTCTTCTCCTGAGACGTTGAGGAGTGGCGAACTGCACCAACACGACCAAGAAGCTCGCGCAAAGCTTGCACCTGCATGCGCGCCTTTTGCCTGCTCCTCGCTTTGCTTCCTTACATATTTGTTGTGACCCCATGTGTTCCCCATTTCCTCGTCAGACACAATGAACGAGCGGCAGAAATCGCGCCTCATCTACCTAGAGAACAAGTGTCCTGCAGGAGCTAAGAGCGGCGAGGCAACACCGAACATCATCTTATCCAGACTATTCCCTCCAAGCATCCATCCATTCATCCCGGCACTCCATTCATCCGCCCATGCATCCACTCCCTCTATCCATCTAGCCAGCCAGCCGTCCATTCATTCAGCCATGCATCTGTTCATCCACTCATGCATCCACTCCATCCGCTCCATCCGTCCGTCCGTCCGTCCATCCATCCAGCCAGCCAGCCAGCCAGCCATCCAGCCAGCCATCCAGCCATCCAGCCGTGCAGCCATCCAGCCATCCGGCCATCCAGCCATCCAGCCATCCAGCCGTCTCTCCATCCATCCGTTTATCCACCCATGCATCCAGTCATCCATCCACCTGGACCTGCTCACCCATCCATCCATGCATCCACGCATTCACGCAACCCCCTCTATCATAAACCACTCAATAAACCCCTCCATAAACCCTTCTAGAAACCTATGAACCTATCCATAAATCCCTTTCAGCCCTTCCATATACCGGCGTGTGTAAGGAATACGGCTAACATGTTTCTCTCCAATATACATGGTGGGATTCACAAACATGACCAACATGCTTCCCCAAAGCACTGGCAACGCTTGCCAGCCTCGCAATCAAAGAGGCACTACATGCGCAGCGCCAGGACCCGCAATGTCCACCGAGAGAACTGTCACTCCGAATTCCGAGGCCAACATGAGGCCAACGTATTGGAGTTTCCAATGGATGACGCTTACCGGAGACAACACCTTGGGCGTTGTCAATTCGAGACCAACGTGACCCCAAATAATGCAATTTACAGTGGATGGCGTTTAGCGATGTTTACGGGAGGGCGCGGACACGCTGGGTCCACCGAGGGGGTTGTCATGTCGAGACCAATGTGAGCCCAATGTATTGCAATTTACATTGGATCGCGTTTACCGGAGAACGCCCTCCGGGAAGGTTGTCAACTTCGAACACGCGTAGTGACTGGTACAAGCAAGTGCAGCGCCGTTTGCGAAGCGCATCGATGCGCGGCGACTCTCGCTGCCCCAAGGTCCCGCTGCCCTCTCGCACTGCCTGCTGACCCTCCGATGCCATGGCATGCGAGCTTCACGCTTGCATCAGGGGCTGCGCTTTCTCCCTATACGTTGCGCGTTTAGGGTTTCAGGTTTAAGTCTTGGGGTTCAGAGTTTCGGGTTTAAGGCCCAAGGGCCTAGGTAGGCTTTCAGCTTGCTGCTTTCCGAAACAATGCACCTGCTTCAAGCACAGCCGGGCCGACGCGAGGCGGTTAAAATTCATCGATAAGAGGCAACCTCACGAAAACCTAGGGGCCAACGTCTCAGACCTCACGACAACTAAGCTACATCGACATCGGCACATCCTGCCATCCAGACCACCTCCACGGAAAACCCTTGACCACGATGCTTTCGGGAAGCAAAGGTGCGTTGAGTGAATTGTGTAACATCTGGCCATGGCTCGGCAGCGAAATCGCTCAGGTTCAGGATACGCTGCCGGGCCTCCGCTGAAAGAGACCTCGGCCAGCCCCGGGCCAGCACTGGGCTGCTTGCCGCAAACTTCGAGGCTTAGTAGCTGGAACTGCTCCGCGGGCGATCCGCTTTGGGTGAGCTGCAGCCTCGTAAAAACCAAGCTCTTGGCGCCAAGAGGATCTTGAAGTCTTCTTCTGCTCAGAATGCAGAATGCCATGCAGAATGCCATGCTAATGCCAGAGCCAGGTCACAGCGGCGGCTCCTCAGCGACCAGATCACCGGGCTGGAAGCGGCAGCGGGCGACGGCAGCCAGGCCTCACAAGATGCCGCCGTAAGGCCGACTGCAGAGGCAGAGTTGTAGCGGAAACTACAGTGGAGCTTTGCACGCGCGCACGCTGCACTCCTCTTTTCCCTGCTCAGCTGTGCTGCTTCGGCCTTGAACCAACAAGGCATGTCCATCTGCACATTTGGGCTGCGTAGCAGCTGAGCTCACAGAACAGGCACACATGCATTCCTGGTCAAGAGAGTTCACCTAAGGCTTTAGGCAAGTCAACACAGAGNCCAACAAGGCATGTCCATCTGCACATTTGGGCTGCGTAGCAGCTGAGCTCACAGAACAGGCACACATGCATTCCTGGTCAAGAGAGTTCACCTAAGGCTTTAGGCAAGTCAACACAGAGTGCCAAGTCAGAGCAACAGAGCAAGGCCAGGGCCAGGGGATAGACAGCACCAATGTAAAGACATGAACGGGGTGGAAGTACAGATGTAGATTTTATGCAGCGATAAGCACGATCTTCAGCACACCGCAGCGGGCAGGCCCGGGATCCACGATATAGTCTCCATGCTCNACCAATGTAAAGACATGAACGGGGTGGAAGTACAGATGTAGATTTTATGCAGCGATAAGCACGATCTTCAGCACACCGCAGCGGGCAGGCCCGGGATCCACGATATAGTCTCCATGCTCCCACTAAGAGTTGACCAGAATGCGATGTATGCTGACTCATACTCCTGAGCGAGACGAGCGGCGGAAGCCGAGTGGCTACGGCGGCGATACTTTACATCCTCAGCCCGCTGCCTCAGCTCGGTCTCCACATCAACCAGGCTAAGCTGGCCCACCTTAAGGAAATGTTCAAGAGCCCCATTGCTTCGCATGGGGTCGGCTTTGGTCAAGGCGTCCACCAACATCTTCTGATGAGGAGTCCAACGAACCATTGACTTCGTGTCCTGCAAGTCCTTGACAATGATGGCCAGCTCGAGCGCCGATCTCCGATCCTGTCGGCCCTGCGGGTGCTCCTTCAGGAGACAATCAAGCAAACTCTTCGCGTCGGTGACGCTGCACTGAGGCTGTAGGTGAGGAGTTTCCACGTCGGACCTCATCACAAGCATGTGGGGACTCAGGCTGTTGCGCCAATTGCGCAGCTGAACGTCGTGAGAGTAAGCGTCCCTCAGCATAACTTGTAGCCAGTCGGCCTCTGCGAGGCCCTGTAACATGGCTGGCGTTTCTCCCCCGAACGTGGAATAGACCTTTCTCTTGAGTTTGCTGCTGCGCCAGCTGATCGGGGAGGCGCGGACTTTGGCATCCCCAATCGGGAGACCCTCTGCCGCAACCACCATCCAAGCACCCTGAGTAGCATCAGCAGGCAATCCCAGTTCGTCGACCACCTCGTGCTTGGAGCCAATGCCTCCGGCGTCAGAGATGATCACGAAGGCGAGGTCCGCCGGCCTCATCTTCCATATTGTCAAAGGTCGCTGGGCGGTGTTCCTCAAGTGGTTCACGCAGCGGTTGACGATCAGGGCATCTTCCACCGTAGCCTGCTCTAATCGACTGGCCATGATAGAGGCCAGACCGCACATTTCGGGACGACACTCCTTCCCAACCCAGCTGACCCGGTAGATTGTTGAGCGGAAGGAAGCAAACTCATCTTGATTCAGCTTCTCAGTTCGGGCTGCGCGGCGCCCCTTCGCCAGGGTGATTGGGTGAAGCTGCTCAAGGATGTACTTCTCCTGGTCCACCAAGATGCGGTCTTCCAGGACTCGGATTCGCCGACCGGCATAGTCGGCCTGGCTGAGTTCCCACTTCCCGAAATGGAATCTGGACTCGAAAGCCTTGCGTACTTCATCTCGCACGGCGGGGGCCGTAGACACGATGAAGTCATCAACCTCGACCAGCACTTGGGCCTCGTTCGAGCCGCTCGAGTTGTGCCGGAAGAACCAACAGGGCTCCACAAGACTGCGTGTAAACTTCATGTCCTCAACGAGGAAGCGGGCGACAGTCTCCCGCCAGGCTGCAGGGGCGTCGTCGAGGCCGTAGACCGGAATCTCAATGACGATCAGAGCTCCCGGGGGGAGCTGCAAACCATCGCACGGCTCAGCGAAGAGAGGGCCTCGAGGGCGACGTAGAGGAAGCGACTGGCAGAAGGCATTCTTTACATCGCCGAAGGCAAAAGAGTGGCCGAGGTTGAGGCCACATTGCAGGAATAGCATCATCGACTCAACCTGAGGAGTGGGGGCATAGGTGATGAGCTGGCCGGTGTCTGGGTCGGCGTGTCCATGAAGACACCACCGGCTCTTGGCCTTCCATTGATGAAGGTCGCCCGTAGGTTTCTTTCGTCGCACCATCCTTGAGCTCAGGATCCTGTCTGGATACTTCGCTCTCAAGCGCTGAGCCTCGGGCCCCACTGCCACTCGAACTGCCTTCGTCTTCAAGATGGCCTCCCACTCAAGCTCGTCAGACTTCAGGAACATTTCTTGTTCACCTCGAGCCAGCTTCTTGACGTCCACCTCATCATTGCGAGTTGCCACGAGCACCCACTGCTCGCCCTCGTCATCGTAAGAGAATAGGGAAGTGGAATCTTCAGATTTCAGCTCCGGAACGTCCTCGATTAACTGCCTCAAGAAAGGGAGCCATTGGAGTTCCAGGAGCTCGGGTGCTCGCAGCTGCCGACGGAGAGAAGTCCTCCGTCCCAGCTGGCTCAGAGGACAGGCGTTGAACTTTATGTGGAGGTTCTTCTTGAGTGATGTCGCTGGACTCAACGTTCATAAGTGATCATCCTCCGCCGCCTCCTCGCGAATGGGAGCCAGACCAGATGAGATCTCGGGCTCCTGTGCTGGTTCTTGAAGAGATGATCTCCGGGAGCTTGTGACGCAGCGCCGTCAGTCTCGCGCAGTCCGCGTCCTGGAAGAAGACCGGGAGGAACAACCAGTGGATCATCTCGAGCCTCCCTCAGGCCAGGGTCATGAGGAGGAGGTAGAAGTCGCGGAGGAGGTAGTAGCCCAGGTGGCACAGGTGGAACTTCTTGAGGAGCTTGTTGAGGTAAAACTGGGAGAGGAACAGCAGGTCCACTGAGATCTGGGCCATCATGTAGACGGTGGAGCTCCGCCTCGTCGTCCTCAGGTGGAGGCCCTTCACGGGCCACATCGACCGCCTTGGCTTGTGAACCGGCAGTCACCTGCCGCAGGAGCTCTCCCAAAGCAGGGTCGGTTGCCAGTTGGCGTCCCATCATCTCCGAGGGATCGGCGGGTCGGAGCTGCTCAGGAGCGCATCTCCAAAGTCTGGTCCTCATGGCAACCCACACCAGGGACTTGGTCTGAAGTACCACCAGACCTGGTCCAACCCAGCGAGAGACTGGATGAAGATGGTCTCCAGCTTTGCCCCGACGATACACATAAACCCATTGTCCTTGATTCCAATGTCGGGTCGGAGTGGACGAGGTTCGCATGGCTCTCTTCACAGCCTCCTTGCTATCTGCCTCGAGAGCAAGGCGCTTCGCTTGCTCTCTAATCTGCATCCGGCGACGAAACTCTGCCCCCATCTCATCCAGCCCAGCCACGTCGTGGAAGGCATCGTCGAGAGCTTGTAGTCCGCCGGAGTGAGAGGACAAGAGTTCAGCTGGAACCCGGGGCAACTCGCCGAACACGAGTTGAGCAGGGCAGTGTCCTCCTGCGTTGTAGAAGCGATTCTTTGCTGCTGTTAAGCCGGCAAGGAACTCGTCGAGCTCGGGAAGTGACGTCATGGTGCAGCGTCCACCTGTGATTTCCATCTTCAGCCGCTCCTTGAGCCAACCCCCGTGCCTCTCCGCCTTGCTGTTGGCCCAGGGACTCTCCGGGGCCACAACATGCTGAAGGGTTCCGAGCTGCTCCAACCCTCTCTCGAAGACACCTCTGAACTCACTGCCACCATCACAAATAAGAAGGGATGGGGGCCCAAGAAATCGAACCCAGGAGTTCATGAAGGCCTTCCACACCGCACCGGCAGAGGGCGTCCCAGAAGAGTCGGTCTCCACTCGCTGCACAACATGATATGATGTTCCTGAGCACACCATGTTAAGGATAGGGACCGACCGGTCAAGGAAGTGGAGGTAGAAGACATCGACGGAGAGGACGCGATTGAAGGAGAAGATGCGGGGGCACTGTGCCTTCCTCCGGTGGTCGCCACGGCGTCGTACGTCACAATCGTCACAATGAAATTCCTCCCGAACGTAACGAAGAACCTGAGGCAACGCTCCCGCAGCCTTCAGGGTTCGAAGAAACCGGTGCTGAGGAGGGTGTCCAGTGTTCACATGTACCTTCCTGACCATTGCCTTCTGGGCTTCGGTAAGTTTGGCGTTGGGCTGCCCGGCAGACAATTCATCCACCGGCTGATCATCCTCGGCTTCCTCCAGCTCCTCAGAGACGACCGGATAGCTCACAAAGTCGACAGAGGAGGCACCGGAAGCCAAACCTCGTGCCGCGCCGGCCACGCGATCGGTAAAGAACGAAGCCGTTGGAGTCGAAGTAGAAGAAAAGGTCACGGGCAGGTCGGCGTTGAAGCCGTACTCACTTAGCACGTTGTCCAATTCCTTAGTCTCACGTGGTGCGGTCCGAAGGAGGTAGCCCGTGATGGACCAGCGGGTCCCTTGGAAGGGCTCCACTCCATGAAGCTTCCGAGGATCAAAAATCACCATCTTTCCATGATGAGCACAAGTGCGGCCGCGGATCCACTTGCCGTGCGGATCTCGGCGATGTAGGGGTCCAGTGGGATCCTCGATCCATAGTTGACCACCGGAAAACTTTCCCAGGGCCATCGAGCAGTTACAACCAACATTGTTGACATCACGATGTAAGTCGGGGCGGGAGTTTTTGCTGATCGTGATGGATGATCTGGCTCCCTTGGCGCCGTGGTAGTCGAGGAACTCGTTGAGGTAGAGAGCCAGCTGCCGGTGGTACCGAGAGGCTCGTGTAACACCCGACACACCGCCGTGGACGAACTTGCCGAGGGTACGGTAGTGTTCGTTTCTCCAGCTCTTGCCTCGACCGGAGAAGCTTGTCTCCGGGCCCCATGAAGTCGCGCCCAGCAGCTTCAGACAAGCCGAGCGAGAGTAGTTCCGTGTCGAGCGCAGGTGATAGGCCCTGCCTTCGGAGGAGGAAAGCTTCCCCCTTTCTTCCGGTCGAAGTGGTATAAAGTTGGTCACGAACACCCTGGAGTTCAAAGCTTCCTCAGGGAGCTCTGTCAAGGCTGCACCCATCATCGGCTCGTTGGTGACGATGGTCCATCCGTCTTCGCCACTGAGAAAAGTGCGAAGAACCATGTTGGGCTGTGTAAGCAGCTCCTTCCAGGAGGGATCGTGCCAGGTCTCCGAGAGTGCATTATCCTCCAAGAAGAATGCTCTCCTCGAGGCCACTTGCTCCCTGACAGTCTCAAGCGCAATGCCGCGGCGCAGGAGTCGCTTAGCCTGAACAGAAGGGTCCACACACAATCACGCTCGGATCCTTGAAGAGGTAGGCCATCAGAGAGTGAAATGCCAATCAATCCGGGATTTCGC
This sequence comes from Symbiodinium sp. clade A Y106, assembly GCA_003297005.1. NCBI lineage: Eukaryota > Dinophyceae > Suessiales > Symbiodiniaceae > Symbiodinium > Symbiodinium sp. clade A. The sequence goes on from BGNK01000877.1 coordinate 66,851, forward strand.
TCCCGGAGGAACCTTCTCAGGCGCTGACGATGCTCTTTCTTGTCCTCATGCCACCCGGCCGCCTCGCAGAAGAGCTCATGATCAGGAGGGATCCGAAGCCCTGAGGCTCGAATCAGAGGAAGAGCCGAGGAGGCACTGAACAACTCTGCGTAATCCAGGGTCTTGCTCCCTGGCTGACAGTGCTGGATGCGGGACAGCTTCTCCAGACCTTGGGCTGCTTGAAGTGCCTCGGGATCATCGGCTCGAAGTTGATGTTCTCCACCATCGTTCAGAAGGTCGGACAGCTCGGGAGCGCAGACCAGCCAGAAAGGCCCGGCTGCCGAGGGTTTTCCATGTTCATCAAAGCCCTGGGGAGGTGCTCGCTGGTTGCGATGCTGGTCCAGGGCCCTGAACTTTCGAGGGATGGCCCAGAAGGTCCAGTCGACCTTCCCGCTGCCAAAGGAGGAACGTCTTGAGGAGGACCCGGGGCCCTGGGAGATGATGAGTCCACGATCATCAACTCCTTTGTGCCAAATCACTTCCAGCCTCTCCTCAGCGGTAGGGGGTTGTCGCAAGCGCTGCATCCAAGGAGCCGCATACCAAGTCGTAGGAGAGGGACCAGTCACGTAAAAGGCTTCAGGGGCATGGTGAACCACCCAGCTGTCATAGGCGCCTCCCAGGGGTTCCAGAGCCCGTTGCAGTCCACCCGAGAGCTGATCCCAGCTCAGAAGTGAGGAGGCGGCAGACACAACAGGGAGCGTCATCCATCTCGGCCACGAGCTCACGGGAGGTCCTCGGCGTTGGGGTTCTCCCCGGGAGTCACTCGAGTCCAGCTTTGAGGAGACGACTCGTCGATGTTTCCATCCACGGACATCTGGGACCCCTGCTCCAGGGCTCTCGCTTGCTCCACGGCCCGGAGCCTGGCTTCCTCCAGTGATTCCATCGGGCCCACGGAGGCAGAGGCCTGATCCAACATCAGCAGCATGCGATTCTGGCCTCTGGCCAGATCCCTCATGGAGGCGCCGCGATCCTGAAAACTCGCTGCCAAGGCTTGAAGAGTCTGGTTCAGGGGTGCCGGAATCTCCTCCGTCGGTGGGCCGCTTGTCCTGGTAGGAGTCGTGCGTGGCAGCGGGCTTGATGGAGTCGAAGCCGTCGCGAACCTTGGAGGAGTCGTCGGGTAGCCCCGGCCGATGAGCGAGCTCGCGCCTTCGCAGAAGACCGATTGTTCTTCGAGGTGTAGCTGAGGCGAGCCGAGCACCGGCGGCACACCGTCCACGTGGCGTACTGGTTGGCCCGGTGAAGAGGCTCTCCCGGGCGCAGGCATTTGCCGGGCTCCTGATTGGCGCTGACCAGGTAGCCCTTCCGGTCCGAATGGATGCTCTTCTGCTCGGTTTCCGCTATGGCCAAGCGGTGATAGCCCAGGCGAACTGTCTCCAGCATGAAGAAGACGCGGGTCACCAGCGTCCTCCATCTTCGCTGAACTGCTGCCGCTCCAGTCGGCTCCGTCGGGCGAGACGGGTCCTCCATGATCACGACTGGAAGCTTCGAATTTGGGGGTCGTCGAAGACACTTTGCTTCCCATGGAAGCAACAGCTGAGCCAGAGACGCCACAGAGAGAGACATGGTTCACGATGTCACCGCTCGGAGAGCACATCTCATCACCCTCACCTACACACTGCTCGACTGGTGCGATCGGAAACTCGAACTCTTCTGGTTGGCTTGCAAAGCTGACGGACCCTCGGAGAGCACGATCAGACCGCCCTGAACTTTTTGCGTACTGGGAGGAAGGCTTGACTCCAGTCTTCTTCATGAAGGCATCCTCAGCTAGACCATGAGAGGCCCGAGCTGGGGGAGGAACTGGAAAGAAGCTGCCGTCCCATTCCACAAGCGGTATAGCCCGATGACCGGACGGCAGCAAATGCATCTTCATCTGCACCCCAATCGTTCGGAGATTGATCTCATTCGAGACAAGATCAAAGGCAGCACCAAGATGCTCAAGGAATCCTACGGAGAGCAAGGGTGGAATGTTCTCCTGAACCACGATGAAGTGCACAGCGCCAGGGACACCTCCAGGCGAGATTGGAGCCAAGATGGCCCGAACCACCTTAGCCGAGCCTCCAATTCCGCTCGGAGCGGACGTCGGTGGCGCCACATCGACCACCTTCAGGCCGCATTTGTCCAGCTCATACTCGAGGGCTCTCAGGGCTGTCGCCCCAATTATATCTTGAGTCGTGCCGATGTCGACTATCGCCATCGCTGAGGGGATCGTCACGAAGGTACCGGAGGAAGTCTGGACTCCAGTCACGAGGGAGTACCGGAGGAGGTCGAAGTCCCACGTCAGGAAGGAGGTAGTCGAGGAGCTCTGGTAGAAGATCTCGTTGCCAAGGTAGCAGAAGCCTGAGACATGCGCTGCTCCATCTCCGCCACTCTGACGTTGCGTGGGGCACTCCGCCGACCAATGGCCCTTCTTGTGGCAGAGGCGACACTTCGTGATCTTCTTCAACTCCTCGACTGGCATCCTTCCACGGCGCTGAGAGAAGCGAGGCTTCTGGCCAGGGACGCCACCATACTGTCCTCGAGGAGCCTCGCCAGAGGCCCCTTTCACAAAGGACCCACGATCCTTACGAGCCTCCGCCTTGAACTTCTTGTTTTCCTTCCAGCTACGTCGCTTCTTGAAGCCCCGGCCATCCAAAGTAGCCAGAACCCAGGGCACCTGCTCCGCATCCATGTCGAGGCCGGCGAGGTCCGTGAAAAACTGCTCGGGGAGATCCTCGTCGTCCTCGGATCCTGAGGCCTCGTCGTGATCCACAACGATACCTTCACCATTGGCAGCCAGAAAATTGCCGTCAGGGGCCGCGCCGTGCAGGTAGCCATTCAAGCGATCGGACCTGACGTCCAATCGGGCAAGAGAGGTCGCCACAAAGTCGACGTCATTCTCGCGGCCTTGGATGAGCGTGGTGAGGTTCTGCTGAGTCTGGTCGGAAATATTGGCGCCTTCTCGTAGGAGAGTCGCCTTGAACTCATCAGGAATTTGGATGCCGTGGTTCGCGGCTTGGTTGTAGTCGCAGATCCTCCTCATCGCGTACTGACCCAGGGTCTCATCCTCGGCCTCCATCGTACATGATGATCCTGAATGCAAACCGCCGTTCGTCGTCTTCTCGAACACCCGCCTTCAGCTCGATGATCGAGAGGATGCTCTCCAGGTACTTGTCCGTGGTCAGCTGGGCCTCGGTCAGGTGCTCAAAGCTAGTCTGAAGATCCCAACCGAGAGAGCGCAAGACCTTGTCCGCTCGCTTCCAGACTGGAACATCTGTGTTCTTATCCCAACGGCGAACAGCTGCCGTCCACTGCTTACGGTAGGACCACCCAGGCCAGGCTGGAGGGTCTGCGTAGTCACCTCGGTGTCCATAGTCACGTCCAGGCCAACCCCACTGCTGTGCCCAGCCACCGGAAGATGACCACTGGGTAGTCGAAGCCGCCGGAGGAGCCGAGGGGACTGGAGGGGAGAAGTTCGAGCGGGTCGCTTGCGCCCACGGATCTTCGGGGACGACTGTTCGCTCGAAGTGGTAGTTCCGGGTCGCACCGCCGAGGAAGCTGAGGCCTCACCGGAGTTCGATGAAGTAGTCGAGAATCGGGTTCCGGGAGTCATCGTCGGGCCCGAAGAAGGCGCGTCTAGTCTCGCAGGTTCTTGTGGAATTCCATCAGGATCTGCTGCATCCCGGTCAGTCGTCCCAACAGGCTGACGAGGTTGCTCTCCAGACTGAGTCTCCCCAGATGGCCTAGTTGTCGCGTAGGAGTATCGGCCAGTCCAAGACCACCGATAAGGCTGCCATCCTCTCCAAGACCAGTCGGCCCATCCCCAGGGCTGGCTCCAGTCCTGATCATTCCACGAGGTCTCCACAGCGGGGCTCGCAGGGGCAGCAGTGTCAGCGGCGCCGGCAAGGCTACCATCGTTGCGCAGATCGGGCTCAGGAGCACCCTCGGCCATACGAGCCAGGATGCTCCGCTACCAACTGTAGCGGAAACTACAGTGGAGCTTTGCACGCGCGCACGCTGCACTCCTCTTTTCCCTGCTCAGCTGTGCTGCTTCGGCCTTGAGCCAACAAGGCATGTCCATCTGCACATTTGGGCTGCGTAGCAGCTGAGCTCACAGAACAGGCACACATGCATTCCTGGTCAAGAGAGTTCACCTAAGGCTTTAGGCAAGTCAACACAGAG
>BGNK01000877.1:71082-133504 GCA_003297005.1 Symbiodinium sp. clade A Y106
ACCAATGTAAAGACATGAACGGGGTGGAAGTACAGATGTAGATTTTATGCAGCGATAAGCACGATCTTCAGCACACCGCAGCGGGCAGGCCCGGGATCCACGATATAGTCTCCATGCTCGGACGGATTCGACAGCCATCCGATGCTCACCAATCGATGTCTGGAAGGACTGATGCTGGGAGGCTCTCGAGACGAAAGCGAAAGCACCCTCTGTTGGAGCTACGATCCGATCATCGAGGCCACGTCTTGGAAGGGGTGATTGCGAGTGACCCGTCTAGATCCCCTGTCGTTACACTCAAAGCCCAAGCCCGGCCTTTCCCAGGCAAGGCGACAACCTGGAACTGTCCTGATGGCATAGGCGGCATAGGCATAAGCTCACGGAGACAGGGCATGAGGGCATGCGCTTGTGGTGATATCGATACAACATGAAACCGAAGCGAGTTGCCAAGCTTCGCTCGCCAATCTCTAGCAGGGGCGCGTGGTTGCTGTAGCTGCTTTTTTGATACCTGTGTATCGGGGCTGGTAGACTTCGAATGGCTACGACTGCCTGGTGTCAAGCGACAGTGGACTCATCGGAGCGCAGCTGCATCGCAAGCGCTGCCACCTGAGCCGTCCTAGGACCCCATGCAAGGAAATCGAGGCTCGGCCTGACCAGCCCAATTCAAAGCTAACGTTTTCAGCCACGGTGTACAGTGGCGTCGCAGATGTGGAAACGAGATGAAATGAGGACAGGAGAGCATGCGTTGTCATGCTCATCAAGAGCTGTAGGACTTGAGCTGCAAAAGAGCCCAACAGAATGTCACACCACCCCACATAATGGTCTGACAACAGGCAACAGCCAAGGTTCGCGAGACCTGATCAGCATCCTTGTGCGTCTACTGCATGCAGCTGCGGCACTGCCACGGCTGGAACCAGAAATATCTCAGGAGACGGTAGTGCTGCTCGTGGACACGTGCGCAGTCCTTAACTTGTTACTGGATATGGTGGCACGTAGAAATCTGATCTGCGATTTAGTCATGCCCTGCGGCCTCTGCCAACATTATCCAACATTGACATCACTTGGGTAGGTTGCACAACTTGTTGTCATACCGGTGCAGATCTTCGCTGCACTTTCATCTGAGACCGGTACTTGTCATCGAAGCGTGGACATTGATTGGCGGGGCCGAACGCCGTCCCGGCCACAGGGAGCCAGCACGTGCTTTATCGTTCAGGGGCCGCCACGCCACCCAAGCCACAGGTGTCTGGCCAGCAAAGAGCACGGCAGCAGACATCAAGTAAGAGCCGCGTGCTTGCAACAGCTAAACGAAGCAAGGTCGCTGGAAGTGCTGGGATTGAGGGGCCTAGCCTAAGCCCTAAGCATCCGCGAAGAAAAAGTCTCTCAGCCAGTTGACAGCGATTTTCTGGGCTGTATTAGCAGACTGCGTGAGACAGTGACATGGTCCGAGCCAAACGTGGATCGCTGTGTAGCATTGGGTTGCTCGTGCAGCCGACCAGAAGAAGGCGAACGTCAACACAGCGTAGCCAAGCTGTGATCTCGTGCAGAGTCCTCGAGCTGGAGAATCATGTTTTGCCTGAGGCTGCGCCCACAGCAAATCGTGAGGGATCCCAAAAGTTGTCATAATTTGCAGATTCTCAGCCTCTGACGTTTCTGCAAGCTGCCTGTGCAAAGAGCACGTCCGGTGACGCAGGTCTCGGACCTCCACAAAACTCGAGTACGAAGAACCGGTCGCGAAGGCATGCAAAGCTGGACATGTAGCCTCGAACTCTTCGGAGTGCTCCGCTGTCCGGAAACCGCGCATGTTGCGCAGATAGACCTGGTACCTGAACTCTTCGCTCGTGAGGAGCCGCTGAATGCTGCAACGGTTGTAGGCAACTTTATCGCTCTTGCAACGCGGTCACCAGCTGCACGCCAAGCGTGCGAGCAGCAGGACACAAAGTAGTGCCTGCGGCAGATACCATGAAGCTCTGACACGAGCGATACACGTACACACACACACTCACACTCAAACAAGCACGGCTCCTCTCACTAGCACTTCAAGACTGCCACAGAGCAAAATCTTGGACAAGTTACATCCGAGATGCAACAAATAGAATCGTCACTGCCCCGCGCCTGGAGCAACAATGAGTTTTCGCCATCCGAGGATGGTCCAATCTGAGTGAGCCGAGATACTCTAACAAGCGTGAGACGCCATCCTAGCCTGTGTACCCTGGCACGCGGCTTCTGACGCCCCCGCACTCACAGCGAAGACGCACAAGAGGCTGGTCCAAAGGCCTGTACGGAAATTTAGGGATGCCCAAGACGACCGTGTAAGCAGACGCTGTTCCGGGCCTGTGGCGAGCAGACCGGGGAGGGCCAGTCGTTGCGGGCCCTCACGGGCACCCGACACTGCAGGTAAGCAGAAACTCCTGCGAGCGCAAGCAAAGGCCCAGAGCTCCTGGGCAGAACTTCCTCCGTTCCTCCGTTTTTCCACCTGCCGCAAGGGTCCGATTCCTATATCCCAGCATAGATTTGTGGCGAAGGCCCGGCGCCTCCTCAATCCGAACATGTAGTGCCTCCAGGTGTGACAAGAGGTGAGCCTGCCAGCAAGCTGCAGGCCGCTTCAAACTTGCCGTTCTCTGCTGTGCCGGATTTTCCTACAACGGGTCTAAGAGTCTGAGAAGCTTTCTGCGCTCTCAACTAGCCGCAGGCCTCTCGGGAAACCAACATTTCTCCGCAACGACGCAGCACAAAGCCTACAGAAGCAGGCGCTCATAAAACTTGTAGAGAATGCGATGCTGACAATGGCTCAAGTAGAACAGCGAAAAAGAAGAGAAAGAAAAGCCCAGCCAGCTCTGCTTCGGATGTCTGCTGCAAAGACACGCTGGCGAGCTCCAACCGCATTTCGAAGGTCCTCGATAAGACAGAAACAGACGACGAAGAGGATATCCGGAATGGCCCGTGAACCCGTATACCGACAGCTTCTGCTGCAAGGACAACGAGCAGCGTCTTCGTCGAAAATCGCCCTGCTTAGTTCCGATGGTTGCACGGGACTTGGCATCAGACTTTTGTGAGCTTCTCCGTATCAATGCAGCTGTCCATAGACTCCACTGCAGCCAAACAATGAGTGCCCCTATTCGACATGTGATCTGTTGAACCTGCCCTTGCCCTGCATTCTCGAGCACGTTGCTGTTCAACAGTCTTTCAGTGCTGGGAATGGGCACCATGATGGCCAATCAAACTGTGGCAAGCCCGCCATGGTCAAAAGTTCGCTGATGGAGAAAAGCCATCTGATGAAGATGAGCCCGTTCATGTCTTGAGAATGGACGTAGCTGCCGATGGTATATCATGGGTCATGAGTCTATCACTACTATCTGGCGACAGCACTTCTTCCATCAGGCAAGGCTGGCAAAATGTGTTTGCACATTGAAATCAAGTTGCAGTGGAACCGCTCACGAGCGGACCCTTCCCTTGCATACTACGACAATCTTGCCGGAGCTGCCAGGGAACACCAACAGAAACATAGACACATTTGACGAAACTTAGGCCACCCGCATTCTCGGCCTTCAAGGCCCGAAAATGAACAAACTCTGAACCCCAGCTGCCTACCCGAAGAGAATCAACCAAGCTGACGGCTGCTCCAGTTTGCTCAACTGCGGATGACCAAAGTGCTGCAGAAACCCGGTGATGGAGTCCGGGTGTCTAGAGTCTAGACTCTGCGAGCATAAGTCCACTGCATCTCACCCTGCTTCTTGCCGAAATACCTCGTGCAGACACGACCGTGAGCTGTGGCAGCTTCGAGCGGAGTAGAAAAAAACGAGCTGGCGGGGCACTTGACAAACTCGGAGTAGGTGTACGCTCGGCCATCCGGTGCACGGCGTCTCTCGGGCTTCTGGGCCTTAGGCCAAGACGTTCGTGGACATCCGTGTATGCTCACACAAAAGCAGGCTGGCCAGCTGGCCTGGCTGGAGGCAGCCTCGCAGGGAAGTAGCACAAGCCATTATGCCATAAACCGGAGTCCTCAACCTCGGCCCCTCTGGGCCCCTGGCCTTTGGAGCAGCTGCCTACGGAAAGGCGACAGGCACAAAGCTCCCAGAGCTCTCCGCCGGGTCTCTGGGCAGCGGGCCGTGGGCGCGCCGGGCTTGGTCTCCTCCTGCTTGGGCTTCTCGCAGACGGCGACCTTCAGGTTCCCACCAAAGGGGGGCCACCAAAGAGTGGCCAGGGGTGTGGCCTCTGGTGCTTTCGTGGAGGCCGGAGCCTGACACGGACGACCATGTGAGGTAAACAAGCAACCCTGATCTTATTGCGGCCTCTGCCGTCTTGGGCGTTTGCTTGGCCTGTGCACCATCCGACGTGGTTACCTGTCTCTCCCAGTCTCGGAGTAAGTAAACGGAGAAAGGCGACACTCATGTCATGAAGCGCAATGGAACAAGGCCCACCTGAAAGGGTGCTTGCCTGCACGGTCGAGGCAAGTGATGCACGAATCTTATTTCATGATGCAGACGCTTACGACACATTTCACAAACAACTTCGACGAACACATGAAATACAATCCATCTTGGCCCGCCAGTGCACAGCCTTTGGCGATTGGCCGAAAGCCGCTCTGTTCTGCAACATGCACAACTTGCCAACAGCCGCCCACTCTTCGCAATTATCCAGCCCCCATCCTTTGCCTAGAGGCCCTTCGCAATTATCCAGCCCCCTTCCTTTGCCTAGAGCTTCGCATCTCGCTGTAGTGTACATCCCAGTCGCCACTACAGCTGGCCGAAACTTAGAGGCCGTTTCTACCGCTCTTGGCACCAACCTGCTTGGAGGCTTCATGGCCCAAACGAGTGCGAACGCTGCCACATCCACATGTACCATGACATGATGCCATTATGGCAGATGCTGTTAGCAAACCATCCGTGAGGACCGGGCTTGGCAGAGGCGGCCGAAGCGGCCTGGAACGGTGCGAGCATGCTCTGCACGCAAGGCCTTGCACTGACCGACCGAAACAGCCGTACAAATCATGGACTCTCCTACCATCGTTGGGAAGGCCTGGTCAGCGAGGGGCCGAGCCTGTTTGACAGGGCTTTGGGGCAAAGCTTTCTGCACTCTGCGCTCGACACCTCCTCCTTCTTGCCACGGCTGCAAAAGGTACCGATGCCCTTCAAGCAGTTTGACATGGCCCTGAGGCAGGTGCAGCAAAGACGCTCATCGAGAGAGGCGCCAACTTCAAGCGAGCGGCAATGCTCAGTCAAGCGCCCACACGGCGGAGAAACGAATGAGCAATCGGCGATTTAGGCAACCCTTCTCGAGTGCTTAATGCTGGGCTGCTGCGTGTTCGGCATCTGGCACTGGGGCTTTTGGTAGCCTCATCATTACTTTGCGACCTAGGGCTGTTTCGAGCCACCGAGTATCGAGAAAAACAGTTCCAGCCACATGAGCTGTCGAATGGTCTAGTCTGTGACTGCATGAACGTCCATGGTGGTCCTCCCAAGCGCAGAGCTGCGTCGGAGCGAAAGACCCCAATGTAGCTCCCAAGTACAAGGGCCTGCAGCGAGCCACGGGGATGGTAAGATGAGATGTGTACAGAGCATCCAGAGGTGACCTTACTGGAAGTCTCAGAACCTTCGGCATCAAGAAGCAAGACAGCTCAAGACAGCGCAAGAGCGCGTTTGCCATTTTGTGGAAGTACAGACGCGGTCTGTTGCCGCGAAGCGAAAATTGGCAAATGCCGAGGCAAGGTCTTCTCTTCGAGTGCCCTGGAAAAGCCCAACTGTCATATTCACGAATCTGCCCTCTTATGGGAACCGATCATCCGCTCACTTGCAGGTGTGCCCTGGTCTCAGGCTCTCAGTCTTTCTTCTGGGAGCTGGCACCTGAGTAGGAGGCAGCTTCGAAGCAGGGCAGAAGCAGTACTCATGCCACCCAGAAGCTCGTGTAACCAACGAGCTCCTTCGTGCCGATCTCGCGGATGCCCTTGAAAGACGTGTCCTCCGCGCCAGTGACGATGCGATGACCATCAGGCCACAGCGTCTGACGTGGCTCGGCTGATTCTGCACAGTGACAGGTTAATACGTGCGGCGCCTGCACGAAAGAGAGAGCAAGAGAAAGAGGAAGAGAAAGAGAAAGCGAAAGGGAAAGCAAAAGAGCAAGAGAAAGAGAAAGAGTCGAAAGCAACGAGGAGTCCTCAACGACATCCGCTGCTGCCATCGCAATTTCCTTCCAGAAGCATATGCGCACAAGCCGTGTGGTTCCAACAGCCAGTCAGGTGGCGTGTGCCTCCACCCGCACCGGCGGCCGCAACACGCCTCCAGGGGGCACCAAAAGCTGCCAAGCAGCACCAGATTGTTTCAGGAGCCCTCTCTCGGCCTCCAAACAGGCTGGGGAAGCATCTCTCGATGGCCTCACAGGGCCTCAAAAATGCACCAACCCCATTGCCCCTCGTAAGAGAAAGCACCGGGGAGGCTTCAGTTCTGTCATACATGTGTACATCACGGCGCAGTCAAGTGAAATCAGCAACCCGGAGAGACCTGATGCGCAAATCGATTGAGGGCGGAGCCCTGACAAGGCCGACATTACCAAGCGCATTGGTTCCAGCAGCAGCCACAACCTCACATCATGAAACGAGCCGCAGGGATGATGGCACAAGCATAGGAGCTCCCAAGACCGCAACGGCACTTGAAAGCAACCCTCCTGGCGCGTGCCGGAGATGGCTCCGGGCTTGATCACCTCAGAGTCGCTCAGGCCAGCTTGCTGGTGCTACTCTTCCTCTACCGAGGCCATCACTGCACCCATGATTCTACTGATGCCACCTTCGGCATCCTAGCAGCCATCTGTCGGGAACTCCCCTGAAGAGCGAACTAAGCCTCAACCTACGCTTACATCCCTGGCACCGCGAGCTGGTGGCATCCCTGTGCAGCTTTCCAAGGTCACCCTGAAAATGCACGTGCGCTTGGCTTCAAGCGGGCTAAATGAAGGGGTTGGATGGGGGGGCGAGGGGACCTCATGAAACGGGTTTGCCGAGAACGGAAAGGACAAAGACTTGCCCAAGCCCGGCACAAGGACGCTGCAAGGAGAGTCGCACTTCTCCTGAGAGGCGAGACATCTTCCCCAGCCATGGCTCAGCATCATTCAACCCCAACAGCTCCACCCAAAGCCGCAGCCAAGCTATACTCCACAGAACCGAGATGCGTGAAACAAAGAGTGCTTTGCATAACTTTTTGGCAGGCATCGTAACATTCATAAGCTCCCGAGACTTTCCAGCCCAGAAACCGCAAATTGATACGCAAACAACGGCAGCAGGAAAGGCATGGTTTCTTTTCCAAGCCTTGTTCGGGCTTCATCTACAGGAATTTCCACAGCAAGAACTTATCAACGCGAAAGCTTCACGACGAGACTCTCTTCGAGATTCAGGCATCTCTCATGCAGTGATGCAAGTTTATCATCCACATGAAGTCTTGAGTAGGCCTGGGACGTCGTCCACCATGACCTGGATGCCTTGAGCCCCAAAGCCTCCATGTTGCACGCAAACCCTAAACTCTAGCTTAACTAAGCCTTAATGGCCAATCCAAACACATGGGGGCTCGCCTCGATTGCTAAGCCCGAAGCAAATCAGAGTTCACGTGGGGTCGGCTGAGCTGCCCGCTGGATAGCTTAAGGCCTCGCGCTCCGCGGCCAACTTTCCCTCACGGTATCCAGCCTAGCGAAGGGTTCTGCTTTCCCGGACACCAAGAAGTTGTGGAGACTTGCATGATCATTGCTCACAGAGGCGAAGACCGCCTCCGATCTGTTTCAGCAAAGCGACTATGACACCCCAGCTTGGCATCGTGGCGTTGACGAGCACCACACGAGGAACCTATTGTTTTCCGTGATGTGAACCCGGTCAACGGAAGCATGACAACGGGTTTGTCCTTGTGCTTCGCAGCCGTCTGCATAATGGTGATGTTGGTCGTTCCATTCGACCTTCAGGAGACTGCAGGATTGATTTGCCACCGGCCAGAGGTGACTAAAGCCGTTGCACCTCATCGCACGCTCCTTGTCCGTCACCCATGGGGGCTCGCCGATGGCTATCCTGGACGTTTGTTTCATCTCTGATTCTTGCAAGCCGGGCATCTGACCAGCGGATCATCAACGAGCTCACTTGCAGTTGCCATTGACAAGCAGAGGCATGACTGTGTCTTATCTCCAAACCCGACATTCCCCTTGCTGTGCTTCGCTTCTGCGTCTCCCCTGTCGAAGACACTTTGTAGCCCTTTGCATGGAATCCTCTCACCAGCTGCTGCTAAGCATCACGACAGCCCGTGCATCTGGAAGAAGAGACTCGAATGTCTCTGGCTTCAGAGCATCAACGCCACCCACTTCCTGGCAGAAAGCCGAAGGAATTGTGAGTGGAAAAGTTGAGGTCCCAGGTCCCCAATGTCCCCAGTCCCCGGCCTGAATTGTGGAGCCCTCGGATTGGGCCGGCTGAGAGCGGCTCAGACTTAGCACCGGAGCCAGTCCTTCGCAGGATTCCGCAGGATACGAGGCTCTCAGCAGTGCCGCACCTGCGTCCCGGTCCCGTCACGCCGCGCCTCTTTTAGCGAGCTCCTTGCAGATCGCCTAGATTCCACACTGACACAACGCCGTCACTGCTGTGGAAGTCCACAAAAGGAACTTGCACCCAGTCGCCGCGCCCACAAAGCCGCGGCCACCGAAGACCAGAGTCCGACCAGATGCCATCTGAACCAAGAGAAAGTCACAGTGCACCGCGGGGTTTCGGAGAGATGTAGCAGAGTGACATGAAGCAGACACTTCAGCGACCACGGCACCTCGTCGCAGCAACGCACGTGCGAGAGCCAAGCTATGCAATCAGGTGAGTAAAGAGTGGGGTCTGACGTGTGTGGAAGACGCTCTTGGAGCGTTGCTAAAGGTGGTCTGGGATGTGGGTTGGCTTCATTTGTCATCTCAGATCTTGAACCCAAAACAGCGGGCAAGCATCGACTGAATTTGGCTCTGCTGCATCGCGTGAACCAAGCATCTCGCTTGCTGCGATGGCTGGCGTGCTCGGTCACCACCTCCTGTGATGTGGTCGGGCCTCCTCTGCATCCTCTGCTCTTTCCGACTTCGTCTGGCATGGTGCTCCTCCGCGGGCACTGCATAGAGTGGCGAGGCGGCGCGGCACCGAGCCACCACAGCCTAGCAAGAGGAGGCCAGCTAGAGGAGGGAGAAACGAGAGCTGCGTCGGCAGGGCTCCGAGGCCCCGGCCAGGAGTTGATACGTGACCAAAGTGCACAGGGCCTCAGCGAGCTTTTCTCAAGTGTCGCCCTGACCATCCGTGTCCGAGAGCCCGGACCACCAGAGACGCTGTCTCCAGATAGAAAAACGCGCCGGTCAGCCCTTCGCCGTCCTGAGACTTTCTGCCCTACGGCGCTTCGCTGCGCTTCGCTTTGCTTGCGGTGCAGCTCAAAGAGAGGCTCTTGGTGTATGCAGCGCAGCGGGGACTGCGGCTGAGCCACCAGGGACAGGAGGAGAAGCAAAGTCTCAGCAGTTGCAAAGCAGAAGACTTCGGGGCCGCCCTCTCTCTCTCGAAGCGCCTGCACGTAGACGGCGAACTTGCTCACGAGGCTGAGGAGTCTCGACATCTCAACGAGCACTAGGTCAGACTGCCTGAAAGCCCACATCGGCGATTGCGGTTTGGAGATTTAGGGAAACCCTGCCTTGGCAGCCAGGGTGAGCATGAGACCACCAGGAGGCTTGAAGCCTGAGGAAATGGAATGACGAAAGCACGAGGTCGGCATGGTGAAGGATGATCCATGGAATGGTAAACTTGACAGGACCTCGACTCATATTCGATTTCATGACAATCTGGGTGTCCGGTTTGGTTTGGACATAGTCCATGATGCAACATGCAGAGATGGCCAGTGAAAATTAATCCATGTGCCGTGATGTGCCGTGATCTTACGGGTTCGGGCTGTTGGGGTCATCACTGCGTGAGGCGAAGGCTGCGAGGATCTCAAGAACTGCAGGGAAACAGCCTCTGGCTGGGGATTCGGCTATGCAGGGCGCAGCTGCCCAAGATGTGGCGGTGCTGGAATTCTGAAGCAGCACCATCATCCTGGCAGAGAGACATCCACAACTGAGCCAAAAGCCTTGCAGGGGTTCCTTCGCTGGGGAATGACAATTTGGCCACGGCTTTTTCGAGTACTTGTAGCTCCTTCATGTTACCGTATCCGTTGTTCCGCCGCCCAGACCTGCGATTTGGTTATGGTACAGGCGATCTTCTGCCGTGTACGAGGGTCCGCCGTTTGCGGCCAGAGGGCGCGGCGTGTTGGTTGACAAAGACCAAGCCCAAAAAGATGGAAAAGCACAAACCCAAACAAGAGTTGACCGGCAAACCCCAAACCCGAAAAGGATGGTGGCTGCCAAACCCATACCCCAAAAAAAAATGCTGGTAGCGACCCCAAACCCCAAAACAATGATGTAGCAAGACGAGATTCGCCACCCTATCATGAGCCCCTAAAAGGAGATGCGGGTTCCAAGCCCAACCCTAAAAGCTGTTGGATGGCAAACCCCAAAAAAAATGTTGCTGGGCGAAAACCCACACCCTTAAAGCAACCTCTAAACCGTGAAAGAAGATGTGGGCTCGCAAACCCCAAACCCTAAACGAAGATGTTCGCAGTAGACCCCAAAGCCCGAGAAGCAGACCCTAAACCTTAAAGAAGATGTTGATTGAAAACCACAAACCCCAAAGATGAGAGATAGTTTAGCAAAACCCATTCCTCACACGTCAAACCGGAACGTGGGCCAACGGAGATAGATCTTTGCCCTCTCCATTTATCAAATAGCGAAAACACCTTCGATGTTTTCTAGCTCACACCTTCGGCGGCGGTTTGCTTTACTAGCAGGGGTGCTAGCACGCACAGTCGTCCCTCGTTACCAGTGCAAGTCCATGACTGCAGGATCAAACCAGCCCGACCAAGGACGCGTTTCCATGTGCGCTTTCGTCGTCCACAGCTCACAGCCAATAGCCAGGCAAACCCGAATGTCTCCGCCATCATAGAGGCCAGGAGCATGGCCTTCTGCCAAGCGAACAGGACTGACATGCCGACATGCCTGTGTCCTCTGCCGACGACATCAAGTGCTCTAGATTGCTCTCGTGCGACCTCGCCTCCTTCATCAGCCGATTGATGCTCGGCGGTGCGAGTCTGACAGGAAGCCTCCAAGAGTCGTCGGTCGTCGGACCGGCCCGTCCCGGCCAAAACCCCAGGAGGAGATGAAGGAAGACGAAGGCTGCCACTCCGCCTGTGCCAAGCAGCGCCTCGGTAGCAAGCCTCCCACCACCTCAGAAAGGAGAAGAAAGGGAAGACTTAAAAGGAGGAGAAGCAAAGCTCGTAAACAAAACAGAAACTTCTCTCCTGTTTGAAGGGAAGAAAAAACGCTCAGCTCGCTGCTCTTCGTCTTGGCTCCAGAGCTGGTAGAGACCGCGGCTCGTGACTGCAAAGGGCCAGACCTTCCAACCGGACTCTGCGCACGTTCTGCGACGACGTGAATTCAAGAGCCTACTGGTGTTTTAAGCTGCTCCCAGCAGTTCAGGTCAAACACCAAGAGGGGACAGAGGGCAGGAACTACGCCCGCTGATGACTTCGATTCTTAGTCCCGACAACCGGAACCTGATGAGATCGGCTCCCAAAACATGCCAACCCACCTCACGGACGGAAGGCCCCGAAAGCTCGACGGGTTGATAACGGCTGCATGGAATCAAAACATCCAACGACAAGTTGCTTCGTTTTGCCTCTGCGGGCTCGCCCTCGAAGTACCGGAGCACGACACGCAGCAGATCATCCAGCAACACGAAACCTGCAAGGCACGCTGCCGCAGGCTTCGGCTCACTTCGGGAAAGAGGCTAGGCCACCAGGCCTAGTGCTGCACGTGGTGCCAGCACCTCAGCCGGGGACTGGCCGGCCTGACAGGGCTCGCATCCCTGCTGAGTGTTTTACTGACGATCTTCCACCTTCAACATTGCTCGGCACCACCGCTGCTCGCTACGGGGCCTGGGAATCTGAGACGGCAGAACCTAACACGACCTGCTAGCCGGGCTCATGACCACAGCAGCAGCGCTAGCACTGTCAGGAAGTGCCGGAAGTCACCTAGACCTTCCCCGGGCCGTCACTACACCGCAGGCATGTTTAGCAGATTAGCACCAGAACAAATACACCGCCAAAGTCTTTGGCCTAAACGAGGTCCACATGCAAAGACCACCGCCATGACACAGAGCCTTGTGTGGGGAGGTGCCAGTTGACATCAGAATCCGCTCCGATGCAGACGCAAGCATGGACACAGCGAATGCTGAAGACCTGACAACACGAGACCCTGAAGCGGCGCAAAGTGAAGCCGAGGCACGTGGCAGCGCCGTGACCCAAGCCAAGCATGGCCTGGCCAAAGAAAGCCCGAAAGTGAGGCAGCGAGGCTCGCTCTCTGAGGGTCAAGGGCCAAGGGCCAAGGCTAGCCTCGTCGAAGGCATTGAAAGGCGCCGAGGAAATCACCAGCAGGCCTGCATTCAAAGAGCAGCTTCTTGCAGCGCCGCCCACATAGCCCACTCTCAGTCGCAGACACAGCAACCATAGCAGAAAGCTGTTCGCCTCCGAATATCACAGACGCACAGGAGTTCAAGAGTGCAGCCTTCGAGCATCAAGTTGTCAAAAACTCGTCATGTCCTTTATTCAGATCCCTGACACAGCCAGGCCATTAAGAATGGCGACCTCGCCGAGCCTCTGTGCAGCTTCGTCTCTGGAACTCACTTCTGTCGCGGTGCCACGCACACTGCGCGTCGAGGGCATGCTGAGAGTAGCTTTACGACGAGATACAAGAAAAAACATGGAGGGTCTGGTAAGATAAGACGGATAGCGAAAGCCAGCAAGGCCCACAGGACTACTGTACCAGTAGAAACAGTGACAGATGGCAACGCGAGCAGCTCGTCCCGAACTCCTCGTGCTCGTTTAGGACACGTTCCACAACGCGGCTTCAGCAGGTATCGGGCCTGCGGAAAGCTGTCCTGGTATCTTCTCAGTCCTGCGAGCAGCGACTGTCATTGCACGAAGGAAGCAGCGGCACTGAAGGCCTTGAAGCAGCTTCTTGCTGGTCCGGCGGGGCACCTTTGCTGGTTCCTGCATTCGGCTTGACGCTGCTGGGTCTGAGAGGGTGTAGGACTCTTCTTTTCTGCAGCTTGAAGGTTGCTTCTATGGTCCTCGACAGCTCTTGAAGTTGTGAGTGACTTTGTGCGAGCGTGCGTGAGCCGACCAGGGAGGGAGGGTGATTCATCACTGGGTAGAGATTTGAGCTGTTCGCGTCGTCTGAGTGGCACTCCGTCCTCGAAGACCAGCACGGGCACAAGATCCATCCTCGAGAAGATGGCTTAAACCCTCGCAGCTCGCAACATGCTCTTTCGGCTGAGGCCAGAACCCCGCCGCCATTACACGTTGCTCCCTCCACAGACGCACGAACAAGCATCCCATCCGCGATCCCCCAAGGCGCAAAGCTACGGCAAAACAAGACAACTTCCGCGACCGAGGCCGTAGCTCATGCAACAGGCCGACTGAACATCGTCGGGGCTACAGTATCGGCAGCATATGACATCGAACATTGTTCTTCGAGTCGGTGGATATGTGTATGGGAATAGGATGGCGTGGGATCAACATGCGAGGTGTGGGTGCACGGCTTAGCAGATCAGGCGGAAATATCGAAACCATGTTGGCTGTTTTACGACTGACATAGCCATCTCCTGTCATCCATAAATCTGCATTCCTTGAACCCACAGGAGACCAACCCACCCGCAAGAGCTCACTATCGTTCACGCTTCCGGTGGCCAAGAGCAAAGTGTCGCTGACGGTCTTGTAGGACTGCCCATAAGGATGCAAGTTTTTGCTCCCCCATGCGGTTTTACTGGCATCGTGCTACAGGTTCTGTGCTTACCCGGCTATGCCAGCTACCTCACCGAGATGGACCATTTGATTGAGCAATTTCAGCCCAGCAACCATTGGCTTCAGCACGAAAGGCACCGATGTCAAAATCGAAGTTGTACCCCGAGACCAAACAGGGCGTCTGCAACCAAGCCTCCGAAATCCCTTCCACAAAGGCTTGCATTTACCCTGTCAAACGTGCATTGCACGGCCGACTGGCCATGCATGAATACGTTCGGACCGTGACGCCGTGGCAGACAGCTGCTTTGCCGAGCTAATCAAGACCGCCAGTGATCCGGAAACACCTCCCTGCCATGCGATTGTATGGAACACCCTGCTTGGAATGTGGATCACCGTCTGAGAGGTCCCTGCCACTCAAGAATTGCCTACAAGAAGTTCGGACAAACCATGCCTTTGGCAAGACGGCCACCACGTGGCAAGTTGCCGACCAGAATAGCAGCCGAAGCACAGGCCGCACAGGCCGTGGGTCAGCATCGTTACAGCTGCTTCGACCGTAGGCAGCTTTGTTGTCGCTCTCGTAGACTGCACTTCCAGAGGCGTTGGCAGCTCAAGACAAAAGGCGTCATCACGAAAGAGGCTCTGGAACATCGTGGACCTCGTGACTCAGAGAAAACGATGCCGTCCTTATCGAAATATTTCATACGACAGGCCACAGGCTTTCATCGTGCCTGATTGATCTGGAGTAGGGGGGGCGACTGCGGGTTCAGGTACCAGATGTAGCTCTTGTGCTCTATGACACTCTGAGGCCAAATGCGTGGAGGAGTTCCCAGTACAAGCTTCTGGAAGCGGCACGCACTGCCTCGAGGTTGCAGATCGTCGCCAACTACCATTAGCAAGCGCTCGCTTTTGTTGCAGGCGGTTATGCGCTGGAGGTCGTCATCGAGACTGGCGAGATACTTACTTGCGGGTACCTCGCATAGCTCTGGGCTATGTGGATGCGCTGGGCCGAAATTCCTTGCAGACCAAGCTTGATCGCCACATCCAGCCATGCAGAGGATCGTAAGGCGACCTTAGCAATCATTGCAGGCTGTTATGTGCTGGGGCGCGATGATGAGCTCGGGCCACAGGCTCATTCTGCGTGCATGCTTCTTGCCAATTCCCAAACGGCCAGAAAGTCCACAGATGCGCCCGAAAGCCCCGCCGATGGCCAAAAGGGCTGGTCTACCTTTCGCCCAAAGGCGCCGAAAAACTACCCAGGAGCGACATTGATCGAACCGGCATGATGCCAGCTTGATAGGCAGGTAAAGAAGAGTTCTGCCAAGATGTCTGAGACAGCAGAGGCTACAGCCGTTTGAGCCAGGAGGGCCCCACCCACGCTTCGTCGTCAGACACCCACGGTAGTGTCGAGGACATCTTGAAGACAAACTTGACTGACATTGTTGTAGGTGACATTGCCCATGTAGCTGCAGACGAAACTTGTTGCAAGTATTGTAGTAACATTTCCCCCAACCCTGCGGTAGCCTTGAATTTCGGCTTGGAGATGCAAGAACACCAGTGTCATGATGCTGTAAATTATCGGAATGTCACATTCGGATTTTGCATTGAAAGCAGCCTTTGTGCACGCCACTCCAGCAGCAGGTGGACAGTACTCGGAGACCCGACATGTTAGCGAAAGGCTTACAGATGTTGGGCCGCCTAACTCCTTGCTTTGACCTAGGGTTTTGGGACTCAAGACCTAACGGTCAGGACACTTCAGCTTTAGGTCTTGGTCTTCAGGCATCGAGCACCTCAAAGCCTACAGAATGGGGAGAAGAGTAGTTCTGAGCACCAGCCTTGTTGCGAATGTTCTGAATCGAATATCAAAGGCACGAAGAATCGGACTAATCACCAGTGCTGGTCTGTTTCCCGCTCTGACTTAACAGTTCGCCAGCATGGCAGCACAAGGCCCGAGGTCCCCGGACAGACATCTCGTTTTGCCAGCATTGCTTTGGCCGACGCTGTGTGTCTGGCTGCACATCACGGGGATGAGTCGTGGTCAAGTAGCTGCCGGGCCAGCTGCTGCTCAGACCTTGGTGCAGCATCGTGTCTTGTGCATAGAAGCATTTCGGGACTCAACCATGGCGAAAACGGGATGCAAGGACCAGGCACGGTGTGCAAGTGGTGGATGAGTGGCACGTTCCTCCAGGTGCCCGGGTTTCAACTGTGAGCGTGTGATCGTTCCCGTGATCTTCTCGATCCATCACCGTCTAAGTGATGTCGCAACATGGATGTTCCCCAGTCCTGCCGTCCCAGAAGCGCATGCAGTTGTTCCGCACGGCATCCAGCTTGTGTCTTTGACCTTCATTGGTGCCGAGACGGACTGGGCTGATCTTTCTGCTGCAAAGCACAAATGCATCCTGGCCACAGTATTCGGTAGCCTTCTTGGGATCCTAGCCAGGACAGGTGCATCACCAAAACCAAGAAGTCTTTCCAGAAGCAGAGCCTTTCCACACACTTTAGACTGCTCCATTCCCGTCTCGAATCTTCCTGAACTGAGGCCTTAGACTCAGATGCAGGCTGGCCTTGAAGCGGTTCATTTCTGCCAGCTCCTTCCCGGCACTGAGCTTTTGCACTACGCTCACC
This sequence comes from Symbiodinium sp. clade A Y106, assembly GCA_003297005.1. Lineage (NCBI taxonomy): Eukaryota > Dinophyceae > Suessiales > Symbiodiniaceae > Symbiodinium > Symbiodinium sp. clade A. Next base: position 87,561 of record BGNK01000877.1, read on the forward strand.
CAGAACGAGTCCCTTCGGAGTCTCGAAAAGTAGCCGTCAATTTAGAAGAGCTACATCGCGGGGAAGGGAGCGCTCTGGACATCTGCTCAAGAAGGTCACAATACCGGCAAAGACCTGAAGGTTCGCAGAGACCTGTGTCTGGCCCCTCGCGCCTTGATCGCTTTCAGAGCTGCCTGCTCCCCACCGTGGATGGGATTGAGATGCAGCTCCCAGCAGCCCAAAGGGTATGCCTGCGCAAGGCTTGGACCGCCCAGACACTTTGCTGACGTTCGCACGGCCCTCAGGAAGCCTTGTGCTTGCCATTGACCGAACCGGCGCCACAGCCGGCAGATCCCGGCTTTGCCACAGTCACACCAAATTGCCGGGGCAAAGTGATGCTGGCCTGGCATCCACAACATGGAGGAACATGGAGATCCAAAGCCCGAATCCTGGTCTGAGCTCGCGGCCAAATGCGGGTAGACAACGTCCTGGGAGCAGCTGTGAGGCCACTCGGCCGTGTCGTCCATGAACCTGATGTCAAAGACATCACTTGGGCATGACTTGGGGGACTTGGGCTGAGCGGTGTGCATGGGACAGCCAACGGCTGCCGCCTCATCGCCGGGGCCTCCTGGCCGGGCCGTCCGTCCTGTCAGCCAAGCGGGATCAGTAGCACTTGGCCACAAGGACTCAGAGACTCGGCCTAGCTTGCCCCAGTGCTGCTTCATGACCTGCATGAATTTCCTGTTGAAGACCTGCAAAGCTCTGACACGAACCATGCTGGCCGTGGCGATGCGGCGATGAGCAGAGCCGCTATGCCGCTCTTGCCGCTCTGGCTCTGAGCCACTGGCGAAAGCATTTCCCCACATCAGCATGATCGGCCCATCCAGGCTTGCCTTCCAGAAGATCCAGCAAGACACCCGAAGCGCTCTCTGCGTTCCGCAGGGAGCGTCCTGCTCTTCCTCGGAGCCATCGCGGAGTCCACGCAGGTACTCGGCAATCGTCTGCCTGGCTCGGGCCTCAGACGCTCCAGCTCGAATCGCTTGCGGCAGATGCATAACATTCGGTACCAGGCGGGGCTGAGGAAGTGATCCAATTCGGAGTTGATGAACCAGTCATGCTCGTTCACGAAGTTCGAATCTGAGCTCCGAGGTGCTTGAAGCACTCCGCGAACTCCGAACATCACGGACTAATGCAATGCGAGACTCGGATCAGATGGTTCCACGATGGCATAAGGCCAACCATGTTCCTGTCAAAAACATCTGACGAAGCACATACGGGCCAACGGGCCAGGTCGTGGCGGGAAGCCCACATCGCACCCCTTCAAATCAGTCTGATTTGTCATGCTTTCGGGTAGACTGGTCCTGTGATATAGCCAGTTGTCATCGTTGCGGTCCACGCTCTGTGGAGGCACGACGACCCTCATGAAGTCAGTCTCCTGTTCGGGTTAGGGTGTGGAAGTTTGGAAACAACTTCTGAGCTGGGGCCTTCTGTTTTCCAGGAGCAGCATGGTCCGTGTAGAAGATATGGCCGTCACACTTTCGATACCTTGCAGCCAAAACAAACTTTCCCCGTGCGTTTCCAATCAAGGAAGACATAGGAAGCGATAGCTACTCGGACTGACTACGAAAATGCTGCAAAGCTGCTGCTTTCGGGTCTCAGCTAACATTTTCTCATCATAGTCTCGCCGAGGCGTCCAAGCAAAGCAAAAGATTGAGAGCTTCTCCTGCCGTGGTACAGTGATGTGCGGCGCATGGCTGTGCCCTCTCTGTTTCGGTCAGGAGTTTAGGAGTGGTTGCACGACTGTCTTTCCAGCGGGCAGTTTCATTTGAAAAGATGCTTGCCTCCTGCTTGTCCAACGCATCCTCGCGAGCTTCCTGCAACAGAGCGCGGCCTATTGAGGTCAATGCGAATGATAAATAAGCAGGAAGCTGCAGCAAACACGAGAAAGGCAGATTGGGTGTGTTGAAAGGCAGGTGAACAGCCTGATCACTGTCACGCTGCTTCTGACAGTATTCTTGACTCCGAGCTCCTGAACCGCCCGCTTGAAGGCATGCCCGAGAAGGTCCACCTGCATCTGTCCGGAAGAAGACAAAGCCGTTTCTGCTCCCTGTGCCCTTTGCGAATCCCAGCCCTCTGTGTGTCAGAGCTAGGCTACGGCGGCTACGGTTGGGCTCTGCAGCAGACCGCAGCTAAGGGACGCCGGACATCTTGGATGCCGGCCAGAAGCTGTACAGATTCTGCGGGTCATTAACGGGTGCCGGGGAAGAGTCCTCACTCTCCCACACAGCGTCTCCAGCAGCTCCTCATAGCTGCCAGCGCTGTGCGTCGGCCCAAAGGGATGTAGGAAAGCCTGGGCTCGTCGTGGCACCCCGGGCCCCGAACCAGCTTCTGTTCCCGTTGCAGCCAGGAGACGTGTACCAAACCTCAGCTGAGACTCTGGCACACAAGATGCAAAGCTCGCAAAGCTCGCCATATGCTGATTGGAGCATGGAGCCAATGAGGCCCACTGAATGAGCGTCAGTATAAGCAGGATCAGCGTTCGTCCGTGCCAATTGCCCGGGAGCATGGCCACCTGAGACGTGCCCAAGCCACGCCCGCGCCCAAGAGTGAGTCCATCGCCTGCCATGCCATGTCTCACTGCAGCCGGAGCAGCGACCAAAGTCAGCACCATAGAAACCAGAAAGCAAAGAGAGACCACCCATCGGTGCTCGCGGCCCATTCGGCGAATCTGCCTTCGCGTCAACGCTTCACCAACCGGTCGTGAAACCGGCACTGGCACAGCAAGTGGAATTCTGTAGCCTCATAGGCCCTGCAAGGAAGAAGGTCCCCATCAAAGCGATCAAGTTTCCCACGCTGTACAAGATGGCAAATCCTCGGTGACCCACCAAACAGCCAAGGCAACTCTGAGTCGGGGCACTTGCACTTTAAACTGGTGGCTCTCCTCCCTGCGGTCAAATTTCGCTCTGCCGCTTTTTCGCCTCCCACCACTGCACGGACCCCGCGGCCCATTCCACTGAACTCCAAAACCAAGCCCAGCGCCAGACCTCACGGTCGTCCGGATGACTTGGAGGGCAAGCCATGGACAACCACGGTTAAACTGAGTCAACACTGACTCTGTGGACTTGCTGCACACCTGTACTCCTGCTACCTAGCGCGCCGTGGAAAGCTTTTGGTTCGGGTTCAGTGCCAGGACTGCGTTACCAGGAATGCCCGTTTGATGCAACGAGCACAGATGCACAACACCGTTTGCGACTTGCTTACGTAAAATTGAACACACTCACATATGGGTGCTCTTGTGCTGCATTGTACAGTATGTACACGTGTGTACTGTGTGCTTGCACAGACATCGTATATGGGGAAAGGAAGCCTTGGAAACGGGAGGTCAAGACTGCGAACAAGAGAAAGCAATTCCACTGGCATTCATGTCTTCGTCATTGCATTCGCATGCTGCTTCAGTGCGCAGGCGGACTGCGACTGCTGCTCTTGCGATGCGAGTGCAGAAAGAAACGAACCGTCGTGTGAGCGCAACAAATGCTAGCCGCTAGCCGTTGTTGATTCATTGCCGATTCCACGTATTTCTTATGATTCTGACCCGGTGAAGCTGTGGCAGGAATCAGATTCCCCCCTCACGACCGGACGGTGGCTCCAGCCGGACTGGGAGTGCAGCAATGAATCACTCGCCGTGTGATTGCTGATTGAGTGATGTTCGGGCGTCGCGGTCTGCGACATTGTAGCCGCTTGTAGCCAGACTAGACCCTGATTGTAGCACCCGTCTTTTTGGATAACCTAATTGTCTTAAAAATGACGATTGAATCCTATTTTTAACCTTGGATGGCTTCGGTTTGACCTCGGACGTCTTGATCCTAGCCTTGGATGTCTTTGTGTCTGACCTCGGGTGTCGTGCCTGTTGTCTTGTAGTTTTCTCGGGGCCCCTTTGGACTTTATACGTCGTTTATCAGAACCCTGTGCACTGTATTGTTGTTGGGGGAAAAACAACATGATAGTCGCCCCTGTTTTTGTCTCTACCTAATGCACAGACAAAAAGCAGATATCCAGGTTGACGGGGCTGCAGTTGTTGTTTGTACCTTGCAGTTGGTGTTGTTGTTGTGGTTGTTGTTGTTGTGGTGGTGGTGGTAACAGCTATAGCCATAGCAATACTGGGAGCAAGGTTGCTTAAGAAAGCGTCGACAGTTTGGGGTCTTTCGTTGTGTAACTCACCATGCCTGGGTTGCCCACGAAATCGTACAGTACCGAACATCACACGCCCCGACCGTTTGACAACTCAGCATTTTGGCGAAAAGTGACCAGGTCAACACATGACACATGAATGATGGACACCAAACCTGCTGGAGATTGGGAAACCAAAGCATGCACATGCAAAACACGGGAAGACTCTGAAATTCATGAAAAATCAGACAGCAGTGGCATGTCGAATCGGAGGGTTTGTGATAAGGAGCAAAGGGAGGTCCTGAGGAACTAGGCGAGGTGCTGGTTGACCACGGCGCAATGGATCAGGCTTCACACACGATGCTACTTTCGTTCACTGTGGAACATGCGACACCATTTTGTAGTGATGTTGGCATTCTTCCGATGGATCTACTAGGCTTCAGCAGTGCGGCAACAACGACTCCAGCCGCAAGGTCGGAACAAAGACTTAAGACTTTAAGAGGATAGAGGAAAGAGCAAACACGGTGGGAAAAAGAACCTACTGCAAGGTTGAAAAAGAGGCCCCAAGACTCGCTGTAAGACCTAGCACCGCAAAGCAAGCGTGCGGCACAAGACAAAGGAGATGGGCCAGCCAGGGCGCATGACAGCCAGCCAATAATCCGCTGCTTGATTGTCCTCGAATCGACACCAACTGGGAGCAGCTTCAAGATTTGAAGGGCTGCAGCTGGGTCGCATCGATCTGCACATGACATCCGAGTTTGCTGTGAGAGCCTGGAAGCAAATCCTACGCCCAAAGACTTGGCCCCACTAGCATCTCAACTTCGATCGTAGAATGTCAAGGCCTCCTCGGCCTCGTTCATGCTTATGCCTCCTGCAAAGAGAGCGCAGCTGAGCCCAGGGCAGAGATCCGTCCGAGTCCACGGGCCCACGGGCCTAAGGAGCGTATCGACGGCAAACTCACGCCGCTCGGCTGCGACTCGATGTCCCGGTTTGAGTCTCGCCCTGGTCCAAGGGAGCGCAAGGGAGCGCAAGGCGGCGCAAAGGCAAGGGCGGAGGCCGCTAACGTCCGGAGGCAGGGGGCCTCCGGCAAAGGTCGGAAGCCAGCTACGCGTTGAAGAGGAGGCAGGCGCGGCCTCGGATGCAGGAGGATCAAGGATTGATCAAGCGGAAGTATGCCGCAAGATGCCCAAAACGCTGCAATCGCAACAAGTCCTGTCTGCTCATGGCTCATGGCTGCCCAGCTTTACGCCACTCGTTAACAAGACGGAAAGCATTGGTCTGGGAAGCATCTGCCAGATCCTGAAGCATCGCCAACAGATCGCGGCGGAGGAGCAAAGAGTCCAAGGCAAGTGCGAAGTGCGCAGACCGAAAACCACAACTCAAGTCCTGGTTCTGGCGAAAGGGCCACCACCGACTCATCGAAAGCCAAGGTAGTGATCCAAAAAAAGCGAAACGCTTTAGATTGAACGCATTCAGACTGCTCCAGCTTCCGTAGGGCCACATCAAGAATTCCACTGTGCACCCTCGATCGTACACTCTCGATAATGTGGTCATCTTGAGCCGCATGGCTGGCAGTGCCGTCATGCCCCCCAGCTGATCAAGTGCAGCTAGATCAGCAGGTGTGAGCTGCAACAGAATGATTGCCTGCTTCATCAGCAAGGACCAACTTGTCTCTCGTGCGGCCTTGCCCACGCCAACATGCTTCTTTCAGGGAGCTCGCTCTTGTTGGAACTGTGAGGAGTCGGCGAAAGTTTGCGAACATTCCTTGCAAGTGGAACCATGGCCTCTAGGATCATCGGACTCAGTGTGTGCCAAGCTCTGGAACACTGAGTCCCGAACAGATGTCCGCGCAGGTTGCCAGGATCCTTCCTGTGAGGCAGGCTGTGAAGCCTCTCTATTAAAAAGCTGCTGGGTGTGCTTTCTTGGGGGGTTGGAAAACAAGGCTTCCCAGATTTTGCCAAGCAGTGTGGTGCAGAATATGGGGTTCTCAGCTTCAGAAAAAGAAGAGCTGGTGGTTGGGGAGGCCGTGCAGTGCGCGCGGAAAATCCGTTCCCAAGAGGCTCCCGCTGTAGCGCGGTGCATAGTTGGCGCTCAATGGCACTCACATCCTATAACCCTCCTTTGGCATCGAAATCGCTTCGAGGAAGCATTTCGGCCGGCGCGCCAGTACTAGTACTGGGGCGATGGTGTCCTGGTGCTCTGCTGGGTCTCCTGAGTTGTTTTTGAGGGCCACCTGGTGGTCTCGGTCGTCGACGTCCTGGTCATTCCTGGTCGTGGTCGTTGTGGTCATCCTGGTGGTGTTGGTGGTTCTGTTGTCTTGGTCGTCGCTGTCGTCATGGCTGTCCTACTGCTCTACCTCTTGTCGGTGATGCATGCCATCATAGTTGATTCTGACTTCTACTGCGCCTTCCTGAACTGCAGGGCTCTTTCTCGGCCAGAGCTGATTGAAGCCATGCTCTGCCGGCTGCCACCCCAACAGAACTGGAGCAGTGCTTCACAATCCCAGGAGCACCTCGCCTTGAAGCTCTCTCCGTCGCCTTGGCCAAAGGCACCGTCCATCAGGACGAGAAAAGCCAGCAGACTCGATAAACCAGGCACCCGCACGTGGCATCTGCAGCAACGCAGCTGGATGCGTTCATTTCTGTCTGCAGCGTGCTGTTAGCGGAAGTACGCGCAGACCTTCATTCAAGCTGCTGCAAGCTCTCAATACGAGAGGCAAAGTCACTTCTAAGGCCCCCCACAGTTGTAATTGAGAAGTTTTCTCGGGATTCTCCCAGTGCCTTGCAACATCGCACGAGCTTCTCAAAAACACCCTCCACTGCTGAGTTTCCCACCTGATCATGTCCCTTCCCCATTGGCCCATCTGTTCCATGTGAAAGAGAATGCTATCCCAGGTCCTCGGACAAAATACGATTCAAGTGGCAGCTTCCGAGCGCATCATACAATTGCAAGAGCACTCGGAAAGGCAAAGCCAGGGACTGCTTTCATGTGAGACGGCGTCACAGAATCAGCGAAACAGTCCAGGAGATTGGAGCTGGTGAGAATTTCAACACGCAGAGGGAAGAAAGCAGCAGAGCCACTGGGCACCTGGCGAGGCTTCAGTAGACGGCCCGGGGATTGCGACATCGCCCGGATGCCCAGCAGCAGCGGATGCCGACCCACTGCCACATTGTGGACAGTTTGGATACAGCCCAACCTCGCAAGTCGCAAGGTGTCATCAGGCTGCTTGGATTTGCTCTGTGTACACTCCAAATCGAAATCAGCTGTGGTGTGCCACAAGTAAAATTCTCAGTGCCGTGCGGTCTTGCCTCAGTCGCAATAACCCCTTTAGAATAAACCAATACTGAAATTTACTAGAGTCCATAATTACGGGACAGACCCTCCTTAAGGTGTTGTGATTCAAGGCGGCATCTACGGCGCAAACCTCAACGAAAGCAACTAGGTGCATGGCACATCTCCATGCAAACGCCCTTTAGCTGGCTGTGAAGCAAAACGCCTTGGTGTGCGGCACATGGACATCTGCTAATCATGTCAGTGCATCTGGTCATGGGAGCCGGGCGATGCCACTGGTCCTGCTGCATGCACGCCTCTAAGATCAAGTCCGAACTCTGCCGGGCCTCAGCGAATATAGGCTTCAGGAGCACTATAGTGATGCGTCAACGCTTGCCCTTTGCCTCCCCCTCCTCAGAGGCCGCCAAGGAGGCTAAGCCTGCCGGCTTTGCGCTTTGCGTCTCAACCGTTCTCGTGTTCAAGCGTGGTCACAAGGGCCCAACATGCCAGGCTGACTAAATGGAACTGCAACTTTGGAGGATCCCCCCCCCCACAACTCACCTCGCATGAGGCCCGCACCAGCTTCGGCCCTGCGGCTGAGCAATGCCCGCCTGAAAATCCGGACCCGAGGCAGAAGAGAAAACCAATTTAAACAATAACGCGTCGGGCAAAAGGCTCTGAAGACAAGCAACGCCCACGGCAGCAGAGGAAGCAGCTTCCAGGCTCCATACAGCCGCATCTGCCACAGGGTGGCCATTATCGTCGCATCAGCACCAAATGAACTAAAACGTGTACTGTGAGAGTGGAAGATTCCAGCGGAGACCGGCCTGTGCACAGGCAGGTAAACCCCCCCGGGCACCCTGCCTGGCTGCTACGTTGAAACAGCTGCGAGCAGAGAAGAGCTTTGGGCCTCTGTGAGGCCTCGAACAGCTCATGCACACTCTGTCGCTCTCACAGGTATCTCGGTGTCTTGTTCAACCGCTCCATTTTCCTGGGCGATGCCGGGGTCTTGAAAACACGCTCGCAGGGAATACTCCCATGCAGCAAAGGAGTGTTAGCCCGTCCGACCACTGCTTGAATCCACATGAGATCCGGTTGCATCGAACAGCTCGCCTACTTCGCAAAGTCGCGCTGACTCTGCAATCTATCCATACAAGGCCAGGGCAGAATTTTGCCAGCCCTTTAATATCTACACAGACTTTGGCTGTGGGGCAAGACTTCGTCTTGAAGTCCATACACTCTGTAGCACTGACCGCCAGCTGGCTTGGCATTGCAAGTCAGCTGTGGCAGAAGCCGGGGATGCTGATGAACATTTTCCCTACTCTTGTGCTACCCGGTTTCTCTGTCATTCTGTGTCTGCAGTCTTCCTCACTGCTTCACATCAGCACACCAAGCTACATCTTCCATCGATTGTGACTGGACTCCTACGTGCATCGGAGCATCTCCCCAATACCTGCAGACGCAACGGCCCTGTCAGATCCACTTCGCCCCCGGAGTTTTAGCGATGCAGGAGATTGCAACAACGACATATCCAAGATTGTATAGAAAGACCCCAACCAAGGCTCAATGCCAGCTCCACTCTGCCCTGGTCATGACCGTGGCAATTTGTTCCAGCCACCGGCTTTGATTTTTGTTCTGCGAATCTGAAAGGCACATGCATGATGCAAGTGCAGCTCAGCAAGTTTCACCACACTGAAGTTCAGCACAAGCTGCTTCGTCCGTTCGGCAATGCAAGCCTTGAAGCTCCCTTTGCCTGGCAAAACACCAATAGGAGGCTTGCACGAGTTCTATGCGCCAATCAAGCTGGCAACACAAGCACGCTCCAGCTTGTTGGATTGTGCTCCTGCCTGAGTAGGGAGAGGCATACCTCACTACGCACGATGACCACTTGTGAAGACTTGCGGACCAAGGGGCAGGATCTTTGGGATCACCTTCGCCTGATGCCTCAAATATCCGAGAACCGAGGCACAGGGGCATGTCGTGCAACCGTGCCGTCAGAAACTGCCTTTGTGAACTGTAACCAAGAAGCTCTTCGATCCTTCGCTGCGCTGTGCTGCTGGGACCGATTGCCTGGGAAAGCGATGCATCTGCTACAGCCGCTAGCAGCCGCTAGCAGCCGCTAGCAGCCGCTAGCAGCCGCAAGCTACACAGGGCTGTTAGTGCCGGACCGTGTCTATGAGAGTCTTGAGCACAAGGATTGCGTTCTCAACCTGCAGCAGATTACTGATCTGCTGCCTGCCTGCACTGCTCTCAGAACCTGAGGATGCAGCAGATATGAAAATTAGCAGCTTGCGTTCGAAACCTTAGGAAAAGCGACTCCAAGTTCACATCGTGGGCTCTTTGCGGCAGGTGGGAGGTCGAGGTCATGTATCACATCTGTGTTTCGCAGTTGTTTCAGGGCCCCGTGTCATCCCTTCGCTCGCAGACCGAACAAACGGCATCCAAGTACTTCTCTGGGCCAAGAAGAGCCGAGCTCAACGTGGCGGAGCAATGGGCTTGTGCTGGATGTTGGGGCTGCTTCTCCGCCGGAATTCAGGCAACACACAGACATCCCTGGAGCTTCGCAAGAATACCGCTCGAAGAAGAGCTCGGGGGCAAGCTCATGTCACCGCATAGCGGCGACACAAAGATCACCTGAATGGGAAAAGTCTTCGTGACTGCCACTCGTTGTGCTATTCTGCGTTTCAAGCCAAGCCACCAAGAAGGTGTTGAAGATCACACCGATCCACGACAGAAGGGTTATGATGTCCTGAAGTGCAGAACAGAAAAGTGCAGAGTGCCAGTCTCCTCACAGGCCCAAGGCCCCCCAAGCTACGTGCTAGGCCCTGCTAGGCCCTAGGCAGCTGTTAAGCCACACAGAAACTCTGTCCTCAGCGCCAAATCCTTCAGCTCCGAAAGGGCTCGGCCTTTGGTAGATGTAGGAGACCTTGTACCTGCAACTGAACGCAACAATGCCACAGCAAACCTGCACCTTTGGAAGTGTCAAGCTGTGGCTCGAGGCAATCAGAACTCAGGTGGTCGGCGGCCACACAACACCCGAAAGTCTTGCAGCAACGCTGCAACTGTTCACGCCACTTGACCGGAAGATGACTTCTGACCAATACTAACATCCTGTTTCAGTCAGATGGTCCTGCCTTCTGTGAGGTTCGGGGCATGGCATTCTGCTGCTCAAGCCGTGCATGCCCATGATGCTTGTGCGCGCCATGCATGCGTGCTATGCCTCAATGCATGCGGGATTGGAGGGCATGCTCTTGCATTCTGCGACGGACCGTGCATAGAAGGAAGTGCGCAACTTTTGGGAATCAGAACTGCTAAACGAACGAAGCCTTAAGGTTTTGCAAATTACCTCCCACACACTGCAGGCGCACGCAAGGATGCGCTTGAACCTCGATGCAAGCACATTGTCGAAAGCTGTCATGCATGGAAAATGGACCCCCCAGTCTTCGTTTCAGGCCCGTGCAGAAAGTTCACACAGAAGCAGATACAGCACCTGACTGTAAGTGTGAACAGAACAGCTAGCGCTCTGCACGTCGATAAGAAGCTAAGTCAAGTGCACGTATGGCAAGCAGACTCCAAACCTCAACAGCCGTTCACCAGCACAAACTCTGCATGCTAGCCATGTCACGCCACTGCACTCAGCCAAGCAACATCACTAAGAACCCGTAGTTGATCACCTGAAGCTGCACATCCGACATCAAGTCCTCGGCATTTGTGCACGCATCTGACAAGAAACCATCTCAATTCGGGCTGACTCCAGACCTGGTCAACCAACTCTCAGTCCAAGCATCTTCATCTGAATATTCAGGACACTTGGCCTGATATTCCTCAGCTGCCCAGGAGTACATGCAAGGTTACAGGGGGCTAGCAGCTAGTTCACTCAAGGAGCTAAGTACGAATACTCCTTGTTGGCGAATCGCCTTCGTTCGGAAGCAACCTGTGTCGAATTCTCACGTAGTGCCCACGATGGGTGCATGGTCAAGCAATCAACAAGACGCTGCTTCGTTTCAGTGGGAGCAAGACTGTCCCCACCTTGAGCCAGGAAGTAAGCAGAGACACAAAGAGAGATATGACCTGCCGTTTGTTGTGCCGTAGCATATGACAGAAGACAACAATGGAGCGGTCGCACCCAATGATTGATCCTGGTCTAACGGCCGGCCTCCATAGCAATCTGCGTGAAGAAAAAGAGTCGTAGATCGCTGCTCAATGCCTTTTGAGCGTTGACAATGGCACCCGGTTGCAGTGTCCGACGGTACAAGGATCGACTTGCCTTGAAGCATGGCTGGATGTCGATGTCATAAATTGCAGGTTTGATGAAAATCCTGGACACAATCCGGCTGACGTCAGGCACAGCATCATTTCCAACCCGTGCCGGACAACAGAAGCTGATTGTGGCGAAGCTTCGTGTAGAGGAAGGGGTAGTAGTAAACAACGAACCTGGGATTCAGTGGAGAAGCGGACATTCTGCCCGAGACATCAAAAATGACTGCAGGGGATGCTTGTGGCTTTCCGAGACGCTTGACAGCAAACAGCTTCTCTGAAGCCTTGTTGCGCAGCTCTCCTGGCGTCCTTCGAGCACCCTCGCGTTACAGAGAGCGAAGCCCGCGAAGCCGTCCTCCAATTTTCGTTCTTGGACAGGTGAGTGGACAGGGATGTCCAGAGATAGTCGACAATCTTGATGTTGGCAGTGATCATGTACCTTCTTATGGCACGCCGCAGCTCGAGACGAGCTCAATACCCTGCTCGCTCAGTCTGCATTCAAGCCACTTTCCGTATGCCTGTAGGTGTTGGTGCCTCGCGGCCAAAACGACTGGCTCGACACTTGCTTCAAAACCCATCATTGCCCAGATACCGGATTCCGTAGGATCGCCCCATCGGATCAACCCGAGCTTTTATCCGCAGCTGGCTGACCTTGAAGACAGTAACGTCTCATGACAATGCGGAGAGGCGACCACGCCCAGGGACCATTAAGAAAACTCGCGACGGTACTGTGCAAACGAGTTGCAAACAGCGTGAAGAAAACTGTTTCGGCCATGAAGGCGGCACAGAGAATCCTGGCAGACAGTGCTTCTGAGCTGTCTGCCTGATGCTTCCCCGGCAGTGTATGTATGCTCTTGGGCAAGAATCGTCTGTCTTGTTTGCAGGTTCATTTGTGCACGAACCCCGGTCACAATGTAGATGGACATGGTGCGACATGCATTCCAGTACAAACATAACAGCTTTGTCGAAATAACGAGTTTACAGCCCCGACTGCTTTCCAGCGACATCATCAGTCTCCCAGCTGAACTCCCTCAAACACTTGTCCATGACAAACCCTCATTGACTGCATGATGGTCTCCATGTAGTTTGGGTACGAAGACACGTGTTTCCATCGTTGCTGTAACAACGTGTGACAAATATTAACCTTGATCAACCTTGCAAACCTACAGCACATCAGCAAGTCGCAGCATTTCGGTTGACACGGTGACAGAACCCGCGGCCAGTCTAGAAAAGCACGAAGACTGCAAGTACATTGCCATGCCATGTATATAGAGGCAGTATTGGGGTTGGTGATGACCAAAAAAAGTCGTAGTCATGCAAAACTGACCGCTGCAGCAAGATCACAGCAGCTGCTGCTTTAAAGCTGAAAAGTAATTGCGAATAGCAAGAATAACAACTTTAGCATGAAATGTGGTTGGACAAGAGGTCTTGTTGACTGCATACTACATAAGAAGTGCTGAAGTGAATGATCACCAATGCCAAAATGATCGTGACTAAAGTGAGAGTACAACGAATAGAAAGAGCCTCCACATTGAGAAAGAAACTGACCGACGAGTACTGTGCAGTTGACTGCCGATCCGACGGGTGGCTCTTCCGATGTACCAAGCCAACACACTCGTGCATCCATACGTCTTCTGTGTCTAGGGCGGCTCTAGCCCTACTGCGGCTCCGGTGCAGGATCAAGGGTGTTGTTTGGGCGGTGTGATCTGCAGTCCACTCCCTCACGCAAGCGGATTGAGATAGCAAGATGTTCGATGCAGTGAACGGAATCCAGTTTCGAGCCGAAGAAATCGAACCATGAACCTTTTCCTGTGTCCTTTTCTTGTGACAAGGCTGAACTTTTGACATGGTACTAAGGAAACCTAGTTTCCCCTGGTCTGGATTGGTGCCGCTTTCACCCCTGTGGGAGCATGTAATGGCAGACTTCCTGTATTCCGGGAGACCCTCGGGCTCGGATACTGAATGAGTGCTGGGGCTCGGCACAAGTTTGGTTTCGTTACTCGTTGCCTCACTCGTTGCGATACGGGCTCTCGTCATCGACATTGGAACCGTTAAAACTTGAAACATGTCGCACGCGTCTTGCAAATCACACTGCGTGCCCCGAAGCGGTCCAGTGTAAGAGTTGCTGAAAATACTCTCCCCAGCTGTCTCTGTAGTCGTCGCGAAACTGCCTGGCCAGTGATGAAGACATGACGAAAAGGACAGAGTCAATCGGTGCAGCATCATGCATGTGATCGCGAGTGTGAATCTGCATGCCCCCACCCCGAACCTGCGGATTTCGGCAAATTCTCGATCGTGGTGCTTCATGCCCCACTTGAGGACCTGCAGCAGAAACTGTGCCAACACCTCTGCTGTCTTGTCTTAACTCTAAACATCGGAGCCAGTGTCGCTGTTTCCCGGCAATTCCCGGTTCCAGAAACTTGCTCTTCAAAGTCGGAACGAGATTTTCGAACAGGGGCTGGCCATTCCAGGAACATTCCCAAAATCAGTCACCTTCGAACTCGTCCCCAAAGCATCGGCCCGTCCCGCCCGGCCTTCAGGTTCTTCATATGCTTGTACCTGTCGCCAGGCAACCGAAGTTCCCCGGCACCCCCCCAACGAGCCCACCTTGCCAGGAAGGTGGTGGACCAGACTCCCAGAAAGATGGAGAATGCCACATACCTCGCATCCACTTTCCGAAGGGCGACAGCAAGCAAGTGTCGGAATGCATCTCAACCTTTGGATTCTGGATGAGTCATGACCAGTCCAAGCTGCTCTCCCCAGCGAATCGTCTCCTCAGCTCTCAGTTCACGACAGCATCCGAGCAAGCAGCAACAGCTGTTTCGAGCTTTCGTGCGTGATGTCAGGAAAAAACCTGCAATCCAAGACTTTGCCAGGAACGTTCATGCTTTGGATATTTGTCTGAACAAAGCCGAGAGACTGGGATCGACCTTGAGACTGGATTTTACTATGGCGGCCGCACGCGGCATACGGCAAGCACAAGCCAACCTGCTCGCTAAGGGTACCAACCTGTATCCAAGCTGCTCTTTGAAAAAGAAATCCTGAGCCAGGATCGGCGTCGACAGCAGAGCAGGCCAGATTAAAAACCGCCTCAAGCAGGTTGAAAGGTCGAAGACCAAACATTGCCTGTGCCTACCAACAAGCTGGGTCAGCTCATGGAAGCTGAACATAATGAAGCTGCGCGACGTGTAGGCGTTGAACCAATGAAAAAAGAATGACAGGTCTGCTCCGAAGTACTGCTGAATACCTTAGCTGCCGTTGTCAGTGTCCCGAGCCTGTGAGATTCTTCACACCTCTTCTGTACATGCTGAAACGCGAAAGCAACACCTACTGCCAGCACTTTCTGGGGACAGCCTTCTTTGAGGACTTAGTCAAGATCAAAGGTGCTGTCAGGGAGGTGCTCTGCCGGCCACTGCAGGAGGTTGCAAGGATCCTTAACATTCGGTTCATGCAAGACACATTCATTACAAGCGAGGCATCTGTCGGCGGCGCGATTCACGTTGCTGAAAAGACTCATTCCAACGCTGCACCTCATAGAAGAACTGCAAGTCTGTCCACTGATGGACACAGAAGTACTGGTTCACCACGCCTTCCTTACACCAGCAAAGCGAAACCCAGAAAGTGCCAGAGTGGAACACTGCCATCGGCTGCTCCGACCAAATCATACCAGGCACTGAGACCAGCGATTGCAAGCGCACGAATCTGCGGATGCGATGCCGCGCAAGGCGTATATGATCAGCCGTATAGAAGTCCTGCTGAACGACTGTTTCTCGCTCACGCAGCCCTTTCCACACCCTCGTGCGCCTCACAGACCTTGTCCACTTCGGCCGTATATCTAACCTATAGCAGCAGGCTGATAGCGGGCCAATGCTACTCTGCTTTTCCTCCAGAGGGTATCTGACAAGTGGCGTGACCAGGATATCTGTTTGTATGCCTCTTGCCATCGAGGAACTCCTTGACTTGAGAGGTAAGTCTTGCACTGCTACCGAAACTCTAACTGGATCCTCGCATTTGCAGCTCCGAAGCTCGGCTTCTCTGCCAAGGCTCACCAAAGTCACGGACCCGGAATCTATCTCGGCCTGGCCGCGACTCAAAACGCATGCTGCCGTAGCATGAAACACAATCACTCTGTCCATCGATGGTTGTGCACTGGGAGTATGCTTGGAAATGGGTACCGTGAAATGTGTGCTGTGAGCAAAAAAGGGCTGCTCAGCAAGTGATGCAAGTGGAAGCCCACCCTACAAGAAGCTACACGAGCCTTCCTGTTGTTCCCTAGCCGTGCTCATGTCTGGCCCGGCGTAAAACGCGCAGGCATGGAACCAAACGTGACTAACATAAACTGATCATGATATGCAACCAACGAACCTTAAGATCAAAATTCTGGTCGCCTGAAACGACGAAAAAGAACTTGACCAGCCACCTTTCAACCAGCTCCTACTAAGGGCCTGTTAAATCTTGACGAACCTGAACAGTACTGTAACCTCCACAAGTTCGGCCATGACGAAGAATTGCGATTACGTTGAGGTGTCATTGAGTCGCAGAAGACAGACTGCACCACGTGCCTGTCGACTCGTCTGTCGCACAAGTCAGATCTTTGTAAACGACATCATGGCGGAGCATGGCCTCCGGACGCTTGATTCAGATACCCGCACTGTGTCGTGGCCCCAAATCCTGCCCAGATGCAGGAAACTCCTCCTTTTCGGCAATGGCTTTGATGGCCTGTCGCTAAGCACAATGGTCGCAATAGGTTGTGGCAAGAAGAAAGCACTTGATGTCTTGCATTGCAAGTTCCCTACAACGGCTTTCGCCAACTGCCTTTGCCTGTTCGAGATAGCAACAATTTGTC
Source organism: Symbiodinium sp. clade A Y106 (assembly GCA_003297005.1). NCBI lineage: Eukaryota > Dinophyceae > Suessiales > Symbiodiniaceae > Symbiodinium > Symbiodinium sp. clade A. The sequence continues at coordinate 104,080 of BGNK01000877.1, forward strand.
CATTAGCTGACTAGCCAGTTTGCGCGAAAGCCAATGAACAAGCTAGCCATACTTCATATGATCTTTCAGAACATGTAAGCTAATCTTCGTTGCATCTGGTTCATTGCAAGTCTCAGGTCTCATCTGGGACTCGGCACGTGTGCCAGGTTCCCTGCTTCGCTTGGCCAAAAAACGATTGTACCGAATTCCTCCTTGTCCATCAGACCAAAGATGTTCCAAAGTGACGGCTTCAGAGTTGGAGAGATGCCCACGTTTCAAGACTCTTCTTTACATACGTCAATGTGCGATGCCTCTTCATCCTCCAGGCTCACAAGAAGAAAAAGCTCGTCCTCGTCGATGGTCCTTTCATCTGACGTGAGCCCTTACACGCAAAGACATGTGTTGGCGAGCAGGTCCAGGCAAGACATGTGACAACTGACTTGCCATTACCTGGTATGCCGCACCTGTACTTGCCAACTTCGAAGCCGCACCATGGCCCGGTCAGAATTTTGACCTCGCGCATCTTCATGTCCAGCGTGTTCTTTGCACACGGTGTCAGCTACAAGCATCACAGGCACGAACGAATACAGAGGCACGGGCGAGCTCATCTAATACCTCGTCGAGCTACACTTGTCCACGTTCGTTCGCTGTAACTGACTCTGTAGCTTTGCTAACGACTGCGGCTACTCAAGCAATGTCTGACCTTGCAATCGCGACCAAGAAGCGGCTTGATGAAACTGTCTATTTGTAGTTCCTGTTGAGAACGTCATCTTGGCAGTTCCATCCAAGCGGGTAAAGATCCTGCCCGGGAGTTTAAAGCCGCATTATACAGTTCGGTATCACAGCGCACCACTTCTGTCCTGTCCCACGCTTCATTGGGCTCAGAGGCTGGAGAGGACCAGTAGTCACTCTTGAAGTCCATTGGGAAAACGAAGACATACTGCCATCGCCTTCAGATCAAAGGCACTGCAGACGTCGACACAGAAAGCCAATAGAACACATGGCGACGAGACTTTTCGCACTGTGTCGGTTGCCTTTAGGCTGAGGCCTTGGCTGGCTGTTGTCAAGCATCCTCCATCCAACAACTTCCTCGGCTTCCACGAACAGCAACAAAAGCTTTACCAAGCAGCATGATTCTGCCTGACTTTTGTACATGTCGGCAGGACGTAAGCCGAATGCAACAAGACTGCATATGGCACATGCATGACATGCATCATGCGCACCATGCCTTAAGATTCAGCTGAACCTCAATGGAATTGCCTTCGACCAATCGTGTGGTCTCGGGTTTCGCAGCTTCCGGAGGGGGCTCCTTCAAGCAGCACCACCAGACAAAACTACCGCATTACCGTGATCACTCGGAGAACTCGTGGTGGCAGACAAAGCGAATGATTGCCCATATAACTACACCTGTCAGCACTTTGCCTTCGGGCATTTTGGAAACCTCCTCCCAAGCAAGCCTCCCCGCTGAACAAAACCATCGTTGCCATGCCATCATCGCTACATGACTATGTCCACAAACACCATTTCATGATGTTTGACACGATTGTGCGACAATTTCAATTACAACTGATGGCAACTGTTTTGTCAATGCGACTTCATTTGCAACTGCTCACGAAATTACTGCTGGGAGTTTCTGCAACGGTTGAGTACACCAAACTCGAAATCAAACAATGGTCAATCTGACGTGACAAGAATTCTGGCACGACCAATTGAAACGCAGGCCGGCTTGCAAACGCTTGAGCCAACAAGAGCAAGGACATGGTTGTGAAAAAATTTCCAAGAGACAGTGTTTCATGCGGGAAACTCTGTTTGACATCATATCATCGAGCCTTGGCCAAACAGAGTGACTGCCGCAAATTCCTCTTCCATACTCAAATGCTAAGGATTCAAACGTTTGGGGCAGTAGGCCTTCAAGGATGTTGATAGGGAAGATTTCCAAGCTCAAACATGCGTATATGCGACATCTAGAACAATGCCATGGACAAAACGCATTGCTCTTGCTTGCGGATGCTGAAGCACAAGTGGGGCAAAGCGGTCAGAACCACCCAAACAATTCCAGAACCTTGCGAGGAAGCCTTGATTTGCCCTTCATGTGCTGCATCGGTGCTGGATTTGTAACAAGATGACAGATAACACAAATTACCTTTCCCCATGCATGCTTGAAACTGCTTGAAGAATAACTTCTACGAAGCTTTAATCTGTCCGTGTGATTTCAAAAACGTGAGCACTGCCTATGAAAGCCCCGGCATTCGACGGTGCCACACGCAAGAGTGCACGGCGAAACACGTCTATCGACGGGGCAAGAGACCAACTCATCCGCTCATCACACGCAAGCAGGCCGCACAGCCTTAAGGAGCCGTCGTTTTCTTAAGATGCATCAAAAAATGGAATCAAGTTCCGGTTCTTGCAGCACAATGCCGGTTGCAAAACACTGTGTGCAAACTGCTCGCAAAACTCGGTTTCCCATTGGAGTCCTGTAAACCCGCTCTTTTCTGCCTCGCGTCCTCGTCTCCGAGCCATGACAAGAACCTGCAAGCTGTTCGGTAGTGCTGTGTCATGGACATTGCAGCACCAGCACCAGGCAGCATCGTGATGAGCTCGGAAGATGCTTAAAGGCCTTTTGTGATTGCTGTTACACGTGTCAGTGCAAGCTCTCCACTGTTGAGCAGTATTGAGGGGAATTTATTTCCAGCATGCTGCAGCCTGCCTGTGAGCCGAAGACTTGTTGGCGTTTCAGACTCAACTCTTAACACCATTCGTCCACTTCACCTGCTAGACACGCAGAACCGGAAGCAGTCGCGCGGAACAGTACTGAGTGACTTGTTTCAACAAATTTGTTGCTCCATCAGTCTGTTTGCTGTTTCAGAGGGTGAAAGCTGGTTTTGCAAGGAATTTGACGGTGCCTTCTAACAATCGCGTGGAGGAACACGGAGTGGTTGAAATTGTAGATTGCCGCACGAAGTTAAAAAAAGCAACCCGCGTGCTTTCAGTCTAAACCGCCCAAGGTCATCCGTTCCACATCTGCTACTTGTCTTGGGTCCAAGTAAAGCATTTGTCGTTGTTTGGGAAATAGGTTTCTTAAAATTCTTGGGAAGATGTCCGAAAAGTGCTAAAGTTCTGCACTTCCACGAGCTTGCTTGACTTGGATGAGGAAGTCTTTCACCTTGAGGATGGGCCCCGCCCCTTTGACAAAGGGGGCTTAAGCCCCCCTTAAAGCCCTTTTTAAAGCCCCCTTAAAGCCCCCTTTAAAGGGGTCTCCCTAAAGGGGGGAGGGCTTAAGCCCCGCTTTTAGCCCCCCTTCAAGCCCCCCTTTAAGCCCCCTCGAAGCCCCCCGTTTAGCCCCCCTTTGAAGCCCCCTTTAAGCCCCCTTTAAAGCCCCCTTGAAGCCACCTTGAAGCCCCCTTGAAGCCTCCCTTAAAAGCCCCCCTTTAAGNCTTCAAAGCCCCTTTGAAGCCCCCCCCCAACTCCCCCTTAAACAAAACTCCCCGCTTTTTCAAGCCGTAAAGAAATGAACAAAAACGTGCTCACCACCCCACAAGAAGGAGAAAGCCACACGAAGACGCTCTAGGGGGGGTTAAAAACGAAGAAAATAAAAGTCATCCCTTGAAGCCCCCCCTCAAGCCCCCTTTAAGCCTCCCTTTAAGCGTCCCTGAAGCCCTTTAAAACCCCTTTTAGCTGCTCTTCAAAGCTCCCTTGAAGCCGCCGTAAAGACATGAACAAAAACGTGCTTACCACCCCACAAGCAGGAGAAAGCCACACGAAAACGCTTTAGGGTGGTTAAAAACGAAGAAAATAAAATTCATCCCTTGAAGCCCGCTTGAAACGCCGCCTTAAGCCCCCCTTTAAGCCCACCTTGAAGCCTCCCCTTTAAGCCCCCCTTCAAGTCTCTCTTTAAGCCTCCTTTTTCAGCGGTGCTCACCACCCCTGTCACAAGAAGAAGAAAGCCACACGAAAACGAAGAAAATAAAATGCATCCCTTGAAGTCCCCCTTTAAGCCACGCCTTAAGTCCCTTTTAAGCCCTCTTCAAGCCCCCTTTAAGTCCCAGCCCCCCTTTAAGTCTCTTTACGCCTCCCTTTAAGCCTCCTTTAGCCTCCCTTTAAGCCTCCCTTTGAAGCTCAACAAAATGCTGGTACGACGCGTTGTCGCCATGTGGTCAATGTACAGTCTCGACGTATGCCACAGCGGCTTTTGAATGAAATGGACTGCGATCGCACGCGTAGCCAGACCAAGCACGGAAGGCATCGTCATTTTGGACATCGAGGCCGAACTCAGCTGCATCCAAACCAGCAGCAGCTGTGTCCAAGCAACACATTCTGCGTGAAACACGTGTACACTGTGAGACGTACCATTCCCACCGCCACTGCCTTGGCATGGCAGAGAGGAGATAGTCAGACTTGGCATCTTGCGCACCATGCAAGTCGTGTTGCAAACCACCAAAGAAAGTCAAGACCACACCTTGAAGATCGTTCTCTTTGCTTTCTAAGCTGCATTATGAACATCAGACAAAGCACTGACGGTATGGCCGCCACACGCTGTTCCATCGGCTGTCGTCAGTCGACAAGGGCTCTGCACTTGCTGGTTTCTCTGCACTACATCACTTCATTGGGCATAGTCGCTGGACTCAAAGACTTAAAGATGTAGTACGGCAATGCTACCACGGTGATGGCAATCTGGAGAACCTGTATCTCCGTTTCTGTTTGAACAGAAATGTCACGCCTGGTCAACTTCCATCAGCACTGCGCAAGCGAAAGTGTCATCACCATTGCACTTCCAATGCTGCTCATGCCATGTGTCTTCAAGGATTTGTTTACCAAACGCCACACTCAAAGTGTCACACATTCTGCAACTGCAACAGAAAACACTTCAAACTTTCCATACTCGCGCAGATTCCAGGTTTGAATTTGGACTTCCTCATGTTCTTACACTAGTCCAGACTGAATTCGTCAATTTCGCAAGCCAAACTTCTCGAGACACCTATACTCTCGATCTAACCAGCAGGCTAAACGTCCAGACAGCCGAAGAGTCTTTCAGGCAGCACTTGAGCTCAGCTCACGCATGTAAGAAAACTTCACTTCAAACTCGTCTCAGTGGCGCCACCCCCAAGCCCATTTCACATCCCCAACCCTCAAAAAATCCACATTGGAGTGTTTCCGATGGGGGCGGAATTTAAGAGGGCTTCAAGGGGCCTTCAAGGGGGCTTCAAAGGGGGCTTGAAGACTCAAAGGGGGCTTAAAAAGCTGAAAAAAGAGAGTTTAAAGGGGATTTTAAGGGGCTTCAAGGGATGAATTTTATTTTCTTCGTTTTTAAACCCCTAAAGCGTCTTCGTGTGGCCTTTCTCCTTCTTGCACCGTTAAAGGGAGGCTTAAAGAGGGGCTGAAAGGACTCAAGAGGGAGGATTCAAGGTGGGCTCGGGGAGATGCGATGACAGAGTCGCGCGAGTCGTGGGGTCGGATGAACTGAACTGTGGCAGTTGCTTCGAATTCGCTTCCATGTCGAAACACATAGAAGGAGCTGGGAAAATTGGAAGCAAGTCAAACGTCCTTTTCGGAGCTGGCCACACTGGAACCAGGCTGAGCATGGCTCCAAAAACAAATGTCAGTGTTGTTGAAAAATGGAGTGGAATGGAAAGAGAAGTTCAAGTTGTAGTTTGTGTGGTCGTGGTGGTGCCTGCTGTTCTTGTCGCAGCAGTGTGCCTGTGGTGTGGGAGAATGTGCTTGAAGTTCCTGACTTCTTTCCATTGTGATTCATGATCATTGCTTGCAATTCAAAAGAAGCGAGTACTGTTGGAACATGTAGACATAGGAATTTGTCCGCTGTCCATCGGTTTGTCATTGACAACGGCTTTCTGGCGTCCACCTTCAGGTCTGTACTTAATCATTTCCGTGCAGGAGATTCTCTTCTTTCAATGTCCTACAGTTTTCGTGGTTTTGCTGCACTCGCGCCATCATACAAGTTTCAACATTGCACCAAAACCTCCAACTTCCCTCTTCTCCACTTCAATGTTTGACACAGAGCCAATGACTTGCAGCAGCTGCTGCAGTTTCTTGTGGAAGGAAAATACAGTACTTTCGTTGGAACAGCACACCACAGGAGTTTTAGTCTGCTGCACGTTGCCGCACGTGTTGAGCTGGAAGTAGGTGGAGGTGTTGGCTTTACGTTTCTGTTTGGCTGTTTTATGGCAGAATACGCAGGTCAGACGTCCGATTTTTGCCAGCCTCAAATCCCAAATCATGCATCAGTTTGCAGCGACGTTTCTGGAAAACTGGCATCGTCTTGCAGATATGATTTTTGCGAAGATTTTGCGCTGAAGCCAAGCGGAATGCAGACCTTTTTCTGTCAGTGTGTTTTTGCCAGCCTCAAATCCCAAATTATGCGCCGGTTTACAGCTACGTTTCTGGCAAACTTGCATCGTCTTGCAGATACGCTTTTTTGGTGAAGATTTTGCATTGAACGCTAGCGGAATGTAGACTTTTTCTGTCGTATTATTGATTTCTGTCGTATTATTGATTTCTTCGTGGATCTTCCACTCATTCATTATTGATTGCGTTTCTTCGCGTTTAACCCTCCTGAATCAACGACCCAGGGAATCCGTGTTGTGACCCTGGGTTTTACCCGAATAGAACCCAGGTTTGACCTGGGTTCCGAACCTGGGTTAGAACCTGGGTTTCAAGCTTGGGTTTAAACCTGGGTTTGGTTCCTGGGCTTGAACCTGGGTTTGAACCCAGCTTTGCATCCTGCAGTATTGACCCGGGTTCTACCCTGGGTTCGAACCCGGGCTAAACCCAGGTTCCAAACCTGGGCCCCCCGCCCCCCGAGGGGGAACCCAGGTTCAAACCTGGGTTAAACTCCGGGGGGGGGGGACCAGCCTCCACTTCGAGTCGGGTAGCCCACGAGGGAACCCCTTTTTTGGGAGAGAAAGTCTCCTCGTTGGTCGCTCATGAGGGAACCCCCCCTTTTGGGGAGAGCGAGTCACCTCGTGCAGTAGCTCAAAAAGACTGTGCGTAAACCCCTTTTTTGACGCCGGAGCCTCAGAGTTCACAAGAGTCCTACCTCGGCAAAAAGTTGAAACCAGGTAATCCAGGTTTGAACGTTCCGAACCGGGTTCCCTGGGTTGTTGTTGTCTGAACCCCTCCGAACCCAGGTTCGAACCTGGGTTAAACGGGGAGGGGGACAGCCTCCGCAAAACTACACTTTTTTGACACGCTGCCCGAGGCTCGCCTGTGGGGTGTCGAAGCTTTTCGAGGCCTTCACTCATGGGGTTTCGACGTCGCAAGGACACAATGCCAAAACCGCTTTAGCTGACCCGTCGGGGGTTTGACCATGTGCCACCACCCCCCAAAAAATCTTGATTCGACCTTACTCAAACACAAAGACTTTTTGACGTTGACACACTGCACCACGGTGACCGGCGTCGCGCAGGCTGGGACATGCGTTCAAGCGTGTCAACACAGAACGCGTGCCCTCGCTCAGCGTCCGGAAGCCTGAATTCTGCGTACGGATTGCCGTCCGGTCGCCTTAGAGGGCCAGCACGCACTCCAAGACCATTCCCGGCCCGAGGCTCAAGCAGGACAAAGGCACAACGCAACTAAACAGTTGGATGCTGACTCGAGACCTTGTGGGACTTCTGCAAAAGTATTGTAAAGTCCCAAGCGCAGCTAGATTCTAGATTTGTTTGAAGCGCAGACAGTCAGACAAGGAAGGCTTCCATGACCATGGTCGTTGTCACGTTCTGCTTAGGGGCCTTCACCCAAATGCAACTTAAACAATCCTATGAAAAGCTCAGACAATCAAGACGTCAGACATAGTGGAAGGGAGAAGTGGAGTCGTGCACCATTAGAAGTTCTGTTGGTTCATCTGGTGAAGAACGACAGGCATCGAGCTTCAGAGTTTGATTCGTCTCGGAGCAGCGACGAACAGCATCTTATTGCCCAAGGAAAGATGGACCAGTTGGAGGTTTGTTCTGTCTCACGACATGTTCGCATGACATGTTGCGAATGTGTTGAATCTTGCTCACAGAACAAGCTTGAAACATGCAGCCGTTGCTTGTGCTGGATTTGACAGACTCGTGTAAACTGCTTAAAGAGTCAGCGGCGTTGGTGAATCACCCGATGCGCCGTCCGTCCACAGCATCATGGTGACATGAACTTTCTGGGCAAGATCCATGAGTGGGGTCCTGGAGTTAAAGATGCTAGTCTTTTTTTTAAAGTGTGCTCTGCGGCTTCTGTTGCGACGATGCAAGAGCTTTTGAAGAAGGCAATACACGGAACTTTGGAAAGCGGTCATTCGACCTCCACGCGATCATTATGAGATCAAGGATCCGGCTGAAGGGCTTTTGTGGTTGTTCGGTATGCAAATCTTCGTTTTTGATGTGTCAGCATTCTGTGTGTTTCAGCTGGCACGGCCTCGTCAGGACCTGGGGCCACCAGTTTTCAGCATTGAGCCATCTGCTCAGAGTAGTTGCAGGACCTTGCAGCAAAACGCTTATGTGCAGCCGAGGAACAAAACTTTCCAGCGGACAGACATCTCTTTGAAGAACCCTCGCGGCTTGACGATCGTGTTCCCGACTCGGTGCTGCATGTGTTTTTTCGGATCTATACCATCAGATCATGTTCTACTCAGGTGCAGCCATTTCGAGCCCATCAGCAGGTAGGGTTAACAAGACGAGATGTGAGTTTGCCCTCATGACAAGTGCCGAAACTTTTGCGAGGGAACGGCCAGCGGGAAAGCTTCCGTGCGTGGTTTATCTCCATGGGAACTGCAGCAGCCGGCTCGAGGCGCCAGCACGTGCAGAGACAATGTGCATGAGTTCTGTGTGGGGCTAGTGCATGTCATAGGCGGTGAGCACGTTACCGGCGCTCTTACCCTTCAACATTACCGCTTGAAGCTGAGAGTTTGAGATCTGCTGCTAAAAGCCTCCAAGCAGTCGAAGAGGAGCTCATTTGATTATTGAGGTCTTTTGCTTTGATTTCGCCGGTTCCGGTTTGTCTGATGGCGAGTGCTCGCTGTAGCCGTAGCTTTCTACCCTGTTCTGCCAGCTTGCTAGGGAGAAGCTGCAATCAAAGTATGCAATTGCTGCTGATGCTAGTAGCGTAGCTTCGAAACATGTGGTTTTGGCCATCCTGCCTCTCCCGCAAGTAGAACCCATCGCCGCAGGTACCTCAGTCTTGGCTACTACGAGAGGGACGACCTTGCAGTCGTCATAGATCACCTCCGGGAATCCAACCGGGTGACCTGCATAGGCCGTCGTTCATTACGCGAGTGTAAGCCTTCCTTCTCCTTCCGTCTTTCTCTTAACTGCCAGGCCTGTGGGGCAGGTCGATGGGTGCTTCCACGGCTTTGCTTCACGCAGATCGTGTGGCACTCGCAAGCTGTGACTTTCCCTGTCACTTTCTGCGCAGTCATCCTGCGACTAGGGGATCCCTCAATCGCGGGCCTGGTTCTGGACAGTCCTTTCTCGGATTTAAAGGCACCGTCCTTCGATACCTGTCTTGTGTCAGCAGTGAAGTGTGGTTCGTCCTGGGAACGGGAGGTCCTCTGCGAGGAATTGGTGGATGGCTACACGAACAGCCGGGTGCCAAGGCAAGGCTCGGATTTCTCGACTCGTCCTCGTCGCCCCTTAGTCGCTGCTCCCAGCAGGTGGGTCATCGGCATCGCTCTTCAACTGGTGCAGAACTTACCTGGCCCAGGCCACTTGGGTGACCAGTGCCGAAGACAGTGTAGCTCAGTGTGGAACCCAAAGGTGCGCAATTCCATTAGTGCACATGCCGATTTTGACATCTACGACCTTGCGCCTGTCCAGCCAGAAGCTGAGAGTGAAACATTGCTGCAAGCTGCAAAGAGCGCACCTCGTAGTCCGGAGCTGTGCGGTTCCGGAGGCATGTCTCAAAGTCTTTCATCCCTGCGCTGTTCACGGCCGCGTGCAGACTCGAGGGCTCCGACAGTCTCAGCATCGATATCTCCAAGTTGAGGTACAACGACCATTTCATCAAGCCTCACCACGCCAGGGAGCTGCATTCTGCGTATGCTGGTGACAAGGCAGGCTCGGATCTTGTTGGTGAAGCTCTGCTTCGTGCTCTGTGTCAGAACTTCATCATGGTGGAGGGGGACCACAACTCGGCGCGTTCCAAGTTCTTCATGGACTCGGTCTCCATCTTTTTCTTCAACACTCTGCAGGTTTGGATCACAGCATGTCAGTATGGTTGTGGCCCAACAGTTCAATCTTGGCAGTGTGATGCCTTGGTGGTGGACGTGCAGAGTGAGGCCGAGGGATGTCAAGGGCCTGAAATCCTCAAAGTCTGTGAACATGCTGATACTACTTCAGCAGGCAAGCGCAACTGCAGAGATCCTCGCGGATTCTGTGCGCAGGTGAGTCTCTTCTGAGCTGTTGATGCCGAACGATCGATGTCTCAGTGGATGCAGGCCGCAGCCACCGGAATTATCGCAGCTGGTCGAGCCGCCTGCCCAAGCCGTGGCCCTACTTTCCGAGCTGTTCGCCTGATCTGTTTCTTACGTGGAAGTGCCTTGAGGCATCTCAGGCCTTGGGCTTGCAGATGCGCCCACCGGAGAGGTCAGCAAGAGAAGCGGATTACTCACAGACACTGCATCTACGCGACGGTCGTGCTGAGGTGAAACAGGTGACAATCGTCGAGGCCAAGGCCAGCGTCAGCTCCAGGCTCGCCAAAGGCTGCACATGGCACCCAAGGCCACGGCCTGCACCCGATGCTCTGCCAAGGGCCAATGCCGTCAACTCGCTGGAAGCCACGAGCACCTGGGACCTGAAGCAGTGAGGACGCAGCGCACCGTGCCTAGCAAGGACCAGCAGCTTCGCACAAAGGGCGTGCTCCTCCTATCCTGGCACGCCGCAGCAAGCCTGTGTCATCAAATCAGAAGCTTGCATGCCGCGACATTTCGTCAGTCTGAGCATACCTGACATTGACAGCGGCCCTGATTCAATGTTCCAGTCCACAAGCACCTGAGACCTGAGCCCAGAGAGGGGGTGCCGTGCTGTTTTTGCGCCTGGTGCCCTCTAGTCCTGTCCTGCCGCCGCCGAACTCTGGAGTGCCCAGAGTTGCAGGCCCACTGAGAGCGAAAGGGAGTCTTTTGCGACGTTTGTCCTATCATCCCTGGAGGTTGAGCAACTATGGGCAGGACGTCACTTGTGCTTTGGGAAACGGTTTGCGCACTCCTTGCTTTGCCGAGGAGACAAGATACGAAAAAGCGCGAGGCACCGAAAGCTTCGTCGAAGAAGAAAGATCCCACTGGAGGCATCCCGGTACGGCGCTGGCTGCTCGAATCGTCTGCTGCAGGCGGCCTGTGCGCTTTCTGTCTGAGGCTATGGCAAAACCGAGCGTCTGTCGGCAGATGCTCTTGGCTTCCAAATAAGGACTCCCACTCTGTTGGCTGCGCTGTTTTTCGGAATTTGGGGCAGGCAGTGAATTGGCAGGACGGGTCCAGATGCACCGAGCAAGACCGGTGCGAGCATGGATATTGAGGCACAAGATGCATCATGCAAAGGCATTCTGTAGCCGAAGATGCTGGCAAGTGGCATCAGTGGCATCCAGGTCAGCGAGATCGTTGTCTTTGCCGGGAAACAGGCAGGTTGTGATTCTTTATTCTGCTGGCTCCGGAGGGCTTGCTTGTTTACCTTCACCAGGAGCTCTTATACAATGCCACGCTGAGACTGGCGCAGGGCCACAAGTGCGCCCGTTGTGCTTGGACGCCGTGGGTCTGGCTCCCAAAGTAGGGCTGCATAGCCTCTGGGTCATGAGTAAATCCGGTGAACAGAAGTACCTACCCTGTTCGAAATAGCCTTGTCCTGCAGCCCTTGCGAGGTGCGTTATGTGCAGTTTGCATACTAGTCCAGCTCTGTGGCATCGAATGTTTTGCGACTATCTAGCAGGAAGAGACTTCTCTCTCACAGCATATTTGTGTGTCCGGCTGACGCGGAACAGCCTTGAGCAGGTACGGGCTTATCGGTCGCAATGGTGTTGGTAAAAGTACGCTGCTCCGGGCCATGGCAGAGCGTGATGGTGCTGGGCTCAACCGATAGTTTTGCATGGAGACCGCATCTCCCTATGCGCTTTATGGGCAGCTGCAGGACGATTTTAGGCTTACGTCCAGACTTTCATTCCTCCTTTGAGCACCGAGGACGTGTGCCGATCCCGCAGCACTTTATGATTATGCACGTCGAGCAGGACATGTTGTCGGTGTCTGCACCATATTCACCAGATTGGAAGACGGCGCAACTGCCAGCAGTGCGGTTGTCTTGCAGGAAATCAAAGGCGATGACACTCCAGTTTTGCAGAGTGTGCTGCAGGCTGGGACGGGATTCGTGTTGCCAGCCATTTTCCCTGGGTGCCAGCCGTAGCATAAACTCGGGTGATGGCCTGATATAACGTAATCATCACTAGCACGGTGGGCTAGTACAGACTTAGCACCAGTTTCGATGAGGCTGACCAGGAGCGTGAGTGGCTGCTCAAGGTTGAGCAGGCTTGCCTGCTTTGGCTTTTGCTGCCACGAAAGCTTCGGCTCTGACCGTGGCCCGAAAAAAAAGGAGTTGCTCGAAAAGGAGGACGACGGGAGCGGCCAGGAGCCGAAGGCATGAAGCTTTTGTCAGCGATGCGAGAACATCTGCGAGACGCTCCCTGCCGAAAGCTTTTCCAACCAGCAAGAGATGTGACATGATGCACAGCGCAGGTGGGCGGGGTTGGATTGATGGAGGCCACTGGAATGCGCCCGTGTGACCCGGGTTGTACATCGGAACACGTTGGCAAAAAAGTGAGGTTTACGAAAGGTTGGAAGAGCTGGGGAATGATGATGCCGAGGCACAAGCACGGTGTCCTTGCGTCGCCATGTTCCGACCATCAGCTGAGGCTCGAGCGGCTGTAATTTTAGCCGGGCTTGGCTTCTCGGGGGAGGCCGGGGCAAAAGCTCGCCGCCCTCCCTGACGCTTACGTCGTTTTTGGGCAAGAGACAGCAGTCCAAGAGATTTCCCAAGGACCAGCAGCGGCCGACCAAAGAGTTCAGCGGGGGCTGGCGCATGCGAATTGCACTGGCGCAATCGCTTTTTGCCGAAGCCTCACTGAGGGGTGTTGTGGAGGCTGAAAACCCCTGGAGCGCGGCTCAGGTGCAGCCAGATTTGCTCCTCTTGGACGAGCCGACGAACCACTTGGACGTCCACGCGGTGACCTGGCTCGAGGCCGGAGCCGGCCCGTGGAGATCAGAGCAGTGCAGAGCGGGCGCCCTCTGATGCTCCGTCTTTGGTTGGAACTCGACCGCAAGGAATTTTTGAAGACCTGGGAGAAGACCGTCGTGGTCGTTTCTCATGATAGGCCAGGACGGGTGCCAGTGCTGTGCTGTCGGAAGATCAATGTCTGCCAGCCAGGTGCTTCTTGAACAATACAACATCCAACACAGTCTTTCTGCACCGCAAGAGGCCTTCGTTTCTGCAAACAGGGACCCCACACCTGACATTCTGTGATCGGGAAGGTTATGGTACTATGGTGGTAATTACGAGACATTCCTTCGAGTCCGAGCCGAGCAGCGGACAAATCAGGAGGCCAAGATGACAAGCTTTCCGTGCAATTCTCTTCTGAATGTGTTTTTGGCTGGCTTCATTGCAGGCTATTGCGCAGCAGCAGCAAAGGAAAGTCCGAGACTTGAACATTCCTAGTCCTAGTCGTGAGATCCGTGTCCTGGCACGACGCCTCCTGCAGGTAGCGAACCTGAAGCAGTTCATCCAACGCTTCGGGCAAGGCCACAAAAAGATGGCCAAGCAGGCATCGCTTCGAGCTTGGCCAGACTGTCCTCTTATGACACGGATTGACTTGGGTTGTGGCACCTCTCTGATTCTGCTCCTCATTTTGCAGCCGTGACTCTCAAAGAGCTGCCTTGCCTGGGCACCGAGACGAGGCCACGCTCTTTCCTGCACCACCACGCCTTGTCCAGCACTACGCAGACCTCCACAGTGTGCAGTAGCATGTGGCTGATATTCAGATCTCGACGACATTTCGCCTCCCTCTCTGCATTGTTTTTCCTCGAAGGAAGAAGCTCGTTTGTCATCTCACAGCCGTTCTGTTATGGAGGCGAAATGAGCCGGGCACCGCGCCTGTGGCGAATCCGGCCCGTCCTGGCTCTTACGTCTGTGGCTGCTTCGCCGCTTGTTGTCCGTCGATTTGACAGGCGCCACAGAAGTGGGGAGCCCTGAGACAGCCTCCAAAGCCTTGGCTTTGGCAGGTCTTTCGCTGCTCGCTGCGAGAATCGCGCTGAGCAGTCGCTGGACCATTTCTTGAAGAGCAGCAAGGCAGCACTCCTTTGTACGTCATGTCTGTACCACCCAATGTCTCCGCAACGACGGTCCGCATGTCGCAGGCGCAGCAGTGGATCGAGCTCAACAGCGACAAGTTACTTGCCCTGTGTTCAAGCTTTTAAACTCCAGGGACAGGACACACGTGTTCGTGGACTTGACGTTGTGTGTTCTGAGGTCACAAAGCTGTCCCTGGGATGCATGCATGACCCTGGCACAGGAAATGAAAGTCCAAAGTCAAGTGTCTGTGATACGGTGGATGGACAAAATCCTGCATGACCCATTATAAGGAATATACCATAATTCCCATAGTTTAGGGTCCTTAGGGTCATGCAGGATTTTGTCCATCAACCGTAGCTGGTCCGCATGTTACGCGTCTTTTTGCACCAAGGTTTAGTCAACACTGACTCTGTGGACTGGATTGAGACCGCAGCGGGTGGAGTTCGGCGCAAGATGATAGAAAGGTTCCTGGATGTGCATGGTGCAGAGATGTGCAGAGCTCGTAGTGCAATTGGCCAGTCCTGATCGGCGTACCGAGGATTGGTGGAGAAGTGGCTAGAGCCACAACAGTCGTCAACTTTCAGCCCAATGCTTCCTTCCCCGCGCATGTGCATAGGGGCGGAGAGGACACAGGAGTTGAAACCCGCTCGTAAGGCATCAGTTCTTGAAGTGGGGGCAGCCAAGACTCCTCGACCAAGCTTCCAATCCTTGTGAGGAGTTTCTGGTGTTACAGGGCGATTGGTACGACGACTGGGCCACTCAGCCGGCCTACACGTATGTCCGCAACTACATCGGCTCCAAGCATACGCCTCGCATTGGGCCGAAAGGCTGCACCATCTTGGTCAAGCTCTGCCAGCAGCTTGTCCAATTGGCTGTCTAAAGCCATGCACTGCTTTCTGACGGCAGACCCGCCAAGGGCAAGCACGTCAACTGTGTCGTTCAGTCCTTTTCTTCTGTTGCTTGTGGCATTCGTCTAATTCGTGATCGTTTCTGTCAACTTTTTTAAATATGTTTTCTTCATCAACAACACACTGTGTTGTTTCTGTTTCTTGTCGGTTCTGCAGTACCCTCTCAACCAGCCCTTTCTCTACCCCGTCCCTCCGAAACCCTACACCCAGATCCCAAGAAGCTCGAAGCCCAAAACCGGAACTTGGAAGCAGGAAGCCCCCAAACCCCATTTCTGGGCCAGCCCCCAAATCCTCTAGACCTCATACCCAGATTCTAACCGATTCTAACCCATGAACGTTAATCTTACCTTTGCCGCCAAACCCTTCTCCCCCAAACCGAAGACCGTGAGAACCAAACGAGACCTAATTAATTCGTCACAAAACCGAAGCTCTAAACTCAATATGTGGAAGTACATATCTATACATATATATATATATACATGCCACAGGGGCTCAGAGTTAAGCTGGAAAATACAGTAGATGCCATGAGCGTCTGCGGACTTGATCTTGAAAGCTGAAAAAGCTGCACGATGCTCGGCCAGGCGAAATTTTCTTTCTTGGGACCCGGCATAGAGGCCAGGCCTAGTCGTGAAGCGGCATTCAGCTGCAAGATTGTTGATCATGGTCCGAGTTGCCGATCCCGGCAAGAACACCGAGCAAGGAGAAGTGACACTTTTCCCTTTGGAGCACCGCCGCTTCATGCTAGTAGAAGGGAGCGCAGCGCAGCTCAGGGAAGCGTTGCCAGACGAGCCCTTCAGCAGTCTCGAAGTGAAGGCGACGGTGCTGCTAAAGCAAGGAAAGAAGTGGGTCGCATCCACCAGCCGGGAGCTGCATCGGGCGTGTCTGCAGTTTCGTTCGGGTTCTGGTCCAAGTTGCCCCAAGTCACTTGCCTGGTTCGTTTCTCCAGGTCGGCTGCTGTCTCTACGTGGCCTGGCTCGCCCCCCCAGCGTCGGCGACTTAGCAGATCTTTGAGCGTGGTGAGCATCCAATTTCCTGAGTCGAGCGCAACTTGGTGCAAGCACCGCAGCGTCAACACAGCCATCAGCGCGGCTGACTCTTTGTCGTCGTCCAGCAAATGCTTCAGGATGTAGGACACTAGGAAGTGGCAACGGAACAAGCCCTCTGCTTGCCAAACGGGATCTTCTTCGTGTAGTCCCACCGGTTGATACCGTTTGTAGGGCAAGTCTCCTCCTTCCACACCGAGTTCTGTCTCTATTTCCTTGATGTAGATCCGAACGTGCTTCATTGGCTTGCGCCACATGGCGTCTTTGCTCTTGCGGTAGCGGTTGAAAGCACGAGCGGCTCCTCGTAGTTTTTTGTCTTCCTGTGAAGAGCTTTTGTCGTCTGAGTCGGAGTCCTCCTGAAGGGGGCAGTGACTGCGGCGATCGCTTCTCTTGGCTTCGGATGCACCGGTCAGCATCTTCACCATCAACAGCGTTTGCAGAGTTTGAAGGTCTGGCTTTCCACCAGCACTGTTTTTGCAACAGCTTCGCCACGGCACTGTCCATGTCGAGGTCTTTACTGCTGGTTGCCTGACTCCTTGAAGTTGTGCCTCTCAGCAACAGGAACCGGTCCTGAACGGGAGTCTTTACCTTCCGCCACCAAACCCGGGCCGCTTCTTTTTCGCTGCTTGCAGGAGCCTCCGTCGACGTCCTCGTCCTGCTCTCCATGCACCGTCTGAGTCCTCCTCCGAAGCTGAGCTGCTCGAAGGTGCCCGGTGTGGCTTGCGAGGCTTCTCGGGGACCTCTGGCTCGTCTGACGCAGTTGCAGTGAGGCGACAAAGTGTGGAAGCCTCCGAAAAGAGCCGGGAAAGGACAGGACAAGCGCCGGCTGAGTCTTCGCTTGAGTGGATTTTGAAGCGGGCTGGGGCCTTTTCAAGGTTCCTCAGAAAGTTGAAAGCTTTGTCCGCGGAGCTAGGGCCACGGAGCCAACGTACGGCTCCCAGTTTTGACTTTACTTTGTTTCCGTCTCCGCTGCCATGCACTTGGGTAGCACTGGGTAGCACTCGTAGCCGCAAGAGGAGGCGAGGCATGGGGACAGCAGAGGAATGGGTTATTGTTGTTTGGGGATTGTGTAATTATTTTGAAGTCGGGTGCCCAATTGGTGAGGCTTCCATCTCTGCTGCTGCTAGACGTCGTGCTTCTACGTGTTGGACAGCGAGGCATAGCGACCATCCTAAGAATTTGTTTGATGACTGTTGGAAGCTTTGTCGAGTGAAAGTCAACGAGGGCTCAAGTCGAGGCATAGCTGCCCTGCTCAAACAGTTGGAACTTGCACGTGCACGCTCTTACGACCGCAGCAATTTTTAGATATTGATAGTCTATTGCTTGATGCTGGAGATGTTGATCCTGATCGGATTGCAATCCCGCCAACAGAGGCAGTGTGTCCACAGAGAAGATTCCATGGCCCGAAGTGCACGCAAAAAGAGGGCCGTCTTGCATTGATGATCTGCTGTAAGCAATCATGCATGTTGAGAAGCTAGGACATATATATGTATACACATAGGTATAACATAGATATACGTATACAGATATACACACACATATCCCGCACAGGCACAGAATTCTTATCGTCCTTGCGTCGTTCCTAAGTCCTTAGTCGTTGTTCCTCACCCCTCGGTCCTGGCCCGTTTTTCTTCGTTTGTTGAACTTGTGGATTGGGGTATAGGATTTTCGGGCTTGTAGGATTTCGGGTTTAGGATCAGTTAAGGTTCAGGCCTTGCGCTTAGGATGTAAGATGATTTAGGGTTTAAATTTTCAGTTTCGGTTTGGAATTTAGGGTTCTGGGTTTCTTCTGACTAACTAAACCCAACCGCCGTGGCTGTACAGCCAAAACCAGCCTTTTTACGACCTTGCGTACGCAGACGACACAGCACTCATAGCAGGCACCGCTAACAGAGCGCAGCAACTTCTGCACACTTTACGGAAGGTTGCGTCTCACAGCAACCTTCACCTCAACCTCAAGAAGTGCGTGCTGCTACGCTCCCCCACTTCACATAACACTCTCCACTTCACCAACGGCACCCCCCTCACAATTGAGCAACATGCCAAATACCTTGGAGTCACACTCAGCAGCGACGGCTCCTCACACCGAGACGTTGTCACGCGTTTAGCTAAGGCACGCAAACACTTTCACTCCCTACACCAGTTCTGGCGCAACACAGACCTCACACTGAAGTGGAAGCTTCGCATTTATAATGCGGTCTTCATTCCACTTCAAGAGCACCTACTACACGGAGGTGCTTAATTAACCCTACGGCCCGCACCTACACCAATCAAGAGGTGAGAGCACTCACCTCACAGCCCCCCTCACACACCACATCCACAAAGCACAGCTGAAGCTTTTCGGGCACATTCTTCGGTCCATCCGAACAATATTGAACGGAACTGCTGTTTTACTCAATCTTTTCAGTACAGAGGCGGAACGGTAGGAGCAGGCCTGAGCCCCGGCAGGCGAAGAGTCCACTGGACAGAACAGCGCACTAGGTTGCTTTGGCACTGGCTTTTAAAGTCCTCTAGGCCCCCCGCCGCCCTCAGCCCTACCTTCCCTTTTGCTTATCTACAAGCTCACAGGACAGCTGTAGACCGCCAATTTGGAGTAACCTAGTGAGGTTGCCAACGTGCAAGACACTCCTAGAAGCGCACTCCTACACAGTCTTATCACAGACCTGAGTCTTCTGTGGAGTTGCTTTCGACGAGTTGCATAGGGCCGCCCAAACTAAACCCAACCATATGACTCAAGCGAAAAGACATGGGGCCCAGAAACGACGTGATTGATCCAAAATGCATGAGACACCCTACAGCCGAAACCCTAAACCGTAAGCCCCAAACCCTAGAAAAAGAAAAGGCGGTTGAACAAAAATAATCTTGGTTTGCGTTACGCGAAAAGCCATTGATAGGCTGGTGCGAACCAAGGATGTCCGAGCTGCACAAGGAGCCCGACCACTCCCAGTGGGATATTTCCGAGTCCAACAGAAGCTGGAGGCAGTGTCGTCCGATCCAATGAAAATGCCGCATGCTTCTTTGACATTGTCAGGGTTTGCTCCTCGATCCGTGGGCGACAGCTGCTGAATGTTTTCGAGTCTCCTCTTGAGGAGGCACAGGAACAGCAAGGAGTCCTGTGCTGCTTCTAGGACGGCTGAGGGTGCTCCCACAACCTTTCAGGTCCACTTCGAGCGTTGGCAGCCCAATCAATCAGGCCGTGATTTCGGAACTGGCTTTGCGCAGCGAAAGCCTTGTACCAGCAGGTTATGTTGATATTCCGGAGACCGGTGAGGAGGTCTTCGTGATCGAGGGCTCCTTCGCCGATGAGTTAGGCGAGCACCGAGCATGGTCCTGGAGCCGAGACGTGGTCCAAGCTTACTTTGGGGTTCCTTACTCCCTTTCGTACAGATTCCTACGACGCTTCTCAACCGGGCCACAGGACGTTGGAGGGGTTCCTGTGCGGATGCATGGGCATTGCCACTTCTGTACTGTGAAGGTACGTGGTCCTTGTGTGTGCTCATATGTGGCTGCTCATCAAACCTTTGCTGAGGAAATGCTGGCGACAGGCCGCGCCTAAAGCGCACCTCCGGCCCGCAGGACCGGTTTCAGAGAAGCGAGATGAGCAGGTATGACCAGAATGTAGATCCAGTCAAAAGCCCCTACACACTGGACATGGTATGTCTCATGCCAGTCGCGTCCCACAGTGGGGCGGATTTGTCAGGGCTGTTTGCTCTACGTGAAATCGCGGCACCTGAGATCGCCCGAGGCCAATGGCCGGGCAGCTTTCAAAGCCTCAGCATGTCGTGACGTGATTCTTCTGCTGTCAGGTGGATATCGCCGCGATGCAGACTCCTGCGTCCTCATGATGTGACTGCAAACTGTCCTTTGTGTGGTGAAATGCGAGCATTGAATCTGTTTTTTCCTGACCTGCGCAGCGTCGCGTGAAGCATGGCAAGTCCCAGCAAAGGGGGGTGCTTCTCAGGAGGTGTGGGTGTGGCCACAGGAGCGCTCCTGTGCAATCCCGCAGGTCATCACAGATCAAGATGTTTGCACGGACTAGCAGCATGAGTAGCATTGATAGCATTATGCTCCGGTGCTTGACCCGTGGAAAAACGGTGCAGTATGGCTGTTTCTGCGGCTCGTCCACACAATGCAGTAGCATTCGTGGGAGGCACAAAGCCGAATGAAGATGCTGACCAAGTTGCAAGAAGAAGCAGTAGCTGTAGGTGGGAGCGTCCGTTTTGCTGGTCAGGGCTTTCTTGCCTCATCGTCGTGATGTTTCCATCTGTTGCAGACTATGACGATCCGTACCTGCAGCTGGACTTTCCAGCCGCCTCCTCTTTGCCACCTCCATGCGTGGCACCGAGATCAACCCTTGGCAGAGCAAATTTTAGGACTGGGGGCCAGCTAGGTATCTCGGTCATCGAAGCTGCCTTCGGCTATACGCCGGACCGAATACTCTACGAGGCATGGAAACTCGTGCACTCAGAAAACGATTCGCAGACGACTTGCACAGAACCTCGACTTCGGGGTGGACTGTGACTCCCGGGTCGCAATTGTAGGGCCGAACGGTGCAGGCCTTCGAGCGACATCTGCACTCTTTCCATGCGCACTCGTGGGTTCGTAGAGGTAAGTCCACCTTCCTGAAGCTGCTGGATGGTTCGCTGGAGCCAACCCACGGCTTTGTCAGGAGCAGCCACGCTTTGCGGGCATGCCGTGCCTGGAAAAGTTTCTTCACTTTCGCACGTCAGGAGACATGCCAAGCTCCAGTTGGCAAGGCCGGTTGTTATGTCGCAGTGACCGTGCTGAGACCAAGCATCTGGTAGGTTCACGCAGCATCACATCGAAATGATGGATCCGGCCGATCTCCAAGAATCGTTCTTCTGATTCTAAGCGCACTCTATTTAAAGTAAAAGCCCGAAGCCTGACCACGTCTGCTAGAGGATTCTGATGCTGTGACTCACATGCGCAAGCTCGGAGCTGGTGGTATCAAGGAGGCCGCACGTTGCAGTTGCAGGGTTCGAGCATCGGGCCAGTCATGTCGAGGATATCGATATCCGATATCCTTTCGGAAGAGTCTTATAATTATCATAGTTCTATTGTCGTTGGCCGCCTCGGTGGTAGTCAGAGTCTGTCGGGTTGTGCTCGGACGAGTGGCGGACTTGCCAGGGGCGTACGTCAGCGAAATACAGAGAATACCGGCAACTCCTGGTGAGTCGGATGGGCAACTAGTTTCTTACCTTGCTATTGTGACCTCTTGGTTCCTGGTCCCAGAAGATCGTTATCAAAGAGCATCATGGCAGCGCAGCGTGAGCGGCAAAAGTTATTCCTTGCCTGCACCCCGTTGTAGGAGCGTCAACAGAGAGCCTCCGCTCTTGGGGTCACTGTGGCACGTCTGGCATCCACGCGGCCCCTGTTAATGCCAAGTTGGAGGGGGAACCACTTCGAACCTCTCAACATATCTATGCCCAGAGACCCTTATCGTGGTAAGGCGCTGCAGAACGAGCGTGATTGTCGTGGTCATGCTAGGCTTTCTCCGCTGAGCAGGGTTGCGAGCTGGCTCGTAGGATATTGGCCACACAACAACCAGAGCCGCTGCTGCAACCGACTCGCGCTGGTGTGGGCGCTGACAGACCCAGATGCCCAACCAGACCTTTGCCCCTCCTCGCACGTGGTGGTGTTTTGCTGGACTCTAGGCTCCCTGCTTCGTAGGGTTTCCTTTCTTTTTCAGGAGTTCAGGCATCTGGGTCTACGCAGTGGCCGTGACGCACATTGTGGAGAACGGCCATTGGCCATGAGTCATCGAAACCTTGGAGGTCCTTCGCGTCCTCGCAAACAAGTCCGGATGAAAATCCAGGGTTCTGTTAAGATCTGTTTGCACTCTCTGGATATGGGAACTTTTCGTTCCCTTCAGTCCGATTCGGTTCTACTGCTTGCTTTGCTTGCCTGCCTGCCCTGCGCGGGGCCATGACGTTTTCGGAGCTCCGTGCCCCACTTACGTCTTAACCCCTTCGGGGCGGAGACAACGTGGGTGCCCATTCCCTTGCCGGGGGATGCCTTCTCTTTCTCTCTCTCTATGCCCAGCGAGCTGAATGGGCCTGAATGGGCCTTTCCGCTATGATCCAAATAACTGTCGACGCATGCTCTTTCGCGAATATGAGGGCAGGGGGTCCGCCCCAGGCGAATAACCGTCAAATCAGCCGGGGAGCAATCTAGCTCCACTGCATGTTCCATGGGGCCTAGGGGCAAGCCAGGCAGAGTTTTGAGCTCATAGGCGTGCGACTTGTCTTTCAGGATGGGACCAGCGAGGTCACCATCGAGGAGGCTGGATTCTGCAAGGCAGGGACTCCTTCTTGGCACCAGACATGCCTGCACAGGCACGAAAGTACCTGGGCCGTTTCGGCCTGCACGGCGACCTTGCCCTCCAGCCGGTGAAGCCTTTCGCTTAAGTTGAGCACAAAGTCACGCCCTGCCCTGCTGGAATGGGGCCAGGATGGCCCAGGGTCAACGGTGTTTCGGTCTCAGGTTCCTGAGCGGCGGCCAAAAGAGTCGCTTAGCCTTCGCGGAGCTTGCCTGGTGCGCCGCAGGGGGAAGTAGCTCGCGGGTGCAGCAACGCCCAAGCTTGAGCTTCTGTCAGGTCTTCTCCTCACATCATGCTCCTGGACGAGCCGACGCCGACGCCTTGCTCTTTGGAAAGCCAGAACAAGAGAGAGAAACTGTCGTGCCTGAGGAACCATTTGGACCTCGAAACAATCGAGGGCCTTGCAATGGCGCTGAACAAATTCGAGGCCCAGCTTGTCTACATGTGGGCCCTTGAAACTTAGACATCCTGTAGCAAAGCTGGCAGCGACAGACTCCGCAGGGTAGCATGATCTGTCGATGGCAGGGAGGCGTGGTTCTCGTCAGTCACGACGATCGACTAGTGTGGTGCTCATATTTCGTTCTTGATAGCTGCAGCAATGTCAGCCGAACTGGAGGCTTTCTGCATCTGAAGCCTGTGCTTTTGCAATGTCCTGCTTTGCTCAGCTCTCCATGGTTGCAGATGAGCTCTGGGTAGTGACTCCGGGCAAGTCGAAGGCTCCTTTCCCGAAGCGACTTAGAGGTTTTAACCTGAAGCCTTGTTGCCAGGATGTGCCTGGAAGGGTCACCGTGTTTGAAGGATCCTTCGAGGACCAAAACTCTCCGTGAGACTCGTCTTGCTGACGATAGTGAACTGTGAGAGGAGTACCGGGAAATGCTTCGCAATGATTTCATTCAGAAAAATCTCACAAGTGGCGGCCGCATCAAGCGAGCATCGTGAGGCAGAAATGATCGATAAGAGGGCTTCTAAGTTCCGAAGCATCACACCCAAAGCGCGTGTGAGGCCGGCAGTGTTTGGGATGCCTCCTTCGCAGATCTGGACGTGGTGCAGAAGCAGTTTGCACAGGAGGCGAGCTCAAAGTACATCACTGCCGCAACATGCCCCCAACAGACGTCCAGGGAGCGATCCAACAGTTGTCGGAAATTTTTCGAGGGGCCTCGTCATGGGGACCACCTAAGCCCTGGCATGCGTGCGTTGGCGCGTCTGTGGGAGGCGCCTGGCGTTCTGAGCAGATGCACAAGATGTGAACCATGAAGCTCAGTTCCGGAAGGGAGGTGTGCCGAAATGCATTGCTAGATACGGAAGTCGAGCATTTTCTCAAGTCCCCGTGACACTGTAACCCACACTTCACCTCCTG
Source organism: Symbiodinium sp. clade A Y106 (assembly GCA_003297005.1). Taxonomy (NCBI): domain Eukaryota; class Dinophyceae; order Suessiales; family Symbiodiniaceae; genus Symbiodinium; species Symbiodinium sp. clade A. The sequence goes on from BGNK01000877.1 coordinate 128,013, forward strand.
TGCCACACGAGTTATTTATGCAAGGGTGCCTGAGGCTAGCCCAAGGCACAATTTTCCACCCTTGCAGTACTCAGGCGCATTGTTTTGGTAGAAGGTCTCACCCAGCCGGAGCTGAAAAACAGCTCCGCGCTAGGTTGGACAGTGGCCCTCTCACGTATAGTGTGCAAAGGCTGGAAGTGCTTCTTCTGCAGATGTGTCAAAGCATCATCGGTCGCACTGGTTGTCAACGACGGCGGTTTTGCAAGAATCTGCTTCAGTGCACATGCAGGGCACGAGAAAAGGTCCTGTTGTTGCTGCGGTGATGGACAGACTCTCCGATCCATCATGTCCTCTGTCAACTGGGGTTGCGTTTTGACCTCGTGTGTTCGATTTGTGAGGCAAGTCTGTGCCAGGCCTGCTTTAAACCGGCTCTCCGGGGACTCATCACATTCTGTAAACTCGCCCCTCATTTGTCGTACTCGTTGCTCGTCGTTGTCGTAGTCTTAGTCTGAGTCTTAGTCGTCGTCGCAGTTGCAGAAGTGGTAGTAGTAGCAGCAGTAGTAGCAGCAGTAGTAGTAGTAGTAGCAGTAGTAGTAGTAGTAGTAGTAGTAGTAGTAGTAGTAGTAGTAGTAGTAGTAGTAGTAGTAGTAGTAGATACTGCAGTAGTCGCAGTCGCGATCACAATAGCAGCAGCAGTCGCAGTGGTAGCAGCAGCAGGAGCGGTAACGGTAGCGGTAGCAGTCGCCGTCGCCGTCGGAGTCGCAGTCGCAGTAGGAAAGCAGTAGCAATCGCAGACGGAGTGCGTACGTTTTTAGGTGTTTAGAACATAATTCTGTTTGAAAGGATGGCTCTAGGCAAAGTGCATTCTGGCCAGGAGTTTGTAGCTGTAAGCACCTGTAACCCTGCTGTCCTTATCGCTTCACCGCATTTCCGCTTTTGGCTCAGTTGTGGTCATGAAGGTCGAAAGAATACTTGCATGCGCAAGTTGCTTCACGCAATGTCACATCCAGCTTCTCTGTGAAGCAGTGTCACCAAGAAAGATGAGCTTTCAGTGACTAGGCTCATGGGAAGTGACGAGTTTTCCAGTTTGGGCCACGGCGCAACGGCCGAGACTGAAGAGTCCCGTGACAGGTGCACAGCTGGGTCGGTTGTGGGGAGAAATTTCAGCTGTCCAGCTGGCAGAAGGAGTCGGCCATGATTGCTGTCGCCAGCGCATGAAGCGGGTGTACATCTGCCGTTGTGCCATCTCTGGCTCACAGAGGGTGCTGAATTCTACAGCACAATCCGCTCGAGAGACCGACTCACGAGGCACTTTGCTTTGTTCGGGGGGTGGGCTTAGAAGAGACTGCAGGATGTGATCCACGATTGCGGGCGACTGCCAGGTCTCCCTGCAAAAGCACAAGAACCATGGAGCTTCGAGTTGGAGGAAAGTTTCGCCTTGGGCGCAAGATCGGATCCGGATCTTTCGGCGACATTTACATCGGAACCAACGTGCCCAGAAGAATTGTGAGACTGCACCAAAACCCTGCTTTGGAATCCTGTGCTCGCTGCAACCAGGTGCAGACCAGCGAGGAAGTAGCAATCAAGCTGGAGTCCATCAAGTCCAAGCACCCGCAGCTACTTTACGAGCCTCGGTGCTACACTGCTTCGAGCTTCCAACCGCGGCCCTTTCTTGACCTAAGGAGTCGAAGCTCTACAAGATCCTGGCAGGAGATGCGTCGTGATGCAGCCACCTGGGCAAGGGTAAACTTGTGAGCCTTTGAGCTTCCAAGGAGGTGTTGGCGTGCCAAACGTGCATTGGTACGGTGTAGAGGGCGACTACAACGTGATGGCGGCTGGCTTGGAACTTGTAGCTTTCCGTAGTTCAATATTGCATATGCGTATGATATGTATACATGTACCTAGTTTGTGCATACATTTCATCTGTATTCTATTGATTTTGTTTTTTTTCCTCTCTCTCTCTCTCTCTCTTTCTCTCTTATGTGCACTGTCTTGTACATCTTTCGTAGCAATGCGTTTTGGAGCTCCGAGGTCATCGACTTGCTGGGGCCCTCGCTCGAGGATCTGTTTAGCTTCTGCAATCGGAAATTCAGTCTCAAGACTACGCTCATGCTGGCCGACCAGATGATCAACAGGCTTGCTGCCTTTGGAGTTGCGACGAGTTCTGCTCCTCTGTTCCTTTTGAGAATTGCAGCTGTCTTGCAGTCTTGCACGAGCAATTGGTTGCTTCAGGGTGGAGTACATGCACGCCAAGAACTTCATCCATCGGGACATCAAGCCCGACAATTTCCTGATTGGATTGGGGAAGAAGGCCAACCAGGTCCACATCATCGACTTTGGCCTGGCAAAGAAGTACAGGCCAGGTTGCCAGGTTCTTGTAGCGGGTATTGCACCGTCCACTGCCCTGGCGCCCTGTGACAGGGATCCCAAGACTCAGCAGCACATTCCTTACAGAGAGAACAAGGCGCTGACGGGCACCGCGCGGTACGCCAGTGTCGGGAGCTCGACGATCTGCAACCTGCCTGCGGCTCACTGCGGCTCCCTGCGGCTGTGTGGGCTCTCATACCAAGGTCAACACACACTTGGGCATCGAGCAGAGTCGACGAGATGACCTAGAAGCCGTTGGTTATGAGCCTCGTCTTCTTTATACTTTCCCACAGATCTCTGACTGCCGGCCGAGTGCTCCCATCCCGAAGGTACTCATGTACTTCAACCGTGGCAGCCTCCCCTGGCAGGGTTTGAAGGCGAATTCCAAGAAGGAGCACCTTGCCAATTCCAGACTAGGACGACTCTCACATGCTTCATGGATGTCCTTGTTACCGGCCTGGTGTGAATGTCCCTGAAGCTCAGGAAATATGAGAAGATCATGGAAAAGAAGATGTCCACACCCATCGAGGCGCACACACAGGGCTTGAGCTCGTCCATCGACAGCGTATTCGTACTGCAGCTTTCCTTCTCGAGGTCCTGTGTAAGCACTTCCCTTGCGAATTTGCAACTTGCCTCACGGTTTCTTTTGCAAAGCATTCCAGCATGGCTGGTTTGGGTGTCGCTGCTGCATGAGCTCCAAGGCCACGTACCTGAACTACTGCCGCAGCTTGCGATTTGAAGATCGACCGGACTACGCCTACCTGCGTCGACTGTTGAAGGATCTGTTCTTCAGGGAAGGCTACCAGCAGCCCGATGCAGAGAGTCCATGGTTTCCCAATCCTGCCATGTACAGAGTTTCGAGCGTGCAGCACAACTCAAGGTATGACTTCGTCTTCGACTGGACCATCCTGCGCCTTAGCTTTTGAAGATCTCTTTGAGAAGCCAGAAGCCCAGAGCTGCAGTGCTGCTGATACGCTGCAAGCACCATCGAGGAACTACCAGTCAAAGGAGGGCGCAAGCAGCCGACGACGCGAGGCCTCCCCGGGAGCAAGGTCAGTGGGGGAACGACACCACGAAGTTTGCAACCGGCATTCCTCAGCCAACCTTCGAGTTCACGAATTCTCAGTCTCATGCAGACGTGTCCTTCTCCTAAGAACGTAGTGGTAGCTGTCGCAAGCAGCATCGCCTTTGGCTGTCCGAGGATGAGGTGGAAAACGGTGACTGATGCGTTGCACTGTGGACGATCCCGATATATAGCCGCTTCACGTGTCCCGAAATTTCCAGGGAATCCAATGTGCAGCGCAGGGGCGAGCACAATGTAGGACAGGTTTTGACACAGAGTGTCTGGCTGTCTGGTGGGCCCTGGAATCTTCGGCACTAGTGGTTTCAGCCCTGGGAATTTTTGAAAAGACGCCTAGCTCCACTTGAAGCAAAGTGGTCGGCACTGCAAAGCTGAGCTTGCGCAGTAACCTGAAGCCCCCTGTCCAACCGATGCCGGTTCGTGCAGAGAAAGCTGCTTTTCCCTTACTTCAATCCTTGCGTTTTTTTCAGGTTGGTGCGACCGAGGGCTCTGGGGTTCTGGCATCTGAACCCCCGCATGCCCTTGCAGAGGTCACGGAAGCTTCTCAAGCTTCCTTCTATTGGCATTTCCCATCGCAGACACACTAATCGAAGCGAGCCGACGCAAGGACGGGCGCGCGCGCAGCCAGCAATGAGTCTATTTACAAATAGCTCCAAAAGCTGAGGCTGGCCTGTACAGAAGTCCTGCATTGCGATTGGTCTATGGCGTCCACATGGCTTGGTCTCGGCACTGCCGAGCTTTGCCGGCTCTGCTGACAAGCCTAAAGGGCCTAAATGTCCTTTAGGGAATTTGTTTTCGCAAGCCCCCAAAGCAGAGTTAGGCAGATCATCATAGACATGTAGCTGAACATCTTTCGAAAGCAGAGCAAGAAGCCATGGGGCGATGGTGCTGTGGAAAGCTGGATACGTTTGGTGCACCGGAAGCTCGGCGCACGCTGTTCCGCTTTCAGAGTCGAAGAGTCACGGGCCCAAACATGCACAACGTGCTGCTCCGCACCAGAAGGCCTGTGCTCTGCTTTTGTGATCATTCGCATTGATAGAGGAGTAGTACTGAACAGTGATATGCCTCCGATAGTTGGACTGCATGCGAGTTAGACCAGCAGACGACAGACCCTCGCCTTGGGTTTCACTTGCGCTCCGCTGTTTCCGCCTCGAGACTCAGCTACCTTCTCGAGCTTCGGGGTCAAAAAATCGCCAATGCCAAGATTGGGTTGCAACCGCTTTCGGGGAAGCGGGGGCTACTGCTCGTGGGATGTGTTTGTGTAACGAAAGCAGCACACCCCCTGCATGCATAAGCCCGTGTGTGCAGAGCACAGGCCTTAGTGATGCTTCATGTCGTCTACACCGCTGGCCATGCAGATGTCGCTTAATGTACAAGTGCCATGGGCTTGGGTAAGGAGAGCTGCAAGAAGGTCAGCCAAAGGAGCATTCCTCGGATCCACATGTTTCCAGAGAACGAGCCTAGCTGTGGCATACACCTAAGAGTACATGTGTAGATCTACAGGCATGTGCAGGCCTTTGTTGTGTTGGAAAGGACACAATATGTGCGGAAAGAGAGGCATAGGTCGTAGTCGCGGTGGCAGTCGCAATCGCAGTCGTCGCAGTCGCAGTCGCAGGCGCAGGCGCAGACGCAGGCGCAGTAGTAGTAGTAGTAGTAGTAGTAGTAGTAGTAGTAGTAGTAGTAGTAGGGGGCGAACGCCACTGGCGCCTGTGTGAATTTCCTACATTTGTGCATTTGGGCCTTTAGTGCTCATTTTCGCCTTGAGTGCTCTTTTTGGCTTTCTGACGACAGGAATAACCGAGTGGAAGACCATACTCTGCCTTAGGATTGTGGGTTTAAGGGGTTTAGATCTTCTTTGTCACGGAGGACTAGCACCAGTGGAAGAGCATACTATGTCTTGGGAAGGGTTCTTGCTACACAGGCTTTACTGTTACAGAGGGGCTTTGCTGTTAGACCGGGTTGGCTGTTAGACAGGCTTAGCTGCTACACAAGGGTTCCAGGAGGGTTTTGGGTGATAGGGAGTTCTGATTTAAAATGGCTTGGCTTGGCTTGGTTTGGGGGGGTG
>BGNK01000877.1:133922-145133 GCA_003297005.1 Symbiodinium sp. clade A Y106
GCGGGTACGGCTTGGTTGCGGGTCCAAGAGTCGACACCATCAGCACACAGCTCAACCATCTTTTGCCGGCGCCACCCCACGCTCGTCTGTACTCCGAGTTCAACCTTGTTGCTACTACAATTTTTACAGTGTACAACGAGGCGGCCAAGAATGCTGGACTGAGCTCCAGAATGTGCAAATTCGTTCCGAGAAACGTGGACAAGCGCCCCCCAAGAAAATGCGCATCTATCACAGCAAGGGCGATAAAGATGACTGGAGGTCCGGTTTGGCCGCGGCACCCTCGATAACCTCGGCATCTTCCAGCTCCAAGCGTCCCCAATCGCATCAAGAAGAAGATCAAGAGGGCAAGCGACACCGTGAATCTGCTCGCTCCTCGCATCAGACGGAGCCTCCAGCAGGCCAGTGGGATTGGGATTGGAACTGGCAATCCTGGAATTGGCAAAGCTATGGACAGGGCACGCAGCCATGGCCGAGACAGTACCGGTAATTGAGCAGCGCTAGGCCATATGCGCAGTTGCCCTAGTCGCTGCAAAGCGTGACCGGGCCTACATTCTCCATGGGCACATCCTGCAACCTGGCACAGCCTTGTTGCGCTCCAAAGTGGCACAGCCTACACGGAGCAAGATCTTCCTTCTTATTTCATGCTTGCAACCTGGCACAGCCTTGTTGCTCTCCAATGTGCACAGCCTAGAAGGAGAAACCTCTTCCATATATCAGAGAGCACTTTAGCGGTCTTTCTAGGCTTCTTGTGCCTCGCACCGTGACTTCACTCACTGTCAATGAGCTTGACTGAAACACAGTCCTTGTCAGTGCAGTGTGTGACCACATTTCGGAATTGATGCGACACTCGGGCTGTCTGGCCCACTGCTCCAGGTACATCTAACATCCAACGTCATAGCCTTACGGCCCACCGCTTGAGTCCTCGAAGCTCGAGGCCTCGATACTGCCCTGGCCGTGCTACTGTCATGTGGAAGTCTTGGTCCCTTCGAGGTCTGATGGGCCCAATGAGATACGGCAGCCCGCCCTGTTCGATACAGCTGGGTACGGAACCTCAAGTGTATGACGGCCCAAAGTGGTACGGTGCCGCGTGGCGTTGACTGGTTCCCACAGCCTATTCTCCAGACTATGGCCACTTGCTGCCTGGTCATCCTGGGCTTTTTGCATTTTACTTCAGACAAGCGTAGATCACCGAGCCAGTTTCACACCAAAGTGAGTGCACATGCGGGCAATCGCCCGCTAAGTGCAGAGCCCGCTCGCACAGCGTCCAATTGAAATTGGTAGTAGTAGTAGTAGCAGTAGTAGTAGTAGTCGTGGTGGTGGTGGTGGTGGGTGGTGGTGGGGTGGCAGCTTTATGGCGTGCTTGCTTTCATTGCTGGCCTCGTGTTGCTGGACCTACGCTGCGCAGGTGCCAGACATGTGAAGATGCTGCCGAGTGCTTACAGGCATTGAAGTTGCAAGTGTCGTTTTGCCTAGTCGACCAAGCAATGAAGTGACCAAGCCCACGTGTCCGCATGTCAAATTCTCAGAAAGAAACATCCTCGAATTGGAAGATGCATGGTCTTGCGCAGCCGTTGCCTTCGCACGAAGGATCCTCTGCCAGGCATCAAGCGTACCCCCGGTATATCTGACCATGTCAAACAATGATGCCGACAGTGTCACGATGGCATGTGATGCTGAAGCTCCCAGCAGAGAAACGGTATCGGAAACAGCGTTGAAGGTGGCCCCTGCCAAGACCAGGGTCCTTCGCGATCCGCTACCATTGGAACCAGAAGGTATGTCGGGCACCGACCTGGACGTCCAATAGCTGCAATTCAACCCTCTTGTGATCAGTGTCCGTGTCACAGCGCAGAACTTGAGTGACTTCTTCACTGGCTTTCACGAGCCTGTGAAGACTCTGCCGGCGGGAGAGGAGTTTGTGCAAGCAAAGACTCAGCTCGTTGCAGCATACAAGGTTGCGTACGAGTTCGGGTTGGATTTCAAGCGCTCCCGGACATACCTTCATTGCATGCCATCTCAGGTATCATCGTTCCTAAAGTACTTGGAGGACGAGAGGGAGTTCCTGGACGACGGCAATGAAGCCTGCGTTGACGAAGACACCGTCAAACTGCAGTTCGATGTGCACAAACTGCAGGCTCACTTGAAGTGCTTGCAGGATGATTGCATGGAGCTGTTCACGGACAAGGCAACGCTTGGCAAGGAGCTTACTAATGTATTGGAAGGACAAGCGCAGTGCATGCTGGACCTTGAGAAAGCAGAAAATGATTTCCGGGCAATTCAGCTGGTGCAGAGTGAGTTAGAAGGGCAGCGAGACCAATACGAAGAATTGCTCGGGAAGGTCGAGGGCCTGAACAAGGGCGATGCACAGAGTTTTGACACTTTGCGTGCCACCCTGGAAAAGCAGCTAGACATGTACAACAAGATTGCTAGCGATGGGCCAGATGAGTACGACGACGCTTGCTGGACGGACGGCTGGTACTTCAAATACGGTATTGAAAAAAACTATACACGATATGAGTCCGCTCTGAAGGAGACAGCCAAATTAAAGGAAGAGTTGAAGGCAACTTTGCAGAAGAAGCAGGACCGTGCAGAACAGCTTGCTCAGTGGACCTCGGAGGCCAAGGGCAAGATGAGCAAAGCAAAGAAGGATATCGAAAATGCAGCGGCGGAGCTCCGCTCCCAGGCGAAGGTCATCGAAACAGTGCAGCAGCTTCAGGACCGGCTTGGCTCACGCCAACTGGGTGAAATCAGACGTGTATGCAATGGCCTGCAGACGATGATCCAAGCAACTTCAGCTATGGGCTCAAATCAAAACGACCATGCTAACTCAGTGGAAGGGCTTGTTGTGGAGCTGCTTCCGTTGTTGAATCGGGTCTTAAAGGCCAAAAAGCTGGACAAACAGATTTTTGCAGTGAAGAAGATCAAGGAGAAACTCGGCCAGGATTCGCACAGTCAGGCCTTCAAGTGGCTGCGCCTCTCAGCCCCCAGGTATGTGCCCATCGCATCGCAGCAGATCCAGGATGCCAAAAGCGGAGGATGCTAAGGGCAACTAGTGTACAGGCCCATCAGTTGAAGTGCAACCTTTTCCTGGGTGTTTGGGCCAAACCAAACTGCCCGCACTTCGACAACTGTTTAATGTTTGTTCTGTTGCCCCATGTCGAGTTTGAAGCTGGTCACAAGAACAGCCAGTCAACACATCAAGTGTGCGAGTGCTCAGAGTTCAAAAGGCTGGCAGTCGCCACTCAGGGCATTCTTAGGCCTCAGCATTCCCGAAGCTTGTGACTGTTCATGGCTTGTGCAAACCTGCAAGTGGCTGACCGCATGTTTTCTTCCCTCTGCGCCTTCATCTCTGTCGTGGTGCATTCTCGCAGCAGGTACATGGCGCGTGTGACGTTAGCAGCTCAGGCTGGATAGCTTGTAGCAGCTTTGTAGCAGCTTGGGCGATTGCGAAACCCAACACATCTAAATCCTTGTATGTTCCTTTTCAACGGTATCTGATTGGTGCAACTCATGTGGAGAGGATTGTCTTAGGCGCTTCGCAGCGGCAATTTCTCTTGTGCTGTGAAGTTCCCCAGCCTGCTTGTTAGAAGCTTCAGGGCCGAGATGCCAGCAGCTCTCTGTCGCAAACTAGGGTGTCGACTGCTCGGCTCATTGGCCCAAGCTCGCCTTGACTGCCCTAGTGCGTCGGTCTCTGTGCAGCCCAGGCCGTTCAATTCTGTAACACTGTCAGATCCGTGCTCTGAGCCTTACTGACACTCCTTGCACCGCGAGGATGTCGTTCTACCGTGCTCTGAGCAAAACAGTCCTTCGCCAGATGGCTGTGGAGCGTGCTGTGGTCCCCTGGTGCCTCCATCGTTGAGCCCAAAGCTGTGACGGATGGTCCTGCCACAACTTTGCTCGACAAGGTACCACGAGCCGATGCCTCTCAGCCCGTGGCAGAAGTTCTGCAGGGCTTGGGAGCTCAGCTCTTTGAGACGTCACAAGCGTGGCTCCACTCCGAGTCTGCTTTTTTTGCCCAGGAGTCGGTGTACCCGCTTTGGTTCAAGTACGTCAAGGGCCCAATGGAGCGCTATCAGCCCATGCCTCAGAGCGGTCCGGTCATAGGTCTCAAAGAGCGGAGCCCTTGTTCTGGCTGCGTGAAAATTCACTTGAGGTACGAGCACACGGTTGCTGAGCTTCGTGGCTACGGACTGATGCAGGACAGAGAGAGACCAGAGAGGTTGCCTCTGCCTCACGCCATGTGATCAAGCCTTTTGCGTAGCAAGCTCCAGGACGACCAGCACAATGATAAGGCACGTGGTCCGACTGTGCCATGTTGCGTAGATGTGCACAGGCTTAGACTCATTCTCGAGGAGCCCGTGGTTGAAAGAGCCCTTGAGCTGTTGCCCCATGACTTGATGGTGGGCCGTTACCGCCGCTTGATGCGAGTGGCCTGGCCGCAAGCTGCGCCGAAGGAAATCATTTGAATGTGCGGTCTCCCAGCATTCGCTCTTCCAGGCGCAGGAGATGTATGCCAAGAAGCTGCACCTGCCCCTGGCAGAGCAGCTCGAGCCCGAGTGCTTGAACCCCCAAATGGTTTGTCGGTTTGTCCTCCTCTGCTCGCTGCAAGGAACTATGATCCTATGATCCCCTACATGGCGAAAGGCTCAGGCTTTGGCTTGGCTCAGCTCCCCTTCGTCCCATGTTTTCGAGCGCAGCGTAGCTCGCCGAGGCGCCTTTCATGGAGGAAGCCAAGTTCCAGTTGCAGGAGGAGTTTCGAAGAGTTTGGGTAAGTGTCACGGTCCAGTGGTGTTACTTGGGACTCTGATGACGTGTCCATGGGTGTTGCAGCAGCCAGGAGCAGGAGCTCTTGCAGCAGCTCACTCAGACTCAGCGGCTTGCACTGGTGAGAGTCAGTCAAACCGAGTGAGGTTCCACCCGTGGGATCGCCGCCTCTTCTCCGGTGGCGTCACTGGTCTTGGTGAGTCAACGCCGTACTCAGCTTTCATTTCGTGGTGATCTGCTTCTACAATGCTCCTGATTTTTCAATTTTGCAGTCGCAGCAGCGGCTTGCAAGGCTCCGCAAACGAGCATCGACGTAAAAGTCTATAGAGCGTCGGAGTGGTCAAGCCGATAAAGCATACTGCATCAGACGAATCATTCCTCTGAGAGGCAGACGTGCGGCGAATAGGTGTATGATCTTTGAATGCCAAGTCTGGGTTCTTATGCTTCAACTGTTGCTCCCATGAGCTAATGTTCACGAGCACAGCTAGCAGCGAGAGTAACATAACCCACCACTCATGCCGCCTTGATCAAACGGTAGCTGTGCGCAGTGATTGACTTCGGACTTCGGAAAGGCACCAGAAAAAGCTCGTGTGACACAATGCCTTCAATGTGTTTCACGTGAGTTTTCGTCAGAGCATCTCAGCTGGAAGAAGTACCGTAAGATGTTTGCAGCCAGGCGCTTTGCTGTCGCTTCCCAGTGCGTCCGGAGGGTGCGATGGCTCCAGCATTTCAGCATGCTGCGTTGACAAGGGATGATGATTTTGTATGTTTGTGATGTCTTTCAATCTCGTGTCGAAGGCTGGCACTGCAGCAGCCCACCTTGTTGCCAGTCCGGCACTTTGTACACTTGCGCCAACTCATGCGCTCGGCAGCTCTTTTGACGCCAAGGCCAAAGGACCCAAAGGACACTGGCAGGCCAACCCCCCCAAAAAAGCACATGCATCTGCTGACCGGCGCGGTTTCGAGGTGCACACCACGAAGCGTGGCTGGGCCAGCCTAGCCCCCGCTCTGCAGGCGTGGGAGGGGGCATGGCTTGGCCTGGCTGTTCGACTTTGACTCTCAGGATGCACTCAGCAGAGCAATGTCGCAGTCCGAGGCGCTCCGAAATTCTCAAAGTTTGCAAGTGAAGTGGTTGACATGCCATTGCTCGCTTGCAGGATCGGGTGGAACTCCACATCGACCCTGCAACCAGCAGGCTAACTGGCTGAGCGTTTCGCATGCCGAGAGCACCCGAATTGCGACAGGAGCATTGCAATTTGTTGCCGTCTTTGACTAGTGGCTACTGTAGCCTATCCCCTTGATTCTTTACATTCTTTACATTGCTAGATTTCAAGGTACATCTTCCTTGGATTGGCCTGATTGTTTGCCCCTTCCTGGCTCTATGCAGTCTGGAGCCCTCCACCTATGCTCCCCGGGGTGAGGCACATCGTTCTTGCGTATTGCTGTTGCCAGCGATTTGTTTTGTTTCAGACACATGTGCGGTTCAAATCCAACACTTCCCATGTCCCAAGTCCGGAGCGAGTTCGCAGGCGGAGGGGGTGAATTGGAGGCGGGTTGGGTTGGAAAGAAGGAAGAGCCACAATAAAAACTCTAGATGAGCTACGGCTTGCCAAAGGCTCCAGCAACAGGATGGAATTCAATGTGCCTGCTTTTATTTCTGCATCACTACTTCGATGATGTCGATGGCGTAGGTATACAAACTACAGGCTTATGTCAGAACAGTTCAGTGTTGGCGACATCGCATGGGATGGTCTGTTGGGTTGACTTTGTTGCAGTTTCGGATTTCGAGTTTGCAGAATTTTCATGAAAGTTTTGCCGATAACTGAGTCCTTGCGCTTTGCTGCCAGGGTGTGGATGCCGGACCCGGCGGCAGCAGATCCAGCAAGGGGCCGACTTTGCGAACAGCACAGTGTTGTTGTTCCAGTGAGAGTTGCATTCATGGGTACTCTCAGGCGAGGCGGTCTGGCTGCTTGGTGTACGAGGCCTCCCACCACAGCACATGTTAACAGTACTTCCAGTCTCCCGAAGGCACCACACTGCAGAGGCAAAGGGTTAGGTTCCTGCGGTGGCCAGTGCATCATCGACCAAAATTGCAATGTCGCCATGCCCCCGTTGCCAAGAATATCGTATTTTTGTCAAGTCCAAATGCTTCAGCACCGTTTTGGCCTGCACAGAACGCAACACGGTGTTCAACCCCAGCCTTGCCCTGTGGAAGCGAGGCAAGTTTGAGCCATGTTTTCTTTTTGGGTCTGGGCGAGACTCACGGCGGGTGGAGCGAAAAAAAGTTTCCGCTCGTGCTTCTGTCCCTGGGGCCGGGCGCAAGTTGACGTCCACCTCCAGCACCTCATCTGCACGCTCGCGCCCCACAACCTCCACCCTGTTGATCCAGCTGTCCCCTCACGTGCATCCCATGACATCTCCTTTCACATACTTGCTCCCGCATCATGCATCATACAGCATCAATGACTCGCCACCGCGTTTGCAAGGCCTTCCCACTCGACCGGACCATCGGCAAGGTGCCAAGCTGAGAAGTGCCAGTCGGCGACTTTTGAATGCAGATTTCGGGAAAAGTCGGACAGCAATGGCCATGGCTCAAGGTAGGAGGTGAGCCACCTCGACCAGTACGATGGCGGGTAGGTCTGGGCTGTTTGCCTATGTGGAGCTACGGCAGCTACGGTTTGTCATGCAAAGCATCATTCTGAATTGGAGGCGCCGGTCCTCGGAAAGACAGCAGCAAACTGTCACTCCCTCAGGGTGTGATCTCATCTACGAATCTACGACCTACATGTGCAGTCATATGCTTGTTGCAAGCCCCGGGTGTGCACTTCATGATTTCGTGACATTATGTCAACAAAGCTTGTGCAGAAGTCGGAAGTCGGCCATCGCGCATGTCGGTCAGCATAGTCGGGACATTAAATCGCCAGTCTCGTGGAGTTCAGTCGCACAAGTCAGCAAGTGGACCAAATTCGGGCCACACTTGCGTGAGAACTCGGCATGAGAGCTCGCGCCGGCTGAGCCCCGAACCTTTAGGATTTAGGATTGCGAAAAGTATAGTACCACATGGTCATCCTTCGGTTGACTTTGTGCTTTGCTTTGGGTCACCGCTGGTTTTGTGTTGTCATGCTTGCAATACCTTCCCACAGACAGCCTGTTGCGTTTCATTGTGCACCGTAGCCAGGATTTGCAAGAATATTCGATCCACATGCAAATCACACCGGGTGGCACCGGCCACTATCTTTCGTCTTCGAAAAGGTTCTGGTTGCCCAGCATCTGTTGCATATAGCAAGTAAGGTCCGTTGGGCTGATGCCGTGATGCCCTGGAATATGTGGTGGAGCATTCATGGGTCGAATTGTTCATGGCACAAAGGATGCCATGAGCCTAGATTCTTTATTCGCTCGAGACGAGAAAACCAATGCAGATACACTACCACTTAAGTCATGTTGAAACCCCCTTTACATCTGAATTAGATTTTCGAAGAGACCAAGTATCGCCAGATTTATGAGATGGGGGGTGTGAAACCACATCTGACAAAACTCCCAAAGAAGATCAGAGCTATATTTCGAATATCAAGTCGATATTCTATAGACCTTAAAATTCTGATTATTCTGGACATATTCTGATAGTATAAGTTTTGGTGATAGAGAAAAGAGTTTCAAATTGAAAACCGTTCATAATATTTATTCAAAATATCAATACATGCAAATGTTGATAACGAAAAAATAACTGGCTCATAATTCTAAAACGTAAAGATTCTCAATATTCATATTAAGTCCACTATGAAAGTTAATTGGATTGTCAAAAATACCAAATGAAATTATATGATCCCGAATGAATATATTCTAGAAATCCTAATTAAACATTATCTGATGAAATATAGAGTAAATTCCAGGTTAGAATTCTGAAGATTCAAAATAAAAAAAAGGAGTAATCTCTAATAAGACGGTGTCGTGCTGGTGATTCTGTGTGCACCCCTGCCCCCCTGTAACTTGGTCCTTTTTCGCATTTCTTTGTGAAAGGTTGTCTCGCGTGACTAAAATCCTGGAAATTTTTGTGTGAAGATTTTGGTAGCTTTAGGAAATCTCGCGATATTAAAATCTTACAAATTTGGTAGCTTTAGGGAGATATTCTCGCGGTAATAAAATTCTACAGGTTTTTGGCGGAGGCTCCAGTGCTGTGCGTGCTGAATGAAACCAAGTATCAGTCGCATGTCAGGATTCCGGTCCGGTTCGTGTCCGGGTTGTGTTCGGTTCGTGTCCGGGTTCGCGCCTGGTTCGCGACCGGGGGTTCAGGTCTGGTTCGCTGGTTCGCATCTGGGTTCGTGTCTGTTTCGTGTCCGGTTCGTGTCTGGTTTGTGTCCGGTCTGGTTCGTGTCCGGTTCGTATCTGGTTCGTTTTGGGTTCGCGTTTGGTTCGTGTCTGGTTCGTGTCTGGTTCGTGGTTGGTTCGCGTCTGGTTCGTGTCTGGTTCGTGTTTGGTTCGTTTCTGGTTCGTGTCCGGTTCGTGTCTGGTTCGTGTCTGGTTGTGTCTGGTTCGTTCGTGGATCCGTTCGTGTCTGGTTCGTATCTGATCTGGTTCATATCTGGTTTGTATCTAATGCGTGTCTGGGTTCGTTCGTGTCTGGTTCGTATCTGGTTCGTGTCTGGTTCGTATTTGGTTCGTACTTGGTTCGTTTCTGGTTCGTGTCTGGTTCGCATCGGCGTTGGTTCTTGGTTCGTATTTATCACGAAAGCTAGCATAGCTGGTCTTTCGTTTCTACTACGATAGTAATGATTCCCGGTCGCGCGCCAAACCGCGCAATTCTTTGGTTTCCCAGGGGCCTCCCCAACCCCTTTCTTGATTTCTAGGCAACCCCCCCCCCCCCCAAACCGCACTGCGCCCGCACGAAGCATCGGCCACACCGATTCGAGTGCAGGATGTGCTGTAAAAACCAATACAAAACGGCATGTCACCCCTCTCACCCCTCACGCATATTCAGCCACACCGATGCGAAAAAACACTTCGAGTGCAGGATGTGCTGTAAAAACCAATACAGACGGCATGTCACCCCTCTCACCCCTCACGCATGCACGAAACATCGGCCACACCCATGCGAAAGGCACTTCGAGTGCAGGATGTGCTGTAAAAACAATACAAACGGCATGTCGGTCTTCGCGCGTTTACGTCAACGTCGGAGCCAACAACAACAGCAACAACCCATTCCAACGGCTCCGAAGGCCAGAAACACGGAAAATGCAAGGTTTTCAAGCATGGCTGCTGGAAAAAGGAGCATTAACCTGCAAATTCTACGATTTTCGTGGATTTGCGGGTTTCCATCAATTTCGGCGTCTCCAACGGAATTGGGGCTTGATTTTCTGTTACGCCTCCGATGGCCAGAAGCGTGGAAAATCCAATGTGTTTAAAGGATGGTTGCTGGAAAAGGACACATTCACCTGCAAATTCGATGATATTCGGGGATTTGCAGGTCTCCACCAATTTCGGCGTCTCCAACGGATAACTGGGGCTCGATTTTTTGTTACCAAATTTTGCTTATCAAATGCGCTATGTACATTAGGTCGCGGGTGGATCTCGGGGTTCCCCCATTTTAACGGCCAGAAGAAACACAGAAAATCCAAGGTTGTTCAAGGAAAAATGAGCATTCACCGGCAAATTCGATGATTTTCGTGGATTGGTGGTTCTCCACCAAAGTCGGCGTCTCCAACGGAAAATTGGGGTTTGATTTTCTGTTTCCAAATTCTGCTCATAAAATGTGGCATTTACATTAGGCCGCGGGTGGATCTCGGGGTTCCCTCCAATTTCAACGGCTCCGATGGCCAGAAACACGGCAAATCCAAGGTTTTTCAATGATGGCTGCCGGAAGAATGAGCATTCACTGGCAGATTCGATGATGTTCGTGGATTTGCGGGTCTCCACCAATTTCGGCGTCTCCAACGGAAAATTGGGGTTTGATTTTCTGTCACCAAATTCTGCTTAAAACGTGGCATTTACATTAGGCCACGGGTGGATGTCGGGGCTTCACCCATTTCAGCGGCTCCGATGGCCACAGACACGGCAAATCCAAGAAGGTTGTTCAAGGATGGCTGCTGGAAACAGGAGCATTCACCGGCAAATTCGACGATTTTCGTCGTTTTGGGGGTCTCCACCAACTTCGGCGTCTGCAACGGAAAATGGAGGCTAGATTTTCTTTTTGCCAACTTCTGCTTATAGCATGTGCCTTTGCATTAGGCCGCGGGTGGATCTCGGGGTTCTTCTTCTTGTTGGTGTTGGCGGTGGTGGTGGTGCTGTTGTTGTGAGGGAGAGGGAGAAAGAAAGAAAGAGAGAGAGAGAGAGAGAGCGCGAGAGAGAGAGAGAGAGCGAGCGAGAGGGAGGGAGCAGAGAAGAGGGAGAAAGAAGAGAAGAGAAGAGAGAGAGAGAGAGCGAGAGGGAGGGAGGGAAGGAGAGGGAGAGGGAGAG
>BGNK01000877.1:156476-191234 GCA_003297005.1 Symbiodinium sp. clade A Y106
GCGCTCGCGCGCTCTCGCGCTCGCGCGCTCTCGCGCTCTCGCGCTCTCGCGCTCTCGCGCTCTCGCGCTCTCTCGCTCTCTCTCTCTCTCTATCTCTCTCTCTCTCTCTCCTCAGCATAAACGCGCAAAACCGACATGCCGTTTGCATCGGTTTGTACAGGTCTTCCTGCACTCGAAGTGCCTTTCGCATCGGTGGCGTCGGTGTTTCATGCTTGCATTGGGGGGGTGGGGGGTGGGGGTTTCCTGAGATAGTCAGGAAAGACGCGGCGGGGAGAGGGGAAGGGGGGCTGGAGGGTGGGTGGGGGGTTGGCCCGAAACAGCAAGGTTTCCGCATGATTTATGTTCGGCCCGGGGTTCAGCACTATTGTAGTAGAAACGAAAGACTAGCTACGCCAGCTTTCGTGATTACGCGCCCACTCGAACTCCTCGCGGAGAGCAGATGATGATTACGGAGCTGCTCGGAGATGCTTGGGGGGAAGTGGGTTGACGGCCGCAGTAACGCCTGGGGGCCATTTTCCTCCTCCTCCTCCTCCCTCCTACAAATACGATGCAGAATAAATAAATCTCTCTCTCTCTATATATATATATATATATATGTAATAACATGCAAAGAGCCGTTGAAAGCACAGCAACCTCTCCGTGACAAAACGGAAGCCGTTGCATCGCTGATACAGCCTGGAGCTTCGCAAAAGAACACCTTACCTGCTCCATGACCAGGACTTGCATGTGACCCACCGAGGTCGTGCTCAATTCTGCCACACCTATCCACGGCTTGTAGGATCTGAAGCGGCTTTTTCACCCGCATCAAGTGACTCAAGCTTAGTTCTTGCCGTGGCGGAGGTTCCGTCGTGAAGGCGCTGCCTGCCGAAGCTGGAAGTCCCGCCCCTCCGTAGTTTACGACTTCCCCGTGCCCAACCTGGCAGCTGCAAGATCTTCCGAGGCCATGCGGAACCTGCAGCCGCTTAGCTCGGCAGACTTCATGCACGGCGACAATGTGTGCCTTTCCAGCTTGGAGCGGTTTGCGCTCATCGACACCTGTTAGTCTCAGGACGATCGTGGCAGTTTCGGAAACCAATGGCACTGTTGCGAGGGCCCACCTCGTCCTGCTGTTGGAGGTGCCGCCTCCTCTCTTCAAAGAAGAGATTCTGCTCTTTGAGGTCAGCCTATGCGACGAAGCCGGCGGGCCACTCGAGGGTAGCTTTAGAAGCTGCTGAGGATGAGGCCAACTTCAGGCACATGCCGGCCTGGGTGCAATGGGATCGATCTTGTTGAGCCCACCAACAATTCTCAACAAAGAAGCTTGGGATGGCACGTGCTTTTCCACCTCCAAGTTTGCAAAGTCTCAACAAGCTCAACGTCCGGCTTATCCCGCCTGGTGCTTCAAGCGGATGTTTTCATGGCTTTGCTCCACGGCCTTCTGCTTGGCTGCCCTGGCAAAGGCGAGAGACGATAGCTACTGCTGTTGATGTCGATTAGGAACCCGAGGGGGGCTTGCAACTCTCAAGCAAGCGAAGCAGAAGACTCCGGATGAATGTGGTGGACTCAGGCTTCATTTTCGGCCGCATTACAACAGTTGTGTACTTGAGTTGGCTCTCGCGGCTCACACCCTCATCATGATAAAACTGTGTGGCTTGGAGCAGCTTTTCTTGGAATGCGAGTCTTGATTTTGTTCACTCCGGATATCGTCAAGATTCACATACCCGCGCAGAGCGATGCAAAAGCAACGGATGACAACTGTCCAGTGTCCATCCCGGGCCTGAGTGTTTGCGACAGTGCCGCCAGCTTTGAAAGCAAGGGCTCCGCCCGAGTACCAAAACTCAGTAGTGCATGCTGCACTGAGGCCTGAAGGTATGCAAGGCATTGCAAGGCCAGAAGCATCAATGGAACATGCCGTCAACGAGTGTCGGCCTCTGTGGATCCATGCGGGAAGTTTGCTTGTTGCAACCTGCACCGAGCTAGCATGGGCAGGCCAGGGGACACAAGTTTGTTTCGGACATCCGTTTGACTCCGAGAGCCCTGCTCCTCCAACGCGTAATCAGTACTTGTGGGCCTCGTGGGTCATTCCCGATACTGCGTGTGCGGGGGGGGGGGGAAATGTCCAACCTGGACCGGCTGCAACTGCAACTAGGCCTCTGGACCCTCTGTATGATACTATCTCCGCCTTCCCCGTCACTTTGCTTGTAAGTTTCATCAGCGGCCACGGCAATTAAAGGACCACGGCCAGCCGGGGAGGCGTGGCAGAGCGCCGGGAGACCTCTAAGTACAAAAAGCCCCGACTCGGGAAAGACTTGTCCTGAAGCAGCTGCAAACTCTATCCTAGCCATCGAAACCGTCATTGTTGAATTACCTTCGAACCTGACCCGATCACCTCGGGCCCGACAAACACAACTCAAAAGCAAGTGAACACAAGCTGGCACTCTCACGGCCTTGTCTGCACTGGCACATTGTAGCGGTGAGGCCTGGCAACTGCGGACTTGGCGCAGCGAAACAACAATTGCAACAAGCATCGAGAAGCTCAAGAGGGACGAGATTACATTTTGGCTCTGCTCTTCGGCCACGGATGGGTCTGGTTCGCGAACGGGATTAGGCAGGCGGTGTGCACCGGCTGAAAGCACCTCCAAAGGAGTGGCTTCATATGGCCTCTCTCCGATGAGCATACGGTTAAAAGGCCGTAGGCTCACTGAAAGGGGGTTTTGCTAGCATAGAAGATTCCAGACTGTGTTTCGAAGACTGAACTTCACGATGAGGTGCCTGGCGGCAAACAACTCGCAGAAGAGAAAGCAACGAGGCAAGAATGGCAAAACCTTGCCGCGCGCCAGCAAGACTCCTTGCCAAGCCTGCTGAGGTGGGTGCATGCAATTTCATGCACCTCGCGAACCGTGAGAAGGACTGGCTCCTCTCTACCTGAGACTTTTGCATGCTGGCCTGTGTGGCCGGGGATTGAAGGAGCTAATTGCTCCCACTGCGCCCTTGGGGCCGCAGTGATGCCAAGTAGCTCCGATGAATACTAGCAGCTACTAGCTTACTACAGTAGCCCTCGTCCTTGTTCTGCTCTGCCGCTCTGCTCTCATCCTTCGGCCGGCTCTGTGGACTGCGGACTGTAGGTCCCTGGAAAATCAACGGATCTTTTTTCGCGTGCTTGGCACGTCGCAGCGAGTACAAAAAGTTAGAGCTAGAATGATAGAAATGCATAAAGCAACGAAACTCTTCGCCTGCGGCACCATTACGCCATCGGCCAGAGCCACGGCAGAAGGCAGCTCACTCCGATAAGCCAGAACAAGTCCAGCAGACCACCCAACCTCAGGAAATCCAGGAAAGAGTAGCCTCCTGGGCCCATGACCTAAGCAATGGGCAAGCATTGAAGTACCGCCATGCTGAACCGACTGCAGTCTTCCAGCCAATCTTATGAAAAGCCATGGTCTTGAGCTGCCAACGATGAGATTGGTTGCGTAGCCAATCGGGCTGGCAAAAGAAGTGGATGCGGCAATCATGACCACCATGACCTAGCATCAGGGAATCAAGGGACCAGAGCTTCACAGGCTGTTCTGCTCTGCAGACTTCGAACCTGCCCACTCAGTTCATAAGGCATAAGGACGCGGCCAAGGGGTGAGGTGATGCAAGGCCCATCTTCTCCGCCAGGTCGACAGCCAAGGGAACTCCCAGTGCTGCTGCAGCATTGTTCGTCACCATCTCGGTTGTAACCATGACGATAAGGTAGAGGAGCGAGGGCGCCAGCCAGTTGGGAAGCCCCGTGGCAATGATTCCTCGCGAGATGCCGGCTGCCAAGCCAGATTTCGCCATCGCCTGTGCGACGCCCAAAGCCGAGCCGATCAAGATCAGCAGCTGCCAATCGACGATCGTCCGGATGTCGCCGGCCTTGATCCAGCCCCCGAGGATAAAAATGCACGACAGTGTGACGGAAAGCTGCACCATGCTGATCATATCCAGTGATGTCAGCACCAATGCCGGGACAAAGACCACGAGTGGAATCAAGTCATACCAAGACATAGGTTTGGGCAATGAGCCAAGCCGTGTGACAAGCAGGAAATGTGAATTGGGATACGAATTTCCTGTAGCACCCAAGACAAGGATCACATCACCCGCCATGAAAGTAGCAGAGGACTTCCTGCGGAAAGGGCTGTCTCCCATCTCATCTGGCTTATCGCTGGTGGCGAAGCTTGTGCCCCAGTATCGTGATCGAACGGCGATCAAGCCAGCGTTGTAGCCATCGCTGACGATTTGAGCAGCATTGCCTGTCAGCTGCGTTTGTTCGACAAAAACACGACACCTTCCAGACGAGACGACTCCCGCAATACTCGATTCGGCCATGGGGCAGATCGGCTGGCCGAGCAAAGGAGAACTGGCACTGAGGACTAACTCGACGAACTCAGACTGTCCAGATGCAGCTTGGCTTGCGTGCATACTGCGAACTCGTATCCCGCGTTCTTGCTTCGACATCACCTCCACCACCCGGTCTCGGGGCAACGACAGGAGGAGCAGGTCACCGCCTTGAGCTGTCTCCTAAGTTGACAGTCTGCAGATCTGATCAGATCTGTATATTCTCTCTCTCTGTATTCTTTGCGAGCCGAGGCGCCATTTTCACAAGTATCCAGCATCCACCAGACATTTTTACTATCAGGACCAAGGGTCAGTGTTGCGAACAGGCTGTACTTCCATAATATCTGGGTCTCCATCACAAGTAGCCTCAATGTCCAAGTTGAGAAAACGAACTTGGAAGCTGTGTTCGAGTTCATCGCTGGTAGATGCTTCGCTCGGTGGCAAAATCAACCTCGGACACCCACACAAATCGTTGCCACGCTCAAGTGCGGACGTGGGAAACGTGACAAAGCATCCAGCCATCCAGCACTTGATGCCAGGAGACTCTTTAGGCTCCGCCGAGCCGAGGGTCAAATGCAATGGGGAAGGTGCTTTATCAGCCGGCCTCAGACAATACCGAACACCGGTGCTCATGTCAGAGGCCGAACCGATTAGATGCGACGTGTCTAAGCCCTTGCCTGGCTCGTGCCCGGTCCTACTTCTAAGACGGTGTGACACAAACTAAATGCATTGCCAAAGCGAAACAAATGATGTCCCCCGCATGCGTGTGAGTTTGGTGCAAGCGCGAAAGAAACTGTATCATGAAAA
The DNA here is from genome assembly GCA_003297005.1 of Symbiodinium sp. clade A Y106. Lineage (NCBI taxonomy): Eukaryota > Dinophyceae > Suessiales > Symbiodiniaceae > Symbiodinium > Symbiodinium sp. clade A. The sequence continues at coordinate 161,622 of BGNK01000877.1, forward strand.
GAGCGCTGGAGCTCCCCTACGATCCTCTGACCTTTTTTTGCTCCCGCATGGCAGTCCCGAGGGTCTACATCATGGCAGGCGCTCCATTCCATCCTCTTACATGGAGGTGTCGACATCTTACACTTCAGCACCATAAGCAGTGAGACTTGAGTGGTAGAATCCCAGGTTTGGTGGGGCTGATGCAGCCTTGCACAGTCCAATCACATCTGCATCACACCTATGAAGGCCATGTCGTCCTTATTCCAGCTGACCCTACCGAGCCCAGTGGGTTCTCAAAGAAGCTTTTCAAGGACATTTGATTCTCAAAGAGCCTTGCGCCTGAGCTCCCCGTGCCTTATCGAGGTTTTAAACAGATGGGAGCAGCTCCCGACTCTGACAGACATGCAAGCCACAAGCGTTGCCAATTGTGGATCACATCTTTCGCGTGCTGCTGACACAAAGACATGATTGGGAAAATGCATGGGTGCAGGCAAGTTGCATCCGACGCCGGATCTTCAACAAGCTACTGGGTGGCAGTCCCATAGAGATGAGTACATCCACCGCTGGCCGGCCCACCCACGGCGAGTCCTGCAGGCTGCGAGCTTCAGGACCAAGATCAACTATGGACGGCATGTTCTTTTCAAGAGCCTTTGTGGGAGTTTGTCGTGGGAGTTTGGCGGGTCTTGGCCTCTGCAATATCCAAGGCAGTGACCAAATTGTCGCCATGCTCTCGCACTTCTCGGAAGAGGCCGCCCTTGTTGTCGGGCAGAACCAGAGGACCGAGAAGGATAATTAAGGTGAAGCTCAGGATGCCCATGGGCAGCCCAATGATGGCTGGTTCGAAAAAACCAAAAGGTTTGTAGCCCTCCTTCTCCAGCAGGCCGTTCACCAACAGATTTGTACTGGTCCCGATAGTTGTCAACATGCCACCCATGATTGCCGAGTAGCTGAGTGGAATAAGAAAAGTAGAAGGTGCTCGCTGATGCGTTCGTGCCCAGTCTCGGACAATCGGCATGAAAAGGACAACCAATGGGGTGTTGTTGCAGAATCCAGACAGCGCGAATACGAGGAAGCAAATCCGAAGCAAAACCACCCTGTCCGAAATCTGCGCTCCCAAGATCCGACGGGCCGCGTAGTCCACGACCCTGGACTTGTCGACTGCTTGCATCACGATGAAGAGAGCACCGATAGAAATCAGCCCGGTGTTCGAGAAACCATCAAGTGCATCTGTCGTCGAGACAATGCCCATATTCCACAAAACGACCAGGGTCCCCAGCATGATCTGTTCCGGAGAACCGACCTCTAGGAACAGCAGGACCAAAGTCACCAGGATCATCGCCAGGACCGTCCATGCTTGCCACGTCATCACCTCGTGCTCGTTCATCTCAAAGTCTTAGTCCAGGTCCGCGGGAGCGAAAGCAGTGACTAACGGCTTTCTTCGGCCGTGCCCTGCTACGCTATTTCCTCCTGTCGGACCCTCGAGCCGTGTGGCTTCCTGTCATGAAGGCATAACTTACCATCGCATTGCGAGGGACGAGAGCAGGGAGCACGGAACAAACTCTGCAGGCACTTCTCCAGTCCACGCCCCCTCTTTACCGCGGAGTTTGCCTTGTCTGCAGCACTGGCTCGAAAGTTCGAAAGCTTCGCGTGGGACTGGGCGTGCGGAGCCGAAGTGCAGCCTGCGAGAGGCCAGCACACACAAATTTTCAGACTTTCCTACCAGCACGCGAGCTCCGATATGAGTTTGGCCCTACCACCTTGGCACGTGCAGGACTGCTGCGCCGAAGTTCGCCTTGCAGTGGGCGGGCTACATTGTTCCGGAGGCTGCCAAGTAAACTGCTGTGGCACTACTCGCCCTCCGGTCAAGATTCGTGCGGAGGTCTCCACCTTTGCTTGTGCATGTGTGGCCAAGTTGCTGCTGATCGCGTCTTGAGCGACACCGGTTGGCACTTGTGCCTGTATGCGTGCAGCTGAAGAGCAATCTCCAAAGCATGTGCCAGCTGACCCGTGCCTGTAGGTTCTGAGACACCCGACCAATCACATTGGCCTTGGCTGATGACCAGCTCATGGCTCCAACGTGAAGTGGCAGGCTTGCCATCTGCGGTTGCCGAACTACAAAATCTTTGCAAGCAGCCACTGTTCTCCTCGCCAGCAGCACGACTTCGTCATTCCATCGCGAAGCTGGAGGTGTGCGGGAAGCGAAGGTAACGGCCTGCTCGCCTGCAGGGTTACAGCACACGCCAGCGGCCGTGAGGCTAGCCGGGATACTGCGAAAGCCACAAAAACTTTTGACTTGTTACAAGACTGAAAAATCACAGTTTGCGCACTCAGTCCGAAGACGAAGAGGTCCTTCAGAGACCCATGTATCCAGAGGCATCCACGTGCTTGTGGCGTCGATACGGGATTTAGTGGCTACATCAAGACTTGCGAGCGCCTACAGCCTGGCGCAGTACTATATGGCATCAACTCGGGGGTGCTGCCTGAAACACGAAATCCGAGGTCAATCAGGACAACTGGAAACTACATGAACAATGCTGGCTGGCCCACATGTTGGGGAAAGGTGGTCGAAGCCTTCGTGCTGCAAGCTGTGTCTCACGCAAACCCTGTCACAAGCATCACACAGGAACGCTGGTTGTTTTTCGCGGCATTTCGGTCTCTTGCGCATCCATGGTCTGGACATATCTCGGGCTCGACGGCGCTGAACCAGAATACGTCCACCATCCAGTAGCAGAGATCAGACAATGCGCCTTGACCGTCATGGAGCCAATTGGGAAGACGTCTTGACCAAGCCCGACACACGCCGACCGATTGGGTACGGTGCTTCTCGATGCCGAGCGAGCTGTGCATGTCTGCATGTTCAGCCTCTCACCATCCGAGCCTGACATTCCTGGAAGCTGATTCGCTCGATCAGGTGCTCGCACGACTGGCGAGGAGGAGGGTCTCGGCTTCAGGCGACAAGAAGTAGGACCTTGTGAAGGCAGGGCCGTGCCGGAGAAGGACACCGAGTGCTTCCGTATCTACAACTGTCGCTTCTGCCAGAGAAGAGTAGACCAGGACTCTGGCCACAAATCGGCACAGCGTACAAAAGTCTTGCCAGCAACCTCCTTCCGCTGCAGTTGGCGGAAAGTGCTGCTATGCGCCAAGCAGATTGGAGCACGCTGTCTCGAAGCCTGGCCAGGGAGCACACTGAGACTTGTTCGGCCATCTCAGGTCGTTCGGCTAGGCTAAAAACCCAAATGTGAGCTTGTTTCACCGCTGACGACTGCTGAGCTCCGTGCCCATGTGTCCGCCTGCCATGGTTTTAACTTTCCATTGAAATGCAGCAGCTTGGCATCTGCCGAGCATGACCTTAAAGCTGCGGATGCGATGGAGAGAGCAACATGCATCCTGATCTGGCAAAACACGGCCCCATAAAGCCTTGGGCACCTAGCGCAAGGTAAGGCTGCACCTGATCCCCTGAAGGGCGCAATCCAGCCTCGGGAATATTCTCAGTTCTGCAGGTCACGACACCCAGGAGTCCGGCCTTCTGCAGCGCCTTGAAATCCATCTTCAGGTCGGCCTTCAACTCCCTGAGCTCCTGCTGCAGAGACTTGAAGAAAAAACATTGTTTGTCTTGAGTTTTGCTCTCTTTGCTATAAACATCGAGGATGATGGAGTCGCCTTCTGAGACAACGTTTCGCGGCCAAGACCGCGACAGTTCCATGTCTCGCCTGAGCACGTGAGGTTGCACAGCATCCAGAACTTCCTTCCAGTTCTTTCATCCAAGACCAAGGCTGAGATGGCTGTATCTGTCGTGCAAAGCCAGAAGCCACGGGGGCTGAGAGAGCCCGAACTTGTACAAGTCCTCCAGAATACAACACCGGCGCCAGAACGACCCTTGACCCAGGCTTTACATCAACCACAAACAGCAGCCACACGGAACCTAGATCAGAATCGCCGAAACCTTGACAGCTGTTCGGAGGCCAGGGCATGCTAGCAGCACAAGAGGCATTTCTCAATGCCGAAACCTACTCTTCTGCTCTTTGCATGAGGCGAGGATTGCACAAAAAAGTGCATCAGTCGCAGAACAAAGCTTCTATCAGCTTCTTCTCCGTGCTCCGTGCGTTTCCAAAAATCGAAATCTGATCCTCACTTCGTGTATTCCAGAGTTTCTCGTCCATGATTTGAAAAACTCCGCTCTGCTCCCTTTCTCTCTCCCGGGGTCTTTCTTCGCTTCGCGGTATCGCGCCATCCAGCGCTCAATCTCCCGGGTGATCTGCAGCTTCTTCCACCTTCGAACGTCCATGACGAACACGCCACGGTTGAAGACACACTCCGCCGGTTCCAAACCTCTGGCTACCACAACAGCAAACGCACTTCCGCCAAAAATTTCGCCCAAATCTGAGAACATCACCGGGGCGCTTAAGGCCAAGGGTGGACAACTCCTGGGCCACCAAAACCCGATGCTGGCGCGGGTATCACAGGAAAAGCACAGCCAGGTTTACCTAACTCCCGGTGACACGCATCTTGGCGGCCAAATGTCGTCAAAGTCTATGTACAAATCCTGAGTTCGATGTCCCCTCAATGAAATCTCAGAGCCAGCAGCGCCTCAACATTACACGAGGTCTTTTTTGATTCAATTTGCAGCCATGAAGCGAAGTGTTGCGAGCAGTCCTCCACCGCTGCCACTGGGTGGCCTTCCATATCGAGCTTTGCGAGCAAGGCCACATCACCTTGTAGGACAACGTCCGAATCCATGTACACCAGCCTCCGATCACATGAAGGAAGAGTTCGGGCGTGCCACATGATACCAGTAAGGCCTGCCTGCTTGGCACTTCCGACCCCTTTGCAGCCAAAAACTCCTGCTTCTTTCTGCATGAGGCAGAAGGTTTGCTTCAGTCGATTCGTGGTTTGGGACCGTGGCAGCCGTCCTCCAAATAGAAGGGGGCAAAGTTGAAGGGGCTTGCCAAGCCTTTTCTGGCCCCCGAGCTTTTGCGATAGCTGATCAAGCCTCGCGGAAAACGATGCTGACAGCGAAAGACTGGGAGAGCAGGCTTGCGAGGTATGAACTGCCAAATCATCAAGTCAAGGGGCTCTTGATGTGTGCTTGCAGAGTTGCGTTGCTGTGCATGACCAGCTGTGCTTGCAATGGCGGCATAATTTCCCTCAGCATCCGTGCAACGGCCGAAACCTTGTCTTCCGCCGTCACCACGTGAAAAAGGAGCTGCTCGGATCCTTTGGGGCTGGGGCTGACAGGCTCGCGCAGCTCTCTGCCAGGATTGACTTTCTGCAAGCAGAGCATGGGTAGTCAAGGGCACGGCACGGACTGCGCCTCTGCGTTTGAGCCGCACGTTCCAATTCATCTACCCAGATGCTGGAATAACAGTCTATGTTTTACACCCCACCAGCAGAGACACCGTAGGTTTCTCTGTAAACTTTAGCATCGCTTTGCGAATCTCTTATGTGCCGCTGGTTTAGGCACTGCTACATTTTCTACGTTTCCAAAGCGAAACTTTCGTATTCATGCCCGATGTATAAAGAAGGCGCCGGTTTTGATTTCTATGATTCGTAATTCATCCTTTCTCACTTCTTCATGCACTGTGCATTCTGCAGCTTTCCAGGCATCCAAGTCCCACAACCAGAAGCAATCGTCAATGCGTACTTTTCTATAAGTGTATTCCGAAACTTTGTTTTTGAAGGAAGGCTCTTTTGATATGCCTGCCTTTCCAACCCTAAGCTCATCTCAGGACCGGAAGGCAAAGGCAGAACTCCGGTACCAAATCTTTCAGTGTTCAGAGATCGAATCACATTCAATTCACATGCCGTGGTCATCATGCATACGATGGAGGGGCGATGCACCTCTTTGTAAATCAAGGTTCCTGCGACCAGGGCTGCAATTCCTGAAACGTTCAACAACTAGCTGGAGAGTCCCGCGCTGCATCTGAACGAAGCCATGGGTCGGCTCGCGTGCTGCATCGTCGAGTTAATCGCCACTGCCAAAGGCCGCAAGTCGGCATCATCGCTGCAGAAGCAGATATGGACTCCTTTGCTGTTCTCTTGGGGCACGTGCAGCACCCTCCGTGCATCGGGTAGCCAGTTACAACACACATCCTTTTTAACAATCTTCTCAAGTATCTGTCACTACTGCTGCCAGTCATCCGACAAAAGCTGAACGCCGAGGAGCGATCCACTGTGCTCGTATCGCCAACCTTTATCGGTTCAGCATGAGCCGTTGGGACAGCTGTGCTTGCCGCCTGACGCAAAGACGTCTCAGGCTCATCTTCAGGTGGGAGAAACGCGGCCAAGGCAGGTGACGATGTCGGAGGCATCCATGCACCCGAACCCAGTCCCAGGCCGGCATCTTTTGCAGGATAGCTCCGATTGGCACTGCTTTCGGGCATCTTGGCCGCTTCAGAGTGCATGGTGGGCTCTGCGATATTGGATGCGAGTTGAAGTGAGCTTCGATCTAGCATGCCAACCTGACTTTGAACAACCGCGATTATGACGAGAAATGCGTGCAGAAAGTCAGCCGTACCGAGACGCCGACCGTGTGACTACAGGTCACCAGGGCCATAAGCATCAAAGCGAGGAAACCAGCAAATCTGATGAGGAGGAGTTGCAATCGGCGTGGCTGAGCTTTTGCCCTTGCCATGGCACGCCGCACTGCCGATGCAGCTTTCTGGCCGCAGCAACACCATCGGTGCAGCTGTCGGACTGCCGTCTAAGGAACACAGACCCGCCGGCAAAAACATGATCTCTCTCTCTCTCTCTTTCTCTCTCGTCGTTTTGTGTACCTCTCACTTCGAGTAAAGTCTGTCTTGCGCTGACTGATTGCTGCAAAGAAAGGCGCTGACTTCACTTGCAGAATTCGCTGGCTCCTGCACGCTGTCATGGCAAAACTGTTTGATGGCAACCTTTTCAGACGCAGGGCTTGCTTCTCTGCTGGAGCTTGTGCATGCGGTCGCCCGTTTGAGCGAATCTGCATGAGACACCGCGCACGCTCTCTAGTCTAGAGCTGAAGAAAATGTACGAGACCTCTGCCTGTGTACTTCAACTCAGGTAAGTCTGGCATGGCTTGGGCACTCTCCCTAGCATGATCGCAAGACCGATCGTCCTGTGGAAACCGATGTAAGCATGCTTAGTGAGAGCTGCTTCTTTCCAGGCCTTGTAGTGCACAGGTTCGGTGCGAGGTCTGTACAGAACACACGTGTTGACTGTGCCGCACAGCAGATTCTTAGCGAAGAAATCGGAATCGAAGTGTGAGGATTGCTGCTCTTGAAACCGCAGGGATTTCTAAATCACCACCATGCAACACGGAACTCTGCACTTTCAATCGCGAAAGGGGACCTTGCCAAAGAGCTCCGCGTCTGTCTCAACCCCTCTGCTCCCAACACGAGGTGGGAAGATGCACTTGCAGTTCGACTTTTGCAGGACTTCGACATTTTGGCTTGCCGGTGCACTGGAACTGGTACATGCAAGCGCACACAGGTAAAGCTGCCGATGTTCGGCATGGCCCGCTGGAAATGTGCTGGTACCGAGAACTAAGATGATGGCAAAAGCATTTATCGTAGAGGCGAGTTGGCCAGAACGGCTGCCCTGTGGCCCTATGCTTGCAACATTTTCTGATTGTGACCGTGACGGGTTTTCTTTTCAGCAAAATTCCAGGGCAAGCTGCTTCATCTCTTGGAAGCTGTCGTCGCCATCAGCAGTCGCGGTAGCTGCTCCAGCGACCTGAAGCTGTAGCTTGGCAGCGCTGGTGAGTCCGTCAGAACCCGCAGAGTCCGAATTGGTACGCCGGTAACTCTCTCTGAGAAAACATGTGTAGTTCGGTACGTTCTGTGCTCTTTGCATGAGCGAATCTCCTTTTTGAACTACGCCGTCATGGGCTTGGATTCGGACAGCTCGACCGTGGGACTTGCAAGCGACATGACACTTATGAGCAGTTTGCGAGCCCATCATATTCAGCAGGGCCACGAAAAGCATGCGTGCAAAGATTGCCGGTAACTGCTCCGCGACTGGACAACTGATGCATGCTTGCCGACGTAACGATCATTAAGGCCCGGACCCGCAAACCCCTCCCAGCACTTGCGCTCAGGGCTCAAAGCAGCGTGCAATGGCACCTTGAGTGAGCTTTGCCCCGCCAGTCAAGCGAGTATAACTTTTGACCTATCCACACCTTGCTTGTGCCAGCAACCACGGTTTGTGCAGCCTTGGCCCTGTGCTGCGTTGTAGACTTGGACGAATTTTCGGTGGTAGTTGCGGACTTCTCCGCTGTGATGTCCTTCTGGACCTCAGCATTCATTCAGCACCACCTGCCACATGTCCAAAGAAAGTTACATGCTTCTGCCCTGAGCAGTGTGCGGCCATAACATGGACGGGGGTTGGGCCGTTCTTGCCTTGCACTACTTTCAAGTTCACTAGCTGCAGTCAGCGAGGGCGACAGCAGTGTCAGAAACAAGCATAGCTGGGTTCTGTGCTCAGCAAAATATTGGCATCCTTCAAGCTCTTGACGTCGTCGGTGCCTTTGCCCCCGAGCTCCTTGCCTAGCCAATCCAGGACGTGCCATAAACTTGAAGATGCACCTTTGACATTGATTAGCATCTGCACTTGGCTTCGGAACCAAATGGCCTGCTGCAAAAAGCCGAATCCTGCAAAAACGAAGCAGAATCCACACCGGTGGCTTTGCAGCTCATGGCGTCCTGTCGACTTGCGTGGCTGGAATCAAGTTCGGGCTTGTTGGCCAGTGCCTGAAGCAGATGAACACTTCAAAGTCTCAAGATCTGAGGGAAAGAAAGGGAGCCTCTGTAGGATCAGCCGCTTCACCTCCTTGACCTGGTGCTACGAGAAATACTGAGTTGTTCAAGCACGCAAATGCCACAGGTTAATAACAGGCTCAAGCCACGTGACGTCGAGAATCTTACTTGCTCTCTGTACTATCCCAGTTCGGCAGAGGTCCCGGCACTTGTATTCAGCGCCACAGCAAAAGTGGCCGAGTTGTGGTCCTTGGCAAGCATTCAGGAAGCAAGAACTACGCGGAAGGGACAACAATATGGGCCAGGCGTTCGCAAACACCAACTTGAGCTCAACCTCCTGCATGAAGCTCTGAAAGTTGCGTTTCTTTCAGAGCACCCAAATGCGAAAAGCCTGGGACCTAGGATCATGCTTCGTGTCTCCTCTGGCATTGCTCAGGGCGTGTGCTCTGGAGCCTGTAACGGTAGCGAAGCAAAGCAGCAGAAACCCGGTGTAGGAACTCAGACCCGCAATCCACAGCATGACAACAACGGCACCGTCTTGCCAGCGACCAAGCTGAGCAAGCAGCCCTCTTTGCATGCCCAAGGCCTGGGCAAAGTCTTGACTGGTCGAGCACAAATTGAAGCATGCGAGGGTGTGTCGTCCTATTCTTGTTGAAGACAATGTGTCTCTGGCACTTGGATTTTGAGGGGTATCTCCTGCACCGACGGCACCAAATCGTCTAGCTGCCGCTAAGCCACTCCGAAATGCCCGGTGCTTCACCGGCTTTTCATTGAGCTGTTTGAGCTCTCGGGGTGGACAACTTCCATGAAGCTCCGCACAAGAACAACTCCCTACAAGTGTCGGCTCTGCAGCCGAGCTGGCTTTGCAACTGCGGCTTTCGTCGCTCTTCTTCTGTCGCTGTTTGCACGGTTTTCTTGAGGCCGGCTCTCTGCCCACATTTCCCCAAGAAGCTTTAAGCTTCGGAGCAGGGGCGAGCGCAACTAGAACTACCTAAAGCAGTCTGTGACCTCTGGTGTGGATCGCCGCTACAGGGCTTGGCTCGTTGAAGATCTTAGGTGATAGGAAAAGGTTGGGAACACAGGCTTCTCTGTTTGCCACATTCTTATGTACACGGCTGTGACACCGAAGGGTTTACTCCCTTCTCGCGAAACCGTGCAATCCCTGGCGAAGATGGGTCTGCAGCTCTGTGGCCCATTCACACTGGCACAGTAGTTCACGTCCGTTCGCTGCAGCCCGAAAGCTCTCAATCGGGTTTATTTATTTCAAACCAAGCGTTCATCCCTTGGAGCAGTTTCTCAAAGGGCACGCTGTACTCGCTGTCGTCTCCCCAGACCGAATGAACCATTTGGAACTTCCTTGGTCAACGCACCGCTCTCCACCGGCTGTACTTGCAGATGTAAGGAAGCTCACAAGGCCCGGACCTCTCACAGACTGTTAAACTCCTAGGAGCTGGTTTGTGTCGTACCAAATTCGGTGCAACGACAAATTCTGATCTCTCTTGCAGTGCCTGAAGTTCCGGTCAAGGCGGTGGCAGTAGTGACTTTCAACGTAGCTTCGTGGCACACTGGCATGGCAGTCCACTGAGGATCGTGGAAGCTGCTGCTGCATATACTTTGCCCATCTCTTGACTGGCGTTCCGATGCGTTCCGTATCTCTTGCTGGCTTGCTTGCTTGCATGGGGTATGGGGCCCCGAAAGACCCTTGACCCGAAGGCCTATCCCCTCTCGATCCGCGTTAGTTCGTCTGCGTGGCCCCTGTTCGGGGCGGAAAGAGTTGCTCCCCGGAGTGCACAAACAGGAGTTCCGTATCTCTCTCTCTCTCTCTCTCCCTCTCTCGCTCTCTCCCCCCTACCGTTGCATCCAGAGGGTCTAATCGTTCCGTAAGACAGCAGTGAACAGGCAATGAGCTCTTGGAAGCCTATGCCTTGCCGCATTCTCTTGTACCCTGACCTTTGCAACTTGTGAAGTATTGAGTGCGAGAAACACCGATGCAGCATCAATGTGGCATGTTACCGTCACGACGCTGAAGGCGACAATCCCGTCTTGCTGCCGGAATGCGAATCGACAATGATGAGAGGCAAATTATACTCTTCAATATTGTCGCGTGCCTCCTTGTCTGCGGAGCAAGTTTGGAAATATGCGCAGCAAACATGCTGTGAGCTTCTGCACTCCTCCAAAGACTCAAATTGGTCGCCATATGCTTCTCCGTCAACATTGGTTGCAATCATGAAGAATGGAGCTTTGTGCTCATCGTCCCCCTGGAAGATGGAGGAAAACACAGGAAGGCAGCCGTTCGGTAGTTGTCAGAGTTGAGAACAGCCTAGAGTTTCGTGCCTGATAGAAGTTGCTCCAGAAGTGGTCGTACATTTCTCGCATAACCTCACCTGCACCGACGTTTTTCAGTACGCGTCTGTTCTTATCTGTGCAGCTAGCTTTGGGCAATCCATGCCTCGGGTTCCGTAGTATCTTAGCTCATTGAACCTCCCGTTGACCAGGATCGTTGCATAGTCCCCGCCATCCAGCATGTCGAAGCGCTCGTTTGCTTCATCCAGGTCGTTGAAGGCTTCGGCTTTCACATCCCCCCACCCCTCGTGCCACAAGACCACGAAGGTCTCGTCGCTGTCTGCAACCTGTCCGCGAGTATTTGCAGTGTAACTAATGGATCCGAAACCTTAAGGAGCCACCGAGGCCGCTGCAGGAGCCTCTTCGCGGACAGACGCTGCCTCTGACTCTGACACGTCCTTAGAAACCGCCTCGGATACCGCATCGTCGTCTTCGGCAGGCTCGCTTTTGCGCTCATCGCCGCCATCGTTGCCCGGCAGAGGAAGGTCTCCGGAGATTCCAGAGTGCTGTGAATTTGTTTCTGCTGCCTGTGCGAGGGCAGGCAACAATTATGACGTCGGCGAATGACGCCCAACTACGTAGGTACCATCGTACCCGCCTGCTCGGCGTCCAGATCCTCTTGTGCAAAAAGAGCCAGGAAGTATTCGGGATAAACGCCGCCTGAAATGAGATGAACTCGTTAAGCAGCAGCATGAAGCACATCTTTCATGACGCCCAGCTGCTGAAGTTCTTGATAAGAACTTCCTTCCGCTTGTTCTCATCTACCTGCGGCTCCGAGGCCCTAAGCCCAAAGCGACGCTTTCTGGGAAGCAGCTGCAGTTTGTTTTTGACAAGCTAGTTAGTTGATGAGTGCATCATGAAGGACGAGCCCCCCAGGTCGCGACGGGTCGTTGCTGTCATGCGGAGCAAAGAAAGGCTTGCAAAGCCGTGCGCGCTCTGTTCGGTTTCGGTGTCCACCCACGGTAATCAGCATCGGGCCAGGGACTGGCCTTCAGGATAATGCAGTCCTTCCCGTCTGGCTCTTCTGGATTGTCAGATGGGACTCCGCAGATCACGCGACAAAGAATCGCAATTTTGGTACCGTCCTTTCAGCCGTTACCGATACTGAAGCTGAAGAGTGATGCACCCAGCAATCTCTGTACATGACCCTGCTTCTTGGCAGTGTCCTTCGATCTGACCGCCTTGAGAGCCGTGTTCAAACTTTCGTAGAAGTGTGCACCGTACCCGTACTTCTTCGAGATCTTCATTTGGCCTTTACCAATTTCCTGCGAAGGCTGGAACAATACCCAAGTCTGCAGTGTCTCCGAAAACAGGCTCAGCGAAGGTGTCTGGTATCGTACAGGAAAGCTAAAAAAAGGCTGAATCGCTACAGCACTCATATGCACTAGGTGGTCCCAAGGTCCTCAGCTTCTTCCTCGGTCGAACCTTGATGGCAATGTCTCAAGGTCTTACTCAGCAGCCTCAAACCTGGGGGGCAAGCAAGCCATCCAAAGGAAGGCTTCGTGGACCTCCTTGTCAAGCTCATCGACCTTATCTCAACATCGTTACGTTTCCACGCGAGCATCGTTGCCTTGCACTGTGCAGAGCTGGGTTCAGTTTCACTGGGCTTCCTGCAGGGAGACGCCGCCCTGCCGCCAAACCCTCCTCCCCGAGGTCTGCAGCGAATTCGTTGTGTGAGAACCTGCCAGGTCGTGAACCTTCGGGTAATTCGCCGGCAATCTGCACTTGGCGGGCCGGCCTGCATTTGTCGCCTTTCCTGCAGCCCTTCTTGAGGAACTTGCACGGTCGCTTTGTGAGGGCTCGCAAGTCTTTCCTGAACAGAGGCCCAACTGTGTACATCTCAAGCAAACTTCACATCGACAAGGGTTGTCAGGTATGTGCAAGCTAGTATCTCCACCATGTTCACTTTGAGTTCAAAGCCCAAATTCTTCAAATCTTCCGCCAGCTGCTCGTCTGCAGCTAGCCGCTCGTGCAAGCCGGCTTTCACGCTAACCTGACTCCGAGACGGCCAAGTTCACGACAAACGTGAGGCGTGACGGAGTTTTTCTACATCCGCCCAGGAGCCCAATTCTCCCAAAGATCGGCATCCTCCAACCGCTCCGCGCGCAATAGCGTACGGCTCGGCTGGACTCGCGACTGGTTGACCAACTGAGCATTCCAGTGTCAGGCTCAAGTTTGCGTCTAACTGCGGGAATTCAGAACCTCAAGACCTCAGAGTAAGTTGCGAACGCACTGCATGTGCGTCTTGCCAGCATCTGCCAAGGCTGCAGGCTGCAGTTTCAATGTGCAAAGCTCGAGGGGATGCACGGTGCCTTCTACTGGTTCCGGATTGCTAAATCTGTCTTTGGTCAGGTTGGTGGCGACGTTTCTGCGAGCACAGGCGCAGCATGGCGCAGCTTCCCAGTTCTCACTGCAAGGCTTGTCCGGAAGCAAAGCAAGCCTCCCTAACACTCATAGGCCAACAAGGCTGCCAAGGCTCTTCCAATGCAGGGGTATCTGCATGAAGAATTTGCGCTTCATTTTTTCCTCGATGGCATGCTCATCATCCTTAGTGAAGCAGCTTTTGCCAACGTGGCTTGGGGATATCTTGCTTCCCCATGATGATGTGTTGGTCGGTGTCGAAATTTATCCAAGTTGTCGCGGGCCAGGCCCTCAATGTTTTCAACACGCCCACTAAAGCAAGAGTTCGCAACACCACCAGTGTCGAAGTCACTTTCGAATTGTGAAGGTTCCTTGAAGTCTGCACCCAGTTTCTGACTGGGACTTCATGCGTGTGCGAGGCTTGCTAATGGCGAGCGTAACCACAACACATGGCGCTCCTGGGATGCAAACCGCTAAGCCCTGCTTCGTACATGAGTGCCTTCGGTGGAAACTACACAAATCCCTTCGGACTCGGACCGATTCCAGTCTCAGCGTGACCTGATATTGAGCTGTCTGCAGGTGGAAATCTTTTGCATAGACCCGCTGGTAAAGCACGAGGTATTCCGGGTAGCATTGGTCTGCGTCGTACACCACCAATTCACGGAACAAGCCTAGGTTAGCAAACACCAGACCTGAAATTGTGCGAGGAGAACACTTCGTGCGGAGGTGTGCTGAAAGGTGTCCAAGAGGCGGGTGCCGCAAGTCGAGTCAAATTCGCCGGACATGACCCTCTCGCCTGCCTTTGGATCGCCCTTTGTGCAATTCATCTTCCCCATCGTCAGCCGGCAGACCAGTACGGCAAACACCCCATCCTCAGAGCATCCAGGACATGCAGCTGACAGAGCGTTCTGCCCTTCGGGCTGCATTCATAGCGTTGGACAAGCTGCATAATAGCCATCCGGCTCATCCTTGGCGTACTCATCCGCCTAGCAGCTCTTTGTGCGAGGCACCGGACGGCACGAGGTGGAAGCCCTGCCTTTGTGATGGACTCACCAAGGTAGGCACCTCGACCATACAGTGTTCCAGTACTGGAGCCTGCATACTCGATTTTGAAGTCCTTGGATGACACGGCCAATACGAATAAAGATGTTTCCACCGTGTGCCTCAGGAGAAAGAGGGTCTGCATTTTGGCCTTAGGGTTGGAGTGAGCCTGCCGTTTAAAAGCAAAGAAGCATTTTCCGCAATGGACAAGGCATAGCGAACGAAGGTCCCGTGGTAAGCATAGACCTCGTTCACAGAGTTGTCCAAGGGAGCAAAGGTACCTGAGGCCACCAATTGCAACGGAAACCCTGCCGAGTCAGAACTGCCATAGCCAGGATACCGGGATACTTTTCGGCCACTGACCGCGTCAACGGCGGAGGATTGAACTCCTCAATCCCTTCGCTTTCCCGGCTCTCCCGGATGGCAGTTCGCTTATCTACATATCCTCGGCTGGAGTGTCTAAACGGAATGGGGAACTGCCGTCTAGCCCGAGAAAGTCCATCGCGGGGATGCAGCTGAGTGACTCCTCCAAATGTCGGATGCCTGCGTGACACATGTCAGCGAGTTGACACATCGGTTGATGTCTTCCTGCCTCCACTCGAATAACGCGACGCACGCGGTACCTAATAGGAAGCCCAGGATCCGCACCTGGCCTGGGTAAGCACGAGAAGCCAGTTTTCAAGCAGGTCATGGCTTTTCAAGATGAGCTGGACTCAACTAGACAGGTCGATTCGTTTACTGTGCAGTATATGATAAAGAAGCAGTTTGTAGCGAGAGTAGGTACACTGCTCGTACTATAGCCGCACTTCACGCGGCAGAGCTATCAGCAAGAAGCACGCTCTCAAAGCCAAGGTGCTGTACGCAAGGACAACCGCCTGGAGTCTTGCCATGCTCGCCAGTGGGACAAGGTCGGTCTTGCGTGGCTTTGGCCACCTTGACAACAGAATTGGTCTCTAACAGCTCTCCATCCCCAATCACAGGATCGAAGTCCAAATGAGGCAAGCTGCGTAGGATTCATTCAGCATCTCTTCAAAAGCTGCGTGCTCTGTCTCCGGTGCGTAAAACCTGAAATCGGAAGCATTCTGCGCACCATGCTTGCAAGCAAGCATTACAGCACAGTCAGCGCGGACAGAGGCACGGAGCAGCACGACACAGCAAAGGAATCAATTGTTAAGATGTAGCACACAAACTTCTGGAGAAACTCAGCGTCGGCTGGGTGGTTGACACATGCCACGCATGCCCTCAAATTTCCGACATGGTCGTGCGCAAGTTTGGCAGTTCGAGCCGACTGAGCCCTAGGATCACAGTGAGGAGGTTCAGCGTGGGATCAGTGTGAGGTGTACAAATTTCGCCCAAATAGACGAGTTTGGTGCAACTTTCGGAGGTCTTGTGGTGCCGTTACCAAGCACTGTCGCAGGGTTGGGTGAAGTTCAGGTTCAGCTGAAGATCTGCAGTATCTGGATTAAGCTGGGGCACATGTCATCAAAGCGGGAGTTTGTGTGGTCTGCGGTCCCCTTGGAGTGATACCTGAAGTAGCATTCCGTGAGAGCCCTACACCTGTGCCGACGGAAACTCATGTTCTCATGTGGCAGTACGTCTGGAGAAGGTGCCAGTACTCTGGGAGAGCATCGTCGCCGGCAGTGGACACTTCGCTTTTCTGGCTCGTCCTTGGAACATCGCCTTTTGGCGCATCGTCCTCTGGCGAGCGTGAGCTGGTTGTCTTCACCTGGGTTTCACTTAGGCTGGCTCTGACTACTGCAGGAGGCCAGCTTCTCATGTACTGGGGAACCAGCCGGCTCAGGAGCAGCGTGGATGACCGTGGGTGCGGCGGGAGTCTTACTTGCTCCGGAACCCATGGCCAGTAGCTCATCATGCTCACCGGGGCTACCCTGATTGAGCACAATGCATTTGGAAACAGAGTCCAGTGGTAGTGCTTGAGCATCACCTCGCACTGCTGGGCTATTTGGTACACCAGAACGGGCAAGGAACTCCGTCGAGTTGTGCCTTACTGCTTTTTTGCTTCGGGGCTCCGTTGGACTTGCCCGCGCATAGCCGCTACGCAGCCATGCATGTGGCACCACCGATTTCGTTTCCTGACTGTTGAGGCGAGATGTCGCATACTCGCGCTGGCGTTTGCCGCTCGCGCCTCAACCTCGACTACGGGCACAGAATGCGCTGGTAGCAAATTAAAACGGACTGAAGTGTCCGAACCGCAACAGGTCCTGTCGAGGGTGAAAACGTCTCGATGGAATTTCATCGGACATATCATGAGCATCTTGCGGTCACTCTGCGATCGCGCAGCACAGCATGCCTGGAGGGAAGTGCAAAGCAGGACAGAGACGCCCTGCCGGTACCTTGAAACAGGCTTGGCCCAGGCCTTTCTCTCCTGGCTCCTCGGTTGGGTCGTCCATGGCCAGTCGGGGCTCATCGCCATCCTTGCCTCTCCACCATAACGGCACTCTTTCTGTTGCTTTCGTTGCACATTATGGCCAGTGCTGTCTCCTAGAGTAGAGCCCTAGCATCTTCTCTGCACCAGTCAAGAGCAAGGGCAGCTCTCCTTTTCTCTTTCTCTGCGCACTGGGATGTGGGTCCAAAAAAATGCCGGCGCTCGAAGCTCTGTTTTTGAATCCTGGTCCCCCTGCCTTTCTCAGCCCTTGCCGTGTCTGGCTTGCTTGGTCCAGGCTAAGAGGAAGGTAGCACCTCTCCCTGCGCGACGAAGAGGGTTCTTTATGTCCAGCATCCGACGCGCAATACACACAGACTTGGAACGACAACGTTTGATGCAGCGGCCTAGGCACTGAATTACGGCATACATGGAGTGGCTTTGGAAGGCTCCAGCGGCACGTCTTGCCTCTTGCTTGCTCCAGATTTACGTTGAGAGCCCCCCGCCTCCCCGGGGATCCGAAGGTCCAGTGTCCAGTGCTCGTCTTGTCTCTCTCTCGCTCTCGCCCTCTCTCTGCCTGCTACCACAGCTCCTAGGGAGTGTGTGCCTTTTGGTGACCTGTCCATGCTTTCAATCATCTTTTCGACCTCCTGCAGGTCACGGGATGCATCTGACAGCAAGGTGTGCAGCATGATGAGACTTGCATGGCCTTGCATGTTGCCGAGTTCGACTAGGGCTCCAAGGCAAGCAAGACTCCGTGATGCAAGTGCAGATCGAGCCGGGCCGGGGTGGCTCCTCTTCATCGTTGTAGCTCAGGCACAGGTGGTATTCGGGGTAGACAGCGCCTGAAATGCTTGCGCAGGTTCATGCAAGGTTATTGGCAAGCCGGCACTATCAGGGCTGGGGGCTGCCGTCTTTGACGAGTACTTCTCTGCGTCCATTGGCATCGGTCTGACAAGCCATGAAGATTTGAGCAGCTTAAGTGAAAGGACCTCCATGCTCACGCCTCGATGATCAAGAAGTCGGTGCTCTCGTCAGCTATGTCAACGCCAGGCAGTCCGCACATGACGCGGCACAGCACCGCCACTTTGATGCCGTCCTGATGCAGCGGGGGTATCTGGCTAAGGAAGGCCAGGAATCTCACATGCATGCCTTGCCTCAGCCTTTGTCTGCTTGAGTGCAGTCTGCAAGCTTTCGTAGAATCGTGTCCCTGGTAGCGTCGCATCCTTCCTCACATGGCCCTGGCTCAATTCCTCAGGGTCGTATGAGCATTCAAGGGACGCGAAGGAGGAGACTATGGCTGCCGTGCTTCAGTGGCGGCTGACCGCGTGCCTCTGTGATGCAGGCGTGGCATTTGCCCATCGACAACTCCCTAACTTCTTGGGCCCGTGCAAGCATACCACAAGAAGCCTTCATGCAAACGCCGGTCCAATTCATCCACCTGTTGCTTCAGTGAAGGCAGCTTTCAATCACCGGGGAACAATGTGCCAGGCCACCGGCAGGCGTCTACCCGCTGCAAGACCCAAGTCGTCCAAGTCTAACCCAAACTCGTTGTGCGAAAACCTGTGAGAGTGAGCGCATCTTGTCAGTTTGCTCTCGACCCAAGGACAAGTTTGGGCAACAGTGGCCTGCACTTGTCGCCGGACTTACAGCCCCGCGGGGTCTTGAAAAACTTGCACGGTCGCTTCATCAGCGCACGTAGGTCTTTCCTTTCAGGAAACATTGATCTCGACACAGGAAGGCTCTAACCCAGGCAGCTTTGGACAAAGACTCTCCACCAAAGTGAGCCGTAAGGGATCTCCGCTTCGTTCATCTATCCGACTACGCAGAGCCGCCTTGAATTGCACCTGAGTCGCATGCTGAATGCAACTGCTCGCTTGCCCTGAATCTTGCAAAGCCTCGAACAAAGTTGTACATCCAAGCTGAGACGCATAGCGTTCCCACATCGTGGAGTCTTCCAACCGCGTTGCTTGCAGGATGGTCCGCGCTGGCACGAGCTGTGCTTGGTTGACCAACTCAGCATTCGATGCAACACCACAGCCCACACCCTGTCGGCAGCCGATGCCAAGTGCCACACGCACTGCATCCATGTAGTGGCCGGACCTGCAATGGAGGCCAGAAGTTTAAGGTGCCAAACAGCTTACGGCTTCTTATCTCCTGCAGGTGCTGGCCTTTCAGATCAATCTCCGCCCGAAATCCGGCAGACAGGTCGGTCGCGACATTCCTCGAGGCTGCTCAGCCCGTCGACTCTGGTAACTGAGCTGTGTACGCTTGTCGCTACAGGCTGCTTCAGGACGTCCTCCAGTGAAGTGGCACTTGCATGAAGAATCGACGTCTCCGTGGCTTTGTAGTCTCTTCCTCCTCCGGGTCCTGTATAGCTCCGCAAAGCTTGAGATGTCTGAAAGGTATCGAATGTGCTCTATGTGCTCTACAGGTCCCTCCAGTCCCGCCTTTGCATATTTCCTCTTGTAGAGAACAACATATTCGGGATAGCACTGGTCAGCATCGTAGATCACCAGCTCTCGAAACACACCTGCTTAGGATACTAAGTACAGGTTGTGAGTACAGGTAGCATCACAGCTCCATCTTCAGCGGAAAATGCGTGACAAAATGAACAGACGCATGCATGTGGCGTGCAGAATCGAGAAGTATGCAATGCCAGGGAACAAAGAACAAAATGCCACAGGATTCATCCGCCGAGCTGCGCGTGCCGCAGGTGCTGTCGAACTGTCCAGCGCTGACTTTCTCCGCGGCTTTCGCGTCAGATTTGGTACAATTCAGCTTGCCCATAACAACACGGCACACCAGGACAGCAAAGACTCCGTCCTAGGTACAAGCGTGCGCTGCCCCTGCAAGCATTGCGCAAGACCAGCTCCTGCTTCCAAGGAACATAGTAGCCTCCCGGTTCGTCCTTTGCGTATTCATCTGCCTAACAGTGAGAATGTTTCCGTGCTCTCGGTCGAGGGACTGACGACCAACGGCCAAGAGTTCCACTCTCTGCCTTGCTGATAGACTCGCCCAGATATGCCCCTCGACCGTACAATGTGCCGGTGCTTGAGCCCGCGAGGTCGATTCTGAACGCCTTCGAGTTCTTCCCACATTAAAGCCGGCAGTCGTGTATGACTGACTCAGATCAAGATCTTCGTGACGCAGCTCAGCGGCGTTCTCGGCAATTGCCAAGGCATAGCGCACCTGCGTGCCATGGAAAGCATAAACCTCGTTGATGGATCCGTCGACAGGAGCAAAGGTACCTCGAGACTCCGCAACGAAACTCCAGCGGCCAGCGGCCACGTGGTGCTGGCACCTGTGCACCTGTGATTTTGATCTACACGAGCCGGAGCCAAGCTGCCGGTGTACTCGGAGGCCTTGTTCATGGTCTTAACGGGAGGGTCGAACTCTTCGACGCCACCGGGCCGCGAGGCCATGATTGCCTTCTTCTTGTTCTGGTAGCCTCGAACGCATCATTCGCAACAGCACATGCGGCTGGCCTCTCTAGCCACCGTGCCAGATACAGTATCTGCTTTGTGCCAAGGTTCGCTCCCACAGCTCCGAGGACTCGCAAAGAAGGCGAGCACAGCAAAAAGAGCAAGTGATGGCTACATGTTGTGCAATTCGAAGTGCTGGCTGTGTGTCAAAGCCCACCCCGACACAGGCAGTATGAACATGCGCCTCCACGCGAATGACGCGCTGGACATTGAAAGACACTGGAAGTCCGGGATCTGCTCCGGGCCTCTAGGACTCCAGGACGCCGAGAGAAGCCCTCAGCCCTCAGCCCTCGACTTCTCTTTCCTAGTCCTAACGGCCCTGGCCCTACGGCCCCCTACGGCCCTAGCACGGCTCATCTCGGTGTTGGTCGAGGCACTGGTTGCAAGGGCAGCCTCCAGGTGTTTTGCCACAAGTGCCCTTCGGGCATGGGCGGTCCTGCGTCGCTTTTGCGACCTGGGACCAAGCATGCCGCGAAGCAGATTATTTGATGCCGTCCCGTGTCGAGATGCATAGGATTCTTCGAACATCTCTTGGAAGCAGTGATGCTCGGAGTCCGGAGCATAAAACCTTGGCTGAGATGTTCAATTTGGGCGCTGACCTGAAGCTGCATCTCTCCTACCTCATTTCACCACTCCAGACAACTTCCGAATGGTTCTAGGATGGCGCTCAGGCGGACAAGCTTTGCCATTCAGCGTTCGCTGCAGCAGTGGGAATGTGTTGCTGGATTTGGACCGAACATCACTCTTGCTTTCTCGTGGCTGGTGGTGCCAGAAACTGCCACGACAAGGACGAGAGTACTGTCAACCCAAGGCATCACGACGGCAGGTCGTTGACGAGTTTCCGCACACTGCTGGGGTGCCAACACCGGATCCTCCTGCCTAGCAAACCTACACGTTAAGTCAGTAATTCTCCAGGCATGCAGTCACGCCAGATGTACACATGAGGCCGATGGCAAGCAAAGAGGACGGAATTTTTGCCAAGATGCATGTCATCAAATCCGGGTGTCTGGTCTGCCGTCTTGTTATGGTACCTCGGTTTCACGGAGCCGAAACCACCCAGGTCTTCTGCAACGACAGGCAGAACTTCGCACACCACAGCTCCAAGTCAAGTGTTGCAGAAGCTTCTGCATGCATTGAGTTGCCAATACTCCGGGTAGCCATCGTCACCCGGATTTGATGCGAGGCTGGTCGATGTGGTTGTGGTAGCTGCCGGCTTCGAAACCTGAAAGGCACAGGAAGGGTTCGAAGCAGGCTGCCGCAATGGAAACGAATGGAACCGCAAATCCGATCCAAGTAGCAGCTTCCACGACAGGGCTAGAGCTGGCGCATCCCATGGATACCACACAACTCGCTGCAAACAACAACAGAAAGTTAGCCGCTAGCCGCCTCCCAGAGCGCTGTTGTGTAAGCCATGCCGTTGGTTAATTGTTGACTGTTTGGGCCCATGCTGGCAGATGGAATGGCTTTGGAATTGATTCACTCTCGGGACATCGAAAAAGTAGTGCCTTAGCTTCTTGAAGTTCGAAGAGGCTGGTTTCTTTTCGCGCTGGAGAAGCCAGGAAATGATGCCTAGCTCGCAATGGCCCAGCCGTCAGCCTTTGTGACGCGTTGGGGCCGCAATGTGACGTGCCTAGTTTGTGGCCCAAACCGAAGCAAAAGAACACTCTGGTACATGCAAAAATCTTTCCTGTGACAGGGCCCAGCTATGCACTATTGCAACCCTGGCGCATTAACGCCTAGGTTGCGAATTACAATCTCGGCGATTTAGGGCTTCGTTCGTGTGCCTGGCAAAGGCATGACTGCGTCCCAAACAGTCTCCTGTCTCCTGGAAATCGGGGTCTCCGGGTCTCCTCTTCATCGCTCGCCGAGGCTCCCTGGCTGGCGTGGCTGGCGCCGTCATCAGGCCTCAACAACTGGCGAAAGTAACCATGAACAAAAGCACTCCTTTCAAATTCGCGCAGCCTGCTTTCTTCGCCAGCCTCTGCTGCTGCCTGGGACAGTCGGACCGGCAGGGGTTCTGGATGCCGCTATTTCACTCGCTCAGGCGCAAGCATTGAGAACTGAGAAAATTTCGCCCACCCGAATGTGGCTGGCAGTGCTCTCTTGCTGAGGCCTCATTGACGCCGACCGCTTTTGTCGAAAAGCCATCCCGCGATTTGAATTGCAGTTCGTGGCACGCCCTCGCATTGATTCACGGGGTCGAATCTGATCTCTTAGCCCCCAGCCCCCCGTACGCAAATCGCAAGTTGCCTTGCCGTGCGACATTGCAGCACCAAGAACCCGAGAACGCTTGGGGCACCTAGGACGCCTGCTTTCCAACAGCCAAAACTGAGCTGATGGCCGCTTCTCTCTAACGTTGAGTACTGCAGCCTTAACCAACCGAATCTGGTAAAGCAACTGGTGCATTCCTCCACTGCAGCTCTTGCAGTGCCGCATCTGACGTGGCACCCGAAGGCCCCAAGGCCAGGACGCGTCGGGCATACACCCTACCTCAAGACATGTTCCAGCGTTTACCTCAAGGGCCATACTTCCGCAGGTGCTGTGAGGCCATGGCTGTGCCGTCTTGGAGGAACTTGAGGAAACTCTTTTTGGTTAGGATCCCTCGCAGCAGATCCTGCAAGCGAGGCTGTGGGAGCGAACCATCCAACATCCAATGGGCCCCGGGTGCAGGCATTCGAAGGCTCCTGCTGGCCCCCGGGAACAGAACCCACGATGAAGATTCTCTGGCAGCCAAGCCTTTCAGATTCAACTCTGACGCAACCGGGTCGGGGAAGTATGTGGGTCCCTCACTGCTTGAAGACTTGGTGTGCTTGAGTCAGCGGGGCATCGGGCACCATGCGCATGACCTGCGCGAGTGATGCATCCATTCCATGCATCAGCCAACCCAGATCAACCCAGAGATCAGGGCCGTAGAGTCGATGACGGAACCCAAATCCTCCAGAGTCACCACCTGTCTTCTGTCTAAGATATTTCGGTAGTTCAGGAGAGCTGACTCTGTAAAGGCACAAGGCTGTGCCTCGTTCTGGCCTCGGACGAGCTCCATTCGCGAGAGCCAGTCCTCCAACCTTTGCAAAAAAAGGGCACGAACAACTGCCTATGCCCGCTGCTCAGGATGTGTTGGCCGTACCCGATCATGTTAGAGATCTTGCTCTTGAGCCGTCGACGCTGATCGACGGGTGTAGCCAACCTCAGCACAGCTGCAAGATCGAGGACTTGGCCAATGCTCGGAGCCATGGTGCTCTGGGGTACTTCTTATCTGAGCGGATGGCAAAACGATCGCCATCAACCACCGGAAAGCCGCGGAACGTGAATGCCCGGACCATTACACGGATGTCCTTAGCAATGCGGCATAAACTGCCGGTCACTGATTACAGGACCTGATTCTGCTCCAAAACATGCAGTGAAACCTTGTGTTTAACTCCAGCAGAGCCACAAGGAAACGGGGACGAAGCTTCACGTCGAGCTTCACTAAGCCTGGTCATCTGCACTCAATTTCAAAACGTCGCTGCGAGATTGTTCGGCTTTATGTAACGGCCTGTCTCCATGATATCACAACACCGCTCCGTGAAGGTTACATCCAACCTTATCGCCCGGTGTTCCGGACATTGTCACGTTCCCCGCTGCGAGCTCCAAGCTCCTCATTCCGCTTGGGCTCAGGCTCTTCATGCAGAAAGGGATAACCCTTCAAAACGATCTGCAGGTCGTAGATGCCTGCCAGTGTTTCAAGAAAGGCTCCATCACACTCGCAGGATCTCGCAGGCAAGCCTCTGCACTTACTTAAGATTTGCTTTCTTGCTTGGTTCGTCCATAACTCAGAAAGCTTCGAGGCTGATGGAAGAGAGCAACGAAGCAAGGTGTGAGCCAGAGTCCTGTCCAGATTCTGGTTCAGGTTATAAGTGCAGAAGTTGCAGGGCATTGCGGAGCCACTGCCGATAATCGGTACTTCATACTGCGAGTTGGTCGGCCTGCCTTCGTTCAACGAGTCGCCAACAGCTTTGGCCAGCAACACAGAAATCATGAAAGGCACCACGTAGTCCAAGCCTGCAGGACCGAAAAGCTGCAAAGGAGTTTGCTCGGCGATGAAACAAGCGTACCTCCGGTCAGCTCCAGCATAATCACGACCAGAGATATCGTCCTGGGACGGGAAGAACAAAGGAATCCAAGCAGCTTACCTTAGCCTTCTGCTTGAACCCATCGCAAACGTAGGCCCCTGGCATGCGGCTGACTCCTCCAAGGACCGAGGCTGCGCCCACCATGGAGTAGACCTGGAAGGCACAGCTGAAGGCACTGGACGCCGTGCAGATTCGGGGATCTGAGAAGCGAGCGCCAGGGTCGACCTTGTTTGGAAACCTGATTGCGAGGCCCAAATCTACATGATGCATCTGCCGCGCGCATGGAGACGCCTCTAGAGGTACTGCAAACCTCTGGGATTGCGGGCAGTCGTTCACAGTTGAGGCTCTCGCAATCTGGTGCCTGCATTCAGTGCTTTGAGACCCAGCGCGAGGCACCGCCTTGGAGGCGGCACGGTGAGGGCATCCGTCTGATTCCAGAGATTCAGGCTCGGACCCCAAACATGCGCCGACGAAGAGGGACGGGACAAAAAGTCCAGCTGGGCAGGCCTGGACTTCCGCCGTACGGTCCGCAATCTGTGAAAGCTTTCTTCAGGTGCGAATGAAATAATGTCAGATAACCGAGGCAGATACCGAGCCAATGGTGAAGACCATCTGGCCTGCGACGCTCCAGTGCTCTGACATTTTCCGGAGTTTTCCGAGCTTGGGCCGCCACAGAAGCGGAGCGCAGCTGCCAGGCCGAGGGAGGTCAGCAGGCCGTTGCCAGAGGACTGCATGGCGGCGCGTTGCTCACATGTGATACGAGTTCCCCATAGGAGCTTTTTCCTGAGGTCCGGGCATTGCTGTACCCGTCCTCTGTGCAAAGTCCAAACTCGGCTTGCAACCTCGTGGCAATGGGTCAATGGGCCGACTCTCCACTGCAGTTCCGCCACACTCTCCCCGTACAGTGTCAGAGCCTGCTGGCCTGCTGCGCACCGTCTCGCCGGGCTCGTCACTACATGTGTCAAAGAGAGCATGAATTGTTGGGGCCTCCGAGCGCAGCATCTGCATAGGGGCTCGCAACTGACACAACTTGTGTTTCCTTTGCTGCCATGCCGAAGTACCGAGCACGAGGCCATGAGGTATCGCGTCAGGCTCAGCGGCCAGGACGAAACAAGCGTTACGAACGCGAGCAAGGAGGCCTTCCCAGATCGGCGCAGCGGAAATGCACTGTTGACAATGCCGACGGCCGACGGCTTGGATAAGCCTCTCTCGTCGAATATCCCAAGCCTCCTGCACCGGCCCCAACCATCGCTTGAATGCAGGTTTTGCCTTGAAAGCACACCACCTGGCATTCGGAAAGTTAAAATTTGGGACGCAGCTCATGCTTGCGTGTAGGCTCCTGTTCCACGAACATGTCGGACTTGTTTATGTGGCTAGACTACTACTTGTAGTGATTGAAGTAGCACCTGAAGCTGAAAAGGAGCGTGTAGGCATCCCGGCCTGATGTTCAATGCGTTAAAGAGGGCGCCGACCTCAGGCTATCACAGAGAGGCACCGAAAGAGACAGGGACGTAGAGCAGAGCTTCACAGACAGCGGCCAGACCACCAGCAACACCGAGCACGGCAAACATGACCTGCGAGCGAATCGGGCATGAAAAACAACCTCTTCTTGGAAGTATAAGATACAAAGCACATCCTGGCATCTGGGTCTCAGAATCTGGCGTAATCGCTGGGATGCAGCGTCATCGTATAGCGCCTGCAGCACAACGACTCGGTGCTTGTACGATTTTGTTGCAGGCCAAGCAACGGAGAAGCCAAGTCATGGACACACTGTACAATGTCAGATGCCCTGTGCCCGTCAAGTCAGACACGGAAAGGAGAAGAGTCGCCACAACCTTAGGCCAAGGCAGCGTGCCCAGCTTGCACTTCCAAAGATGCTTCGGTGACCTTGCCGCTTCTTCTGAGTCCGCCGGCGGACGATACGAATGCCATGAGCAACGTTCTCGACGGAAAATTGGAGCTGACCTGCGGGGTGCTGGCAATCAACATGCAAAGGTATGTTGAGAGACGGAATCACCGTGCACATGCGACAGCCAAGGCAACAAGAGGAGCACGAGCTTTGTTGAAATCCACATGCCACCGTTGTCACCATAAGAAGAACCCATCCTGGTCCACTGCAGCATGAGTGTCCGCACGATCTGAGAGTGTCCTTAGCCTTAGCTGCTAGTCTCATTCATGTTGCAGCGACAGGTTGTGAGCACGACGCCTGTATTCCAGGACGTGCATGGTGCTTTCCACAGCACACAGCAACCGAGACAAGCCTTCGACTTGTACTGTCTGCGCATGGGGGGGTTCATTCAGAAGCATTGTGCATGCAGGTAAAAAATTGCGGCACAAGTACAGACATTGCTCTTGGGATGTCGCTGAGGAAGCCAACTTCCTTTGGAAGTTTGGCTGCCATTGTCAGCGTCACCTACCTGTTTCCTCTATTCCTCATCTGCATGTCATGGTCATGTCGTGTCTTGCGATGTAGGCGATTCTGTCCTTCATGTCATCTGAAATGGCGAGTGCAAGACTTCCCTGCTTACGATGCTCACGAGGAAACAGGCTGCGGAACCCAAAAGCGATGTCGGTACTCAACGTTCTGGGATGTAGGCTTTTTGCATCGTAGCCGGAGAAATGTGGATATACTGGATAATCTGGACGTACGAGCATGGCTGTGGGGGCACTAGGAGATTCGGCTGACACCGACCGATTCGGCGAAAGGTCCCTTGGCAGTGCCGATATTTCGGCCGTTCACTGCACAGGGCACGTCTTGCAGGTCCTGCAAGGTGTGCAGGGCACATTGCAGCCTTCCAAGGTGATGTTGGGCACTGCCTTGGCCATTGGCTCGAGTTTGCCTGCTCTGCACCGACCAGAAAACATCCACCTTTAAAACAAGGAGCGCCCAGCGTGTCGAGAACGGGGAACTCATCGGTGATGTCCTGCCCAGGCCCACGTCTCCACAGCTCAAGTGCTGGCGTGAGGCGTCAGACACGACTGCAACTCCGAGTGCTGGTGCGACCTGCAGAGACGAGTGGTCCGCCACTCCCACGGGCAAAAGTGAGGCCAAGAGGTCCGAGATGAATCTCGCTACATCTTCTCCTCAGGCTGCGAACGCTTCAGTCAGATTTGCATGTTGCAGCACCCGTGTCGGATTTGTACATGTCCAGCCCCTTCACAGCTGATGCCGGTCACTTGTAGTCAGTTCAGTTCTGAAGAAGCATGCTCACTGTGACGTTGGATTTGTCTTAACTTGAAATGCCTGAGCCTCGCTGCCAAGATGCCTTCCAGATGCCAAGACCACTTGCTGGAAGGGATGAACTCGAGCCGCGAACCGGGCATGATCTGCTGCAGCCTCTGCATGGCCTCCCCCACCACCACCAAGGGGGCTTGATCGCTGGCNCCTTCCAGATGCCAAGACCACTTGCTGGAAGGGATGAACTCGAGCCGCGAACCGGGCATGATCTGCTGCAGCCTCTGCATGGCCTCCCCCACCACCACCAAGGGGGCTTGATCGCTGGCGGCCAGCACGACAGGCGGAGACTGCAATGGCCATTCTTGCATCGAAGCAAACGTCGGCGTGAGCTTGGCAAAATTCCAGGAAGGCTGCAAACGTGCCAGGTCCCAGAAGTTGTCTGAAGCACTGTCCAGGGCGTTTTTGTACTCAGCCTTTATCTGCTCCATGCCCTCCGCTCCACCAGTAGGATAAGTAAAGTCGGACAGTAAAGGCAGGATTTTGTCGTAGTCACGACTGCCGTATGTCTCGCCTAGAAATGCCATCCTCTTCCTGATTTTCTGTGCCAGCTCGGTTTCGTCGAAGTCAGGTGCCTTGAACAAATGCACATTGATGATCAAGGCACCTTGCAAAAACGGCCGAAGCTCCCATGTCAGGAAAGTGCCAGGGCCGAATGAGCTGTCGACTAGTACGAAGCGGTCACCCAGCTGCGGTAGCAAGGCATGGACAACGGCAAGCAAATCAGCCTGGAAAACGCGCGGATTGTCATCCTCCAGCAACGCGGGCTTCACGCTGTCCTCGTTGATGGCNACGAAGCGGTCACCCAGCTGCGGTAGCAAGGCATGGACAACGGCAAGCAAATCAGCCTGGAAAACGCGCGGATTGTCATCCTCCAGCAACGCGGGCTTCACGCTGTCCTCGTTGATGGCGAGGACCTTAAAGCCTTCAGCAGATGCCCAGCTCTCCAGGACTGGCTCCTGCAAGGACCAAGGAATAAATCGGGGGATGCCGATGTAAAGCAACGTCGCAACGGGCTTCCACATGGGCCGAATCAAGCGTACAGGGCGTGTCTCATCACCCAGATCCACGTCAATCATCGTGTTGCTGACAGCAAATCTTCCATGTCGGCGAAAGCCTCAAGCTGCACCGCGACATCAACATGTGTGGTAGCTGGTAGTCAACTGAAGGCTCTGCCAGACTCCAAGAGTAAATTAAGGGTGGAGTTATATTTCGGTCCTTTTTTTTGTTCTTTGGTCCTTTCTTTTGTTTTTTGGCCCCCACGTCCTGTTATTTACACAGGATGCTGGCTGCATGTGTCGCCGCGCTGCGGTGCCGTGCGCAATTTTAGCTGATTTGATTTCTGGGTCCCGCGTCCCATTTTCCGCACAAGATGCTGGCTGCGTCTGTCTCCTGCTGTGGTGCGGTGTTCACTGCTCGTTGACGTCCGTCATTTACACTTGTTGGTGTTGGTGTTGGTGTTGTTATTGTTGTTCACGTTCCATTATGTACCCAGGATGCTGGCTGCATGTGTCGCCCCGCTGTGGTGCCGTGCACAATTTTCGCTGATTTGATTTCTGGGCCCCGCGTCTTATTTTCCGCACAAGATGCTGGCTGCGTCTGTCTCCTGTTGTGGTGCGGTGCCCACTGCTCGTTGACGTCTGTCATTTACACTTGTTGGTGTTGCTGTTGCTGTTGTTGTCATTGTAGTTGTAGTTGAAAACGTAATGTAGTTGAAGCTAAACTCATAGTTGTCGTTGTCGTTGTCGTAGTAGTAGTTGTTGTTGTTGTGGTGGCTGTTGTTGTTGTTGTTGTTGTGGCTGTGGTTGTGGTTGTGTTGGTGTTGTTTCTGCGTGGTGGTGGTGTTCGTGTTGTTGTTGTTGGTGGTGTGGATGTTGCTGCTGCTGCTGTTGTTGTTGTTGTTGCTGCTGGTGTTGTTGTTATTGTTGTTGCTGTTGAAGTT
>BGNK01000878.1:0-36898 GCA_003297005.1 Symbiodinium sp. clade A Y106
CTGTCGTCAGGACTCGATTTGAAAAGGCTAAAATCCCTGCTGGTCCTGGTGCTCCTTGTGGCTGGCTGCTTATACACGAAACCTTTATTTAACTGTTACAGGGCCGGGGAACATCTGAAGTAATAATAGTAGTTATAAGTTATGATTGTACCCCATTCCTCCATTCCCTACTAACCAAAGGTAAGGTTGAAGGGTTTCAAATGTTTAGGGCCAGTTTAGGGGGTTGGGTTTAGCGTTTAGCGTTGAGGGTAGACCTGTCAGTTTTGGGTTCTAAGCTTCGGTGGTGGAGTTGCCTCGGTTCACAGTACCTTTGGTCTAGGGTTTAGGGTTTAGGGTTTTCATGCAGTTTTGGATTAGGACTTCGGTTTACCACAGAATCCGACAATGAAACCAGAAATCAACAGCCAATCTCTGAGGCCACCCCTAGGCAATACAACCGGCAGCAGTGGCGAGGGAAACAAGCTCATTTCTCTGAGCAAGGCCGTATGTTTTGTGTTGTGGGCTTCTGTGCTTTGCAATTAGAGTTGTTCAAGGACACGGGCTTTCCAGTAACCCTATATCCTTCACCCTAGGCGACCCATCAACAAATCCTTTATCAACCTTTGAAACCTAAGGCCCAAAACCCCAAACTTCCGAGTGCTTGTGCCCTTTTAGCCCCACAACCCCAAGCGTGATCCCTAAACCCTAAACCCTAAACCCTAAACCTAAACTGATGCCTTCAGAAGTTTTCGGCTAACTCGCAACAGGTTTCTCCTGCGGCAAGGTTGGCTGGATGCCGAGGTCGGAGAAACAGGCCTCTCTAAGGGCTTAAGGGTTTAGGGTTTAGGGTTTAGGGTTTAGGGCTTAATGAAGGTTCTTAAGGGCTTCAAGCGGTCTAAAGTAAATGTGTACAGTGTCAATGCTTCAGGGCTTTAGGCTTCGAGGGTTCAGGACTTTTAGGGCGTTTGGATTTCAAGGGATGTTCTCCGTACTCGAGCCTTAAGGGACGGGCGATGCACCACCCTAAACTTTAAACCCGAAATCCTAACACCCTGAACCGTAAACCCTGGCGGCGATGACCTCCAGCCTGTTGAGTTCGTAGCACCCGGGCACGGGCACAAGTTTCAAGCAACGTCTTTCAGCCAGGACACTGCTGCAAAAAAAGGTATGCTTTAGGATTTGAGGCCTAGGGTCTAGGGTCGGGGTTTTAGGGTTTAAATTGCGGGTTCCAGGGTTTAGGATGCTAGGGTTTCTTCGGTTTTAGGGTTGCAGGGTTTGAGACCGTGTTCCTTTGGGCTGAGGGCTTACGGTGTTCGGAAAATCGGAAGCCCAGTGCTTTGAAAGGCCTTGCTAGTAAAGCACACGCCGCGTCTTGTAATATAGGTGCTTGAATAATTACCTGTACTATTTTGGTGGTTCCTTAGTATATTTATAGTATTATGGCCCCAATACCCTATTCTAATTCTTAAGGCTCTTGCTTATCAGCTATGTGAACAAAGTTGCGCCTTTTAACCTAAACCTAGAAATCCGCCATATACCCCAGACCCTCACCTAAACTTGTCTAAACCCTAAACCCTAAACCCTAAACCCCTAAACCCTAAACCCTAATTTAAACCCTACAAGCCCTACGTCCTAGACCCTTGGCATCCCTTCGCCTCAAGCGTTAAAGCGCGTCTACACCTGCTAAACCCTGAACCCCCAAAGCCTGGGAACCCTAAACCCTGAACCTTAAACCCTAAAGCCTCAACCCATAAGCCTAAGCCCTAAAACCTGAACCCACAACCCCAAGCCCCTAAACCCTAAGCCCTAAAACCTGAACCCATAACCCTAAGCCCTAAGCCCTAAGCCTAAACCCCTAAAACCCTTAAACGTAAAAGCCAAAAAGTTGGAAACCCCATAGCCTCAATCCTTAAGAGTCATGTATAGGGAATCCCAGCACTATTTGGCCTTAATCCGGTTTCCAACTTTATGGAGTTTACCGTAAACATAAAACCTAAACAAGCGGGTAACGACTCAGCTCCGAAGTTTCCTCGGGAAAGCTCTGTCAGGGTGGTTGGTTTCCAGAGATCCCAAACTTACTTAGAGGATCATGGGACTTAGTAACTAGAAATATAAGCAAGGTTATCATACTCATAATTATACTCCTGATCAACGAATATGCTCAAAGTTGAAACTGTATAAACGGGAAGCTTCTGAAGATGATGTAAGGATGCTCTTTGAGCAACAGCATCGGGCTCAGACGTATCGCCAGCTTGTGCACACAAAATACACACACACACACACACTGCGGGCCTTGGCATCGCGGACAGACAGCTCGCCTAGCACATGGGCGGGGCAGAGTTCCTTTCGGGTTGAGCAGTTCGGGGGCCTTCTGCCCGATGTTTTGAAGTACGTTCTCGCCATGTGATCTGATCTCGTGGATCGAGAGGGCCGGCCGACAATTGCAGCCCCGAATGCCGTGCTTACTGGGGTTTCGCGGTCCATCAGCACAAAACAACATGCAAAACAAACACCCTGAAAATCGCAAAGCTAAAAACAGGTGCAGCACACAGGGGCGTAGTGAGCCCTAAGCAATCTTATGATAATAAGGTTTGCCCATGTTTGCCCTGCCTGTCTCCTCGGTGTCGTAGCGTCGGAAGGCCTCTAAGAGATTGGCACCCTGGCATTGGAGTCGTGTTGTTGGGGATTCCTTCGGTGAAGTTTAGGGTCTAGGCTTTGGGACGTGGAGTTGTTGGACTTAGGTCGCAAGGCTTGGGGCTTGTGGCTCAGGGTCTTGAAACTGCGAGCATGAAAATTGAAAAACCGTCTTTAAAGTCCATCAGCAGTACGACCTGAAACGGTGAAGATCCAGGCATTGGTGGGGTTAGTTTCCTCTGATCTGAAAATAAGGTACCCCCCAAAATGGGTAGGCAAACACGAAACCATCAAAACAGCGCCTGAGACGCTTGATCTGTTTTGGGGTGCGTGAGCTGTTGGTTGAAGTTCGGAGAAGAAAAAGCGCTTCGGCCGAAAAGGTTTACGCTGTGTATAGGACCTTCACGGCTTCCGTAGGGTTTAGGGTTTCGGATTCCCTGGGATGCAATCAGATTTGACGCCAAGTCCTACTTTGAAAGAGAGGACGCCGAACTTCGTCGTGGGTTTTGGCTTCCAGCGCTAAAGGGTTCAGTGAAACCTAAATTCGAAACACTAAGCCCAAACCTCAAACCCACATCGGTGGGAACTCAAGGCTCGAGGATTCATGGGGCTTTCAGCGCTTAGGTAAGCGGGCTCAGACTCACGAACTCCGACTTTGAAGAACCCTCGGCTTCGGAATTCCCCTAACATCACATGGACAGACAAACAAGTGAAGCCTTCAGATCCTGAACTCCCAAGTCTAAAAACCCTAAACCCTAAACCCTAACCCTAAACCCTAAAAACCCTAAACCCTAACCCCTAAACTCCTGCCCCCACAGGCCCCGAGCAAGAATCGCGCTTTTCTCGCGGCGGCTTTGGCACGCGGTCGTTGGTCCGCGACAGGCGGCGAGATTCCCTTCAATTCTACGGCAAGAAATCGAAAACCATATGAAGGGTCCACATGGGCCCTATGAACCAGGAATCCTAAACTAGCCCTGAATCGCTAAACCCTCAAACCACTAATTCCGCTCAACCTCTGAAACGAAAACTTAGTGGCCTAAAGTCTGAGGAAGTATGAAAGTCGTACTGTGGGCCATATGGTCGTGCAGAGTTCAGGGCTCAGGAGTTAAGATGTATTTAAGGGTATCTGCACATACCCCTGGTTAAGAGGTTATACTTTCAACGTCTGAAGTGCGCGAGCCCGAAGCCCCACATCTCAGGATTGTGGCCCGTCTGGCAGTGCTTCTCCCTGGGGCTCCTTCCGATTTGGGGGGTTTCGGGTCCCCAAGCCCTAAACCCTTAACCCAAAACTTAACACCTGAACCCGAAATCTTAAACCCTAAATCAATCCGAAGCCCTTTAATTGACCCAAACCTAAGCCCATAACCCTTAACCTGAAACCTTGGCGGCTAAACTTGAGATGTCTTCGCGTCCGGGCCTCCTGTATTACACTACAGCAAGCTACAGTATAGCATAGTAGAGTATAGTATAGAACAGTATAGTATAGCATAGAAGCGTAGAGTAGAGTAGAGCAGAGTAGAGTAGAGTAGAGTACATTATAGTATTATATGGTTTAATATAGTATACTCCGTATGTGTCTGTTTGTATGTATATGTATTTACACGTATGTTTATGTGCATCAGTATAGCATAATATTGGTACTGTGCTATAGACTGCTATAGTCGACTATAGTATATGTAATGCATTGGTGAATTTGGAAAATACCGCTGAAGGACACATCCATGGCTGCGTTTCCATACGTAACCCCAGACCCATGGGACCCATGGGAATTGGCTTCCTTCTCTGGATAAGGCATGACGTGGTTCTGGCTTTTCTACAGTAGGCTTGGATGAATCCCTGGCCTTTCCGCAATCACAGCTGAGGGTCTTCTGGTAGGAGCTTTGTGCAACCCGTACAGAATCCTGAAGAAACCCTCATACCCAGGATCCCTTAAGGGATCCTTTAAAGAACCTTTTAAAGGATCCCTTACGGGATCCTTTGAAGGAACCTTATAAGGGATCCCTTAAGGGATCCTTTTAAGGAACTTGTTAAAGGATCCCTTAAGGGATCCTTTAAAGGAACCTTTTAACGGATCCTTTGAGGGATCCTTTAAAGGAACCTGTTAAAGGATCCTTTAAGGGATCCTTGAAAGGAACCTTTCAAAGGATCCATTGAGAATGCTCATGCTTCTGCCGGGCCGGGGTCCTCCAGGGCGCCCCACTCGGGATCCTCCTGCCAACCTGCGTGCAACGCTTCGGCGAGCAGGGAAAGGCAATGATCCAGGGTTTAGGGTTGAGGCTGAGGGTTTAGGGAGTAGGTGTTTAGAGTTTATGAAATCTGGGGTCACTTTGCAGGGATCTGTATAAGCAGGATTCTGGCTCAGGGTCTTTATTGGGGTCTCTTGTTTAGCTTCTGAAAGATCAAGTTCGAGGTTCAGGGCCCTTGGAATCCACCGCTCATGGGCCAATCGTACGGAATCAAGAGTTTAAGCCGTGATTAAGCTCTTGCTGTCTACGGTGGAGTATTTAGCTTGGAGGGTTTCAGGTTCCCAAGGCCTGAAGCGACGCTTTGCCTAGAGCGCTTGGGGTTCGCATAGGGTTTGAAAGAGTGTTAGACATGCATTGGAGCTATTTTCCATTTCTCCGGGTTTGGGTTTAAGCTCTTCGGTTGGTTTGGGCTTAAGCTCTTCGGTTGGTTTGGGCTTAAGCTCTTCGGTTGGCTTGGGCCTGGGGCTTCGGAACTCCGGGCTTGGGGTGCTTCGGATCTTGTCCAATGTTCTCAACATGGTCCATTCCTCGGCTTCGACAATTCGACAAAAAGAACCCCGAGGGCAGGGGATGCTCTGCCTTGCAATCTGACGCCTAAGAGACGGGTGGTCGAACTGTGGGTACTTTCCCTGCAGCTACACTATGACTTGCACATCTGTCAACATACACGCAGCTAAGTCGTGAAAAGGAGCGTTAGCCCAACATGCTGTACACCCGAACCCCCAACGACAATCGCAATAGTTTCTGTGAAGCTCCGGCCTGCCGGCACGGACGTGTCGTCCTCCTTAGGGAAGGTTTGGGATGACGGGGTCTCAGGACCTCAGGGGCTTTGGGATGTTTGGCTTTCATGGCTAAGGGCTGCTCTGCCCGGTATAGGTCTATAGCTACTAAACCCCCTCAACTCGCAGAAGCTCATGACCTCGACCTCGTCCGTACCCTGATCCCAAGGCCCTACGCCCTACACCCTGAACCCTATAATACGGTTGATGGACAAAATCCTGCATTACCCATTATAAGGAATATACCATAATTCCCATAGTTTAGGGTCCTTAGGGTCATGCAGGATTTTGTCCATCAACCGTAGCCCTACAACCTGATTCCCGAAACCCAAAATCCTGAACCCTGAACCCTGGTTCCCCTGCTCCTTAACCCCTAAACCCTAGCCCCTAAACGCTGCTTCCGTATTCAAACCCAAAGTCATAAACCCTGACTCCCTATATTCCCTATTCCCTACATCCTTTCAGCCTGATTCCCGACTCCCTGACCCCAAACCGCCAAAACCCAAACCCTATTCCCTAAACCCTAAACACTGATTCCCTTTTCCCTGCTCCCTATCCCCTGAACCCGAAACCCAAACCCTTAAGACACCTCAGACCTTCTCCCTTCTCTCTGCGGGGCAAGAAGCCTGGTCCCAGGAGCTGTCGAGCTCCTGAGGGAGATGCATGAAGGTTATTTCAACGTGCCTAGCTTCTGAGGGTTGCGATAAACGTTCTCAAGGGTTTTAGCTTTGGATATCTAGAGTTTCGGGTTTACCTGAATCCCGAAGGACCTATCTGTTTAGGGCTCCTTATTATGATTTCCCTGTACAAATCCTGAAAATAGTAGCACATTCAGGGTCCTGCTCGGACGGATTCGGGGGTTCAGGGTTTAGTTCAGATCCCCAGTCCCTGGTATGGGTAGCTCGCGGTCCCAACCCTTATAAACAGTACCCCAAAAGGAACCCTCATTTAGAGAACTTCCCACATGGGGGAGGGGGGATCTTGGGCCTCTTTCCTCTGATTTAACTCGCTTTTGCATTTTCCAATCTCTGTCTATTCCATTTCGGTGTGGCACTTTCCGATGTCAGGCGCCATTAACCCCGCCAGGCTTGAGCAGAGAGCGCCCTATATCCATGGGAGTGGGGTTTTGGGGTATGTTAGACCGTAAACAACACCAGCAAACCTAAAGGGTCAGGAAACCACAGCAGACCTCTTCAGAGGCCTACTCTTTGGGTTGGCCCCCAACGGATTCCTGCCTCAAGGATGAGCTTGTTCGAGATAGGACATCCCGGAAGCACCGCCAAAGGCATGTCTCCTAAACCCTAAACCCTAAATCCCTAAACCCGCAACCCTAAACCCCTAAACCCTAACCCCTAAACCCTAAACCCCTAAACCCTAAAACCCTAAACCCTAAACCCTCTACACCTCTGAGCTCTGAAGCGACACTGGCTTGTTCTTCAGGGTCTACCTGTAGGCTCATACCCTACCCCTTGTTTTGGATACCTAGTTTTATGATTTGGATCTGTTAAATAGAAAAGTAGATCAAAGGCTAGGGTATGAGCCTACAGGTAGAGTTCATTGTTCGGGGTTTGCGCAACCTAAGAAGGACCCGAAACATGGAATCCTTCTCACAAGCAGTCTGAAATAAGATCTACAGGCCTTGCACACAGTGCTGTGTCAACGCCTTAAGCAGGTTGAACCTGAGATGAACCATAAACTTCAAGCCCTAAACCGTCAAAACCTCAACCTCAAACCTCAAATCTTGAGCCTGGAACCTGAGATGCTGGACTCCGGAAACCTTACCCCTGAACGCTAAACCACTAAAACTATACTACTGTGTTACCGCATTACCATGCTAATGCTACATTACTATATTCCTATGCTGCCATACTACCATATTACTACATTACCACCATATCCCGATACTACTATGTTGCCATATAGCCATATTCCCCCATACCCTAAACCATGAATCTGAAACCCTAAACCCTAAACCCTAAACCCCAAACCCTAAACCCTGAACCCTAAACCGCCTTCAGCCCTAGTCTGGACCCTAGCTCTGGCCTCGTTCTCCTTCAGGATGGCCTCCAGGTACACAGGGACCTCTTCGTCAAAGCGACTCATCTCCTGTGGAATAATGTAGGGATTAGGGTTTAAGGGTTTAGGGTTTAGGGTTTACTGATTTAAATTTAGAAACCCAGGGTCTTCATTAGGGCTCTTTACAGGGATCCAAATATTTTGGGATTCTGTGACTAAGCAGTCAGGCCTTAAATGGGATGTTGGCGTAATGTCCGTAGAATAGTTACATTATATTCAGGAACCCAAGGAATAATGTTCGTATTCATACAGGCATCTACTGTGATTTGGGAAAGATCGTAACAAAATCCTATCAGGAAAGCTGCCGCGCTTTTGTTGGTGGGATTCCTGGTTGGCCTTGTTTGGGGCGCGGGAAGATCCTTCATATCACAAGGGCCCTTCACAGGCAGAGCCTCAAACCCTAAATCCTTTCTTCATCTTAAACCCGGCACCGAAACACTAGACCCAAAGGCGCACGGAGTAGCCTGAAGCCAAGCAAAAGCGGGAGCCGTGAATGAGCGCGCCCACCAATCCGCCCTTGCGTCGGCATGTAGTCCCGCCCCAACCACCCCAACTGTTCTCAATTCGGGTTTCGGGTTCACCCCCCAAACCCCCTTGATTCAAGGGAGCTTTCTTGCTCTCTGGTTCCCTTCGCTTCTACATTGCACGACCACATTTCACAGCAAACCACAGCCGAGATGGATCGATGTCGGGTTGTGGGTCCTCGCGGCCTGTGCCGGCTGCTCGACAAGAAGCAACAAACTCCGGCAAACAAGCCGCCCCTCGCGCGCTTCTAAGTGTATCCTCGTCCTTTTACCCCAACAATCAGAGGCGGGGTTTAGGATTTAGGCTTTATGGTGGTTCAAGGGCCCCTGAACCCTAAAGCCCTAAATCCCTGAAGCCAGATCCCCGCGGCTTAAATTGGGGCTTCTCACCTCCGAGCCGGAGCCATAAATCTCCGCGATGTTTTGCCGGCAGCTATCCTGTGTGGCTTAATATTTGACGGTTGAGGGTTCAAGGTTTCTTGCAAGCTTTCGGGCTTTGGGGTTTCGGGCTCATGTTGGGGCCCTTAAACCCTAAACCCTGAACCCTGAGGCTTCAGATCGCAGCGGCCCGTCTTCTTTTGGAAACTGTCGACTGAGGCTCTGAGAACCTGCAAACCTGAAACTTCAGATCTGTAAGGTTCTCGTGAATATTAATAGCAACTGTATTAACAAGAACTGTAATGAGAATAGTAGTAATAAAACAATTGCAAGAAGAAGGTTCATAACTATGACAGTGAGAGTTCAACAGTAATAATATAACATGCCTTTTGGGTGTTGGGCTTAGAGGCTGGGACGGGTCGTCCCCTCAAATGTAGAAAGATCGAGTCCAACGGCTCACGGCTTTCACCCGTAACCCTAAGCTTTGAGCCCGACAACTTCGGGAGGCCCCCAAAAAGGTGGGATGAAGGTAGGTATTGTAGTGTATTATAACGAAATTTGAAAGTACATTATGGTATAATATAGTATACTGTAGTACAGTATAGTAGGATTATATAAGGATCCCTTATACGATATGAGGACTCTTACTTTGGGATTGCCCCACCAAAATAGATTTCTATTCCTTATTGGCTTTAAGTACCCATAAAAATGTAAAATGCAACTATGACAAAGTAAACCCTAAGGCTCTCAGAGACCCCTCGGACGGAATCTTAACTCCCGCAAGGCGTCCGCACAGAAGCCGCCTAAAGCGCGGCCGTTGCTGCCATCCTCAGCTCTGCGCTTGGTTTTGAGCTGCGAGGGAGAGCCAAACTGAGAGTTTGAAAGGGCTTTTAGGTTGTGCTGTATGGGTCTCTGTCCTATAATCTACGCTTTCTATCAGGGTTTGCAGTTTAGGGAGCTGTTCGATTCACACATACGCCGCCATCCCTGAACCTTCTCCAGCCGCCCGAGGCCTAGAAACCCACAGTAGAGAAACATAAGATGGGTCCCAGATGTACACGTCTCCCAGACGACTCGCCCAAATAAAAGCAAAATCCCAAACCTTGGGGCTGTTGGGGCTTGGAGTTTAGGGTTGCGGGCTTAGGGTTTCGGGCGCCGGGTTTAGGTGAAGGCCTCTAGAGTTTATAGGGTCTGCACCTTGGGGTGTGGAGTTTGGGGCCGGTGCGTGTACAAACTTAGCATCTCGTGCGCAGATCACAAGTGTAGAAAGTGACCTTCAACCCTAAACCCTAAACCCATCTCGTGTGCGGATCACAGGTATAGAAAGTGAGTTCAAAGGGAACTAGACACGTTGAAGACAAGTCCGTCTCCTGGAATTTTACATCCATAACGGAGGCATGCTAGACCCATACAGCCTGCAGACGACTCTTGAAACCACCCTAAAAAGTTACTGAACCCCAAGCCCTGAACCCTAATGTCCAAACCTTCAGCCCTCAACCCTGAAACCGAAGCGCGGCCGAAGC
Source organism: Symbiodinium sp. clade A Y106 (assembly GCA_003297005.1). Classification (NCBI taxonomy): domain Eukaryota; class Dinophyceae; order Suessiales; family Symbiodiniaceae; genus Symbiodinium; species Symbiodinium sp. clade A. The sequence continues at coordinate 10,140 of BGNK01000878.1, forward strand.
TAAACCCTAGAGCCCTGAAAGCCCTACGAAGCCCTCAGATTCAATCGTGCTGCCACTCCGAAGAACTCTGCATTGCCACAGAGGAACCTTCGATGTTTAGGGTTTAGGGTTCTATGGGTTTCACAACGGAACCCTTACTTGGAGTTAGTTTTCTTGGGCATCTTGTTTGCGTGTTACTGCTATAGGGTCGAAGAGCATAAAGCACCACTCTGCCGGAAACATGGTCCCAGCGGCTCCTGAACCAAAAGCCTACAAAGCTCTAGTCTCTAAGGCCGCAACCCCCTCAACCCTGAACCTAAGGCTTCATTGAACCGAAGCCGTGCTTTGCAGAGGATTGGCGTTTGACGGGATGGTGTCAGTTTTATTGTAGGTTGAAAAGGGAGAGAGTATGAGGTTGGATGCGGGGATGTTTGGCTAATGTCGGAACCTGATTAAGAAACCCTGGGCCCGTAATCCCAAAATGGTAGGATTCATAGACGGAACCCTAATAAAGGCCCAAGGTTTCTAATTCAGGTTCCTACATCAGGCTAGTACTTGCTCAGGTGCAGGGTTTCACGCGTTCCTAGTCCTACTAGGCTCCTACTGAGTCCTACTGAGCTGCCTGATGTTTCAGAACTGAACACCAGAAACTCGATGTCCTACCATGTCAAACCTCAGAAAGAGCGCGACTTAAGCAGAACCAAGCCCGAATAGATGAAGGTCAAGCTCCGAAAGAAGGTGACCGTGTCGACGAAGTCTGGCTACTACCCAGGGGAAAAGCTGGATTAGGGTTTAATGTTTCGGTTATATGCTCGGAACAATCTTTTGGGGGCAATGTCGAAGGGATGTTGAACGAACAGTTTTCCTAGTCACTCACAATCTTTGGGTACATATCTGAATGCAAAGATAGCACATAGGCAAGACAGAACGAACCAACGAGGACGGACAGACAGACAGACAAATCGGTCGAGAGACAGGTAGTCCGATACGGTAGAAACGCAGATGGGTAGAGGCAGGCAGATGAATAGATAAGACAGATAGATGGATGAAGATGGTAGGTAGGCAGGGAGGAAGGTAAGTCGGTCGGTAGGTAGATAGAGACACGCAAACGGACGCGGCAGGTCGGTAGGTCGGCAGGGCGGAGGTCGGTATCGGTTGGCTACATATAGGTTCGCGGGTGGGGCAGGTAGATAGGCAGGTAGGCCGGTAGGTAGGGAGGTTGGTGGGTCGGTAGGTTGGTAGGTAGGCCGATCGAAACACAGGTGGATCGATTGATATATATATATATGTATATACATATATGGAGATGGGTACATTGACAGATAGAGACAGACAGACGGACAGACAGGCAGGCAAGCCGGGCAGGCAGACCAATGTGTTGCCCTCTTCGTGTGGCCGCGGAGCTCCTTCACGCGACAGAAGTCCGGACGTTCCTCGTAGATTGTGCACGATCTGGTTGCCTTGGCTGTAGGATTCTGCTGGGACGTAACTTCAATTCATTTCTAATAAGCCACTCAGCCACTTGTTGAGATGAGTTCGTTTTTTGCTGGTGGGAATGTCCGTTTCAGCTGCAAGGGCCGAGGTTCGCGGGTTAAGGGTAAGAGTTAGAGTGCAGGACCCGGAGATCTCAGGGTTGTGAGGGTTTCAGGTCTAAGAGTTTTGAGAAGTTGGGCTTTACCAGAACTCCACCCAACAAAAGGCAGGAGAGCTGCCTAAACATCGCCGCCAACATCCCCAAAGCTCACCTCGGACTCTGAGGAAAACGTAATCAGAACCCCAAACCCAAAATCAACCACCCTGAATTGTACGCACGACCCCCTAAACCCTGGAGCCTACACCCCTGCAATGCAGGCAGAAGCTCATGGTCAAAGTGCCTGCACCAGCCATCCTCCTTGGGTCTTGCGTTTCGGATGTGGAGTCCCATAGGGTTTTTGGGTGTGGGGTTCAGGGTGTAAGGTTTAGGGATATATAAGCTTACCTTGCGGATATGGGAGTTTCCGAAAAAAGGGGACCCTAATATCTAAATGGTAGGATCCCTATTATAAAGACCCCAAAATAAGGTACCCCTAGTTTTCGGAAACTCCCATATAGGAAGCAGGTTCATGGATTTGGAAGGTACAAGCAAGGCAAGGGACCCACATCCGAAACTGGGTTGGAGTTTTGGGGCTCTGAAAAGTATTTATGAATAGGTACCTCTATAGGAACCATAAAGGGAAATTAAAAAGTTTCCCAAAATGCCACCTAGGAAATCGCACCTTTGTGATCTCTCTCCACATCCCAAAAACCCCTATAAATCCCTAAAGCCTGGTGGTTTTGGGATTGGAGTTTCGCTGTCACGTGGTAACTCAAGCATTAAGCCCAAAGAACGCACATAGAAATCCCTTCTTCCCAGCATCACCCTATCTCAGCTACCCACACCGCTTTACGAGTTATGACAAGCCTCACGTAAAGCCAGCAATGACATCAGCAAGAAAAGTGAACACTGTCATAACTCCCAAAGCATGTATATAACACCCCGGAAACCTCCATAAGCCTCTGGCCGCAACCAAACAAATCGCGACACGGAATTCCGAAGGCAACCCGCACAAACAAACAGCAATACCTACAAAAACCTACACTCTAAACTCCTAAACCCTGAACCCCAAGATCTAAACCCTAAATCCCTGTGTAAACACGCCCTGGGCCCTAAATCCTAAACTTCTCTCAAACAAGCCCCTAAACCCCGACACCAGAAACAACTAGACCCAAAACCAAAACTCCAGGTGCTGAAAAAGCACTCCGAGGATGCTGCGGAAGGTCCTCAGACACTCGCCCAGCGCATTGAAGCTTTAGGGTTGCCGGGGCTCCTTTTAATGGGAGTTTCCGAAATTAGGGGTACCTTATTTGGAGGTCCTTACAATATCCTACTATTTAGGGTACTATATTAGGGTCCCCTATTATCGGAAACTCCCTTTTAGGTTCCTATGAGAGTTACAAAGGCACTGTAAGGGATCTATTGGTAGTGGACCCTTGTGGATCCTCCGTGTGGCACCTTGCACAAACCCCCGAACCCGAACCCCCAAGTCGCTCGGAGTTTTAAGTGATCGAGGCGCGGCATGTGGGGGTTTAGGGGTTTAGGGTATAAGGGTTTATAGGGTTTATAGAGGTTTAGGGTTTAGGGTTTTCGGGATAGTGGGATCGGGGTTGGGGTGTCAGGTCTTTCGTTACTGAGTGAGTCGAGGAATTGCATTGCTCCATCATCACCTTTCAAAACCGAAGTTGTTCAGATAGTAACAATAGCAACAACAGTAACCATAGTGACAACAATCATCTTGATCAAGACATGAAGATCCAGCATCTAGCAGTTGAGAGTTACCGGCTGCAAGCGCTGGGGACCAGGACAAGGATGCTGACAAATGAGTTCCGCGCGTAGAGATCCTTGCTACAAGTAGCAAGGTTATGACTGCCTAGCGAGACATAGTATCCTCCTACACTCCTTAGCATAGCTCAAAACCCGAATTGCTCCTAATTACTTAAGGTAGGGTTTAGGGTGAAGGATTTATAGGGTTTAGGGTCAGAACTCGAAACTGGCAATTATGGCCCCTGTATTGCCTCTCGACAAAGGAGCCATAAGGATTTTGGAGACCTCGATCCCTCCAAGACCCCGACACCCAGCCCCATACTCGCTAAACCCTCCCGCCCTAAACCCCAAAGTCATAAACTCCCATCACGTGTGAGCCCTCCCATAGGCCCTATAGCCCTAAATCCAGAAGGAACCCAACATGAAGCACGCTGGGATCCTACTGAAGACCAAGACAAGTAGGCTCACTTTTCGATGAAGCCCTGTCCGAACTTACAGAAACCTCGAAGCCCCCCTTGATGGCTGTTGATCCCTTACAGCACCCTACTCAAACTTATGATCCGAAGAGAACACTAGACCCTTAAGCAGGTAACTTAACCCCCAAAACCTTGAACTTTCTTTGGAAACCTATACAACCCAACCGAAGTACAGTCACTTGATAAAAATGAATTCAGAACACCCAAATTCTTGAAACCCAAAGCCCTACCCCTAATCCCTGAAACCTACCGTAACGTCGACAATATGAATAACAATCGCTTAAAAAGACCCTTGAACCAGTAGCTGACAAGACCCCCAGCTAATTCTGCTTGCATCTGCGCCGCTTCATTCGCTCCTCGCCCAGCAAATCCTCCAGAAAAGGCCGATCCTGGTCAGATCCGCTTCGGGTTTTGTTTAGGAGGTCCTTCAAGGCACGGTTTAGGGTGTAGTGCCTTATAAGGGTTCCTTAAGGGCTTCAGGGTTTAGGGTTTAGGGTTTTTTTTAAGGTGCAGCGGCCTTTTCTGGTTTAGGGGTGTAGGGTTTAGGGTTTCTTCCCGCAAGGCACGCTTTAGCATCTTGTTTTCAGGGTGCACCCTTCGTCAGAGTCGCCACACGGCGCACGCGCCACTGGATCGGCACGTGAAAGACAGGTGAATTGGGTGATACGTCCTCCGCGGACTGAACGAAGGCCTCTGTTCCTGAGCCCAACGGCTCAGCAATCGGCGACTTGATGAACACTTGGTTGAGTAAAGAAGATTGATCAATGGTAACCCGTGGGTTATGCGAGCCAGGAAAGGGGTGGCAAGATGATCTCAAACCCAGCGATTCCAACAGTGGTGGGACGAATGATCCTGTCCAGCACGTTTGGTCACACGACCAGAATACTTCAAGATGCCCAACAAACGACCAAGCGAACGTTCGCCGCTTTAAGGTTTAGGGTTTGGGTTATTTTCAAGAACTGGGTTGCACATACGGAGACTCCTCTGAGAAAAACTGTCCGACCGGGAAGACGTTTCTCGTCACCGCCCTTCACAAAAGAAAAGTTATCCGCTGTATCATAACTGAAGTCACAAAAGAAGCGAGATGCCTCGTCCAAACGTTGAACTAAGACCTAAATGCCGCGAAAACTCCCACCCTCAAGTTCAAGGAGCCCTTCAAGGACCCTAAACCCTAAACCCCAAAACTCCAAACTCTTCGACCTCCCCGAAGCAGACCTCCGAGGCAAGGTAGCAGCAGGCGCCACAGCCTGGGCTCTTGTTGAAGGGCTTCATGAAGTTAGGTTCTCATCATCGGGACCAAGGTAGATGAGTGCACATGCATAAACAACATAGGTACATAAATATGTATACTATATACATGTATTTTAGAACTACATATGCAGATATGCATGTATGTCTACGTAGATGTACGCGAATCTGTGTGTGCATATACAAGGTAGATGTAGATAGATCGACAGATAGTTAGATAGACAGTTAGATAGACAGTTAGATAGGCAGATAAATAGAAATATAAAAATAGATGGGTAGATCGACAGATAGATAGGCAGATAGATAGACAGATAATCAGATAAGTAGAGGGACAGGTATACATACATATTTTTATATACATGTATGTGTGTATGTATGTCATACATCCCGCTCTCTCTATGCATGTATGTATGTATGTATGTGTGTATGTATGTAGGTACGTGTGTAGGTATGCATGTAGGCATGCATGTATGTATGCAGGTATGCAGGTATGCAGGTATGCATGCATGCATGCATGCATGCATGCAGGCAGGCAGGCAGGCAGGCAGGCATGCATGCATGTATGTATGTATCTATCTGTATGTATGTATCTGTATGTAGGATAGCAGCCAGTCTTCTTTGCGTGCTGTGGCAACTGAAGAAAGCACCGTAAACCATCCTCCTACACCCTTGGAAACCCTAAACCCTAAACCTTAAACTTTAAACTCTAAACCTCCAACCCTACAAATGTGAGATAACAAGAGCCAAGCCTTATAAACCCTAAACCTTAAACCTTACACCTTAAACTTCAAACTCTGAACCTCCCACCCTAAACCCTAAACCCTAAACCCTAACAAGAGAAGCCCAGCAGCCGGAGACGCATTTCCAGCCCTCAGGGTTGGCTCGCAAGGCTCTCCTGGATAAGGGAGTTTCCGAAAATTCGGGGTACCTTATTTTGGTGTCCTTACAAGAATAAGGATCCTACTATTTAGGGTACCATATCTTATTTTTGGTGTCTTACAATAATAAGGATCCTACTATTTAGGGTACCATGTTAGGGTATTAGAGCCCCCTAATTTCGGAAACTCCCATAAGGAGACACCAGGGGAGAGGTTTGGCATTTAGGGTCTTCGAGTTTGGGGCTCGTCAGTTTTTTAGGCGTTGGCAAACAAGTTGGGTTTAGGGTTGAGGGTTTAGGGTTTAGGGTTTAGGGAAACCCACAAATCCTAGACCTGTATAGGGTTTGGGGTTTAGGGGATTCTAATACCCCTTAATTAAGGAATATAACTTAAATCATAATATGAAGCCAACAGCCCTTCATAATGCCCAAAACAATTACACATTATTAAGGGCCACATGGGCTAGTTAGACTTCTTGAAGGTCTAGCTGGGACCTGGCTTCGTTTCCCACTTGCCCGGAAACCACAAACCCCCACAGGCCATATGTTTTAGGTTGCAGAGGCCCTGATCATTAGAATAGGGCCTTGGGGTACATTATACTATAGTTATAAATATAGAGCCCCAAAGATATTGTGGCTTATTATGGTAATTATTGAAGCGCTTATAGTAGGAAAATGGGACCATGTAGGCGATCTGAAGAGCAGCTTCAGCACGCAGGCCACTAGCATTGGCTGCAAGGCGCTGGCAGTTGAAGCCCCGTCATATAACTTTAATAATCAGAATAGGGTTCTGGGGTCCACTATACTACAACTATAATAAGGAACCCCGAAAATAGTATTGGTAACTGTTTAGGCCTGTATAGTACACTAAGTGGGTTCCTGTGGATGACAGCCTGGCTCTTGGCATCACGGGGGGTATGTTTCATGGCTTCGGGCTACGTGTTCAGGTGTTGAGATTGGGTGGAAGGCCCTAAAACCCTAAATGCCAATAGCCCCAAACACTCCTACACTCCTTCAAACCCTGCCAGCACTCCTGGCTACCCGACTCGTCCGAACACCCTGCCAGCACGGCGCTGCGCGCCACAGAGCCTCAGCTTCAAGATTAGGGATGCATCTAGGGTTTAGGCTTGAGGCACTTGGGTCCAGCCTGACAACCAATCCACTCCGATTGAACGGGTTCGAAGAGACAAGGCGGATGCGAATTAATCCTAAGGCCATGAACGCAACTGGCGGTCATTAATCAGCAGCCTACACTATCGCCGCGCAGCCAGCAGGCCAAGCGCAACTGCTGCGCGCCAGCAGCGACCACGCATGATTCGGCGACGCTCTAACCCGCAATCTAGGGGTCACAAAGAAGCCTCCCTACTAGTTCATATCACTCACCTCATGATTCGCGGGTGTAAACGAATTAAATTAGGGCTTAAGCTATTTATTAAGCGTTATTGAGCGTTTCCGAGCTTGGCATTGGGCTCCCATTGGCGAGCAATTCTAGAACCTCGCTTGTAGATGCGGGCTTGTGGTCCTACATCTCTCGAGAGCTCGCCCTAAACCCTAAACCAAGCCCTAAACCCTGAAAGCTAAACCGGGCATGCTGCTTTTTTTTCAGGGGGTCCTCGGCTCATGTGAGCCAAAGCTTCCTTGCAACCTTAAGCCGCTTTAGGGTTGCAAGCAAAGCTTGTGTGCAGTGACGCAATGATGGACACTACACAGCCTCGATTGCTCAAGAGGGAAAGAACCGGTCGTGGTCCCAAAGAATCTTCCTGGCGTCCCGGCAGGACTTTGAAGCCATAGTGTGTACCACCTCAGGAGCTCTCAGTGCTAGACCATAGTGGTGACCGCACCCGAGCTGCCGACTGTCACGGTAGCGGAGCCTCCTTGAGAGGAGGTGGAAAGCTTTTGACAGAGCTTGGCGATCCAGGGACACGAGCTGCCCACTGCCTACTTGAGGCCGTGAGCAGAAGGACATGTCGGCGAACAGCGCGATCACCAAGAACAAGGACGGAGTCCCACAGTGGAATGGAGACAGTGCTACATTCATTGAGTACGAGGAGCAATGCTTGCTGTACGAGCAGGGAACGGAGTACTACAAGCGGTACATGGTGGCACCCCGGCTCATAGCGGAGTTGCAGGGACCAGCCAAGCGGCTGGTTGTGGGTCGCAGACCGGACTGGGTGAGCTACGACGGAGGAGTGGCCGAACTACTGGCTACGCTGAGAGCGTCGCTGGGAAAACCTCAGATCTCGGAACTAGCGGACTTCCTGACCCGCTACTTCAAGCAGACACGCCGCCGCAGCCAGGAATCCATGCCGGATTACATCACCAGGAAGTGTGAGACGTACCTCCGAGCCCAACATGCTCTTCAGCGAGTGCTACCTCACCATGGCCGAGGGGGAAGCTCTCGTACTGGAATTTTCCAGTATGGAGAGCAAGCTTGGGGCCGACGAGTCAGCATGGACTCGGTGATCAGCGAGAGCAGCGGACAACCAGCAGGACCAGTGAGCGAGGCAGCCGAGGCCTCCACCACAGGCCCTCCAACGGAGGAGGAACATGCACATGACTGGCGAGGTGAGGAGCAGTGGCAGTGGGGAAGCTGGCACTCAGGATGGTCATGGAACCGCTGGAATGCTGGCAACCCAGGATGGAATTGGCAAGGACAGAACCAGCCCTACCGCGGGGCAACCAGGGAGCCGGACAAGCTGATTGAGATCCTGCCAGACTTCATCCAAGGTTGGTATCTGCTACATGACAGCGGCCTCAACGCCAACGAGAAGAACATGATCCACACGGCGGTGCAAGGGGATTACTCCCTGCAGCGAGTAGCACAAGAACTTCGTTCCCAGTGGGATGAGCACAGCCTGAGACAACGAGAGGGTCACGGAAGAGGACCGGCAAGCGCTTTGATGGGGGAGGCTGACGAGGGCGAGGAGGAGATGGAGGCCTACCAGGAGAGCTACCTGATGGACGACCTCAACGAAGAGGGCCAGGCCTTGATGACAGAAGCTGAAGAAGAAGTTCAGCAAGCCATGGCTGTGATCCAGCAAGGTCGCAGGACTTTGAAGGAGGCCCGAGCACGCCAAGCCCAGGTGCGCCTCTCACGACAATACTTCAAGAATGGTCCTCCGAAGCCCAACCAGGTTTCTTCGAGCAGCGCTACCCGATCCGGAACTACCTCGACGTGGAAACCTGGGGCGCCGCGCGATGACAGCAAGATGATATGTCTAAAGTGCAATCGTGTGGGCCACCGGGCAGCCAATTGCCCACAGAAGACCACTACAGAAGGACAAGCGCACCTGGCCGAGACGGACAAGGTGGAGCACGCTCCCTTCATTTGCTTTGCCGAACAAGCTTTGTCTGCTACGGAACAGACTGCGTACATGACAACGCAAGAGGCGGTGAAGGATGGATGGTGCGTGCTGGACGGCGGAGCGACCCGCACCTTGGGCAGCATCAACGCCGTGCAGAACGTCCTCGACAAGAACATGGCAAACTGTGGGAACACCCGGCTCCTCAATGTGGACCTCCAGCGGAAGCCAGTGTTCTCCTTCGGCAACAGCTCTGAGAACCGGTGTGCATCAACGATAGAGTTAGGAATCCAGGCAGCCGAGAAAGACGGCCGCCTGACGATCCACACTCTTGATACGGGTAACGGCCCAGTTCTCATGAGTGTCTCCACGTTGCGAGCTTTGGGGGCTATCATTGATTTCTCCTCGGACCTTGTATGCTTCCGGGCTCTGGACCCGCGTAGGCTTGTGCAGGCCCGTCGCTCTGAGAGCGGACATCAACTGTTGCCGCTGAGCGGTGACATGTGCCAATCTTCTGTGATGGCCAAGTGTGCCATCCCGAGCCTTAAGGACTATCTCCCTTAGGGACAACTCCTTCCGCTGTCTCAGCCTGAAAGACCGTGGAAGGACAGGAGTGTAGTGTCAGGCACAGGGCAGACTGAAGATCAGTCGCGGATACCTAGTACCTCTTCCAAACCAGGATGTTCTAGTTCGAGTAGTGATGGGGTTGAACAGTTTTCCTTCTCTTCATCTACATCCACAGCGTCGGGGAGTACTGCGTGCAGTGGGAGTCGTAGCTCCACCAGAACAGCACAGGATCAACCACAGTGCAAGAGCGTGCGATTCCAAGACAGCCATCCAGGCCCAAACGAACCTCCCGATCCGCAACCAATCTCGTCCTCTCGACAACATGAGCCTCGAGACCTTGAAGAAGCACGAGCTGCAACAGCTGATGCGCGACCATGGGGAGGACCCACCCGACAGGTGGACCAAGGTGGAGCTTCGACAGCGACTGGTGGAGTTGGAACCCGAGCTGGGCGTGAAGGGGCGCAGCGGCGACAGGGACACCGAGTTGCGGGGAATGATTCGCCACATCAACCAGGCCCGGAGCAAGAAGATCAACCTGATCCAGCTATGCGAGGCGGAGCTACAGCTGGTGCTGTCGGGCAACGAGACGGTTGCCCAGTTGGAACGCCGTGCTGTGGAACAGGCACATCGTCTGTCAGCTGCGGATGGCCGGGACTATGTCGGGTTCGGCAAACATGCCGGACTACAGTACCAGGACATCAATCGCTATCACGAGTCATACCGGACATGGGTTCTCCAGACGGATGCCGAGAGCCCCGGTGCCGACTACCGCCTGCGGCGCCTGGCAAGGTGGCTTCGCGAGAACCCAATCCAGCCGGACAACGACGGGGAGATCTCACAAGTACTGAAGGCCAAGGCCAAAGCCACACCGAGGCGGGCGAATGGCTACCAGAAGAAGACGATGGACCTGCCCATGAGCGTGGTCGAACGCCCCCCCCGACATCGTCGTCTGCGGCACCATCCGCGGGAATGGAGCAGATGGCGCAAGTGATCACCCAACTGGCCAGTGCCGTGCAGAGCCTTCAACACGACCTCAACGACATGAAAGAGGAGCGTCCTCGCAAGAAGGACACCAAGGNATCCGCGGGAATGGAGCAGATGGCGCAAGTGATCACCCAACTGGCCAGTGCCGTGCAGAGCCTTCAACACGACCTCAACGACATGAAAGAGGAGCGTCCTCGCAAGAAGGACACCAAGGCGAAGGAGCACACGGCACCCTCAACCACGACCTCGGACGACTACTCGAGGGTCGGGGATCTCTGAGGGACCCAGAGGACTCTGATGCAGATACTGACTATGAGGCCCAGGGCACCCAGATGAGTGCGGGGAGGGCCAGTCAGCTTGAGGATGAGTCTAGGAATGTNGAGGGTCGGGGATCTCTGAGGGACCCAGAGGACTCTGATGCAGATACTGACTATGAGGCCCAGGGCACCCAGATGAGTGCGGGGAGGGCCAGTCAGCTTGAGGATGAGTCTAGGAATGTGGTTCCGGGGTTGTTTCAAGCTTTGGTGAGCCATGGTAGACCTGTGTTGTTGGAGGTGGCGTGCGATTCTGATTCCATTCTTACTACGACCATCCAAGAGCAGGTAGGCTCAACCGGAGCGGCACATCGGGAATCGCTCTGGAACGGAGCGGACCTCGGCACTTCAGCTGGGGTCAAATTGATCCTGGAGCGGATCGCCACAGAGCGGCCGGGCACTGTGTGGCTGTCGCCACCCTGTGGCCCGTTTTCTCCGTTGCAACATACCAACGCACGATCAGCAGAACAGCGTGAAGAGCTAAAAAGGAAGCGTGAGGTAGCAAAGCGAGTGTATGCAGGAGCTGCCATTGTGTACCGTTATTGCATGCAACAAGGGATTCATTGTGCATGGGAGATGTCAGAAAAGTCTGATGCTTGGAGACTTCCGGTTCTTCAGGAACTACATCGCAAGTTTCAACCACATGTTGCCGTGTGCCAGGGCTGTCGAGTGGAGCTGTGGGATTCCGGAGCTAAGAGACTTTTGAAGAAGGGATGGAAGATCATCACGTCACATGCTAAATTGGCCCAGGAACTCCATTTGCCGTGTAAATGCCACCGGACATATCAACATGGTAGATGTGAGGGAGAAGCAGCCAGTCGCAGCGCCAGGTATACCTCCTTGTTTGCCCGAAGGGTTGCTCAGGCTTTGCTGTTTGAGCTGAACGCGCAGGATGTGATTCACGAGTGCAGTGGAAGATCCAAATTACCAGAGAATTTCGGGGAAGGGTTGACTTGTCAATGCAGTGATCTGCCTTCTGACCGACCTGACCAGTGTGGGGCATGCCTCGTAGGAAAGCTGTTGGTTCAGAATAGTGAGGCTTCAGGGACTTCAGGGAACCCTAAACCCCAGGCGGTTCAGGAAGTGGTTACCCAGGACTTGGAACCTGAGACCTTAAGGGATGAGATCTATCAAGCTGAAGAAGTGCAACATGCCGAGAGGCTGGCTCAGAGTCTTCTTCAACAGAAGGATTTCAGTCATGAGGCCTGCCACAGGCTTCTTCAGACCCTGCCCCTAAAGGCTCATACCACTCGACCTGGAAAGCTTCAGGAACCGAAGGCCAGTTACTTTGCCTTTGGTGCGTACTCGTACGGTTCGCAGTATGGAGTGACTGGTAGGACCCAAAAATTCCCTAGAAGCATCATGTACATCAACAAATTCATACGTACGCTGTGTCAGAAACCCAGAAGATGGACCTCAGTTGTGCTCAACTACAACCATAAGATGCCCCTGCACAAGGACGTTAACAACGAAGCGATGCAGCCTAATCTGGTAGTTGGGTTGGGGGATTACGAGCAAGGAGGACTTTGGGTTCAGGAAACAGGTCAGGCCAAGGAGATGGGTTTGCAGAACGGTCAACAGAGTGTTTTGTGCGCTAGGACCACTCCTACCGGGGAGCAGGTGTGGGGTAGAGTGTATGAGACTAGGAAAACTCTAGTGGAGCTACCTCCCAAAGCTTGGCATGGAACGGAGCCGTGGACGGGATGGCGCGTGACGATCTCAGCGTACACGAACCGAGGATTCTGCCACTTGACCCAGAATGAGTTACAACAGCTTCGAGACACAGGTTTTCCTCTGCCGCCACGGCCCCATAAGTTGGCCCACGAAGTGCATGCACTGGACGAGAGAAAGAAGAGCACTCCGAAAGAAGAGGAGAGACTGAAGCGACAGTTGTACTTGTTACATGCAGCGACAGGGCACTGTTCAACGCAACATTTGCTGGATGCTTTGAAGCGAAGACATGCCAAGCCCGAAGTCCTGAAGCTAGCGGCGGAGTTTAAATGCTCCATCTGTGAGGAGCGCAAGAAAATCATGCCTCGACACGTGGCTTCTCTTGAACCACTACCCCCAAAGTTTCATACCATCACCACTGACATCGGTCATTTCCGTCACCCTCATACCGGGGAGCATCACCAGTTCATGTTGATCATCGATGAGGGTTCGCGATTTAGGATAGCCAGGATCTTGTCTACAGGGGCAAAACAACAGCCTTCGGGTGCCAAATGCATCGAGTACCTTCGAGAAGGATGGGCCCAGATCTTCGGAAATCCCAGGACCCTCCGGCTTGACCCGGCCGGAAACTTCAGGAGCACAGCTGTGTCAGACTACTGTCACCGACACGACATCTACCTAGACCTGGTCCCAGGAGAGGCGCATTGGAAGATCGGCGTGTGTGAACAAGCGATTCAAGGGATAAAAACTGTCATGACGAAGATTTGTGCTTCAGAATCCACAGTGTCGGCCGAAGAGGCTTTGTCCACGGCCATTCGGACCTTCAATCAAAGGGATTTGGTTCGAGGGTTTTCTCCTGTGCAGCATGTGTTAGGACAGGTGCCCGATGAAACTGGTAGGATTGATGTAGCCACACCGGCCATTCCTCCTGAGCTTCTTGTTGAAAACCCTACCGTAGAGTTCCAACAATCCGTTCAGCGTCGCACTGAAGCTGAGAAAGCACATGCAGAATGGAATGCTCAACAGAGGTTGAATCGAGCTGCCAATTCCCGCACAAGACCAGTGATGGATTACCAACCGGGGGAACTTGTGTTTTACTGGCGACAACAGGACTCAGCCAAGAACCGTCAGGGCCCCAGCTCCAAGCGGGGGTACTTCATGGGCCCGGCTAGGGTACTTGCGACTGAGACCAGGCGTAATCCAGATGGAACATTACAACCGGGCTCCACGGTGTGGTGTGTCAGGGGACGGCAGCTGATCAAGTGTTGTGTGGAACAACTTCGGAGAGCTTCACATAGGGAGGAATTGATTGAGTCAGTAGCGGATCAAGATGCCACTCCCTGGAGTTTCACGCGCGTATCTGAACAGATAGGGGGCAACCAGTACGAAGACGTGTCAGGACAGGTGCCTTCAGACATGGAATGGTGGCGCTCACAAGATCCCGAGGAGGAGCAGCAACCTACCCGACACAGGGTACGAGGCAAGCGACCAGCACCCCCGTTCATTACCGAGGACTCCGATGAAGAGCTGCTTCCTGATAGAGACCCTACTCCCTCAGAAAGCTCCCGACAGCGAGTGAGGCGACAACATCAGGACTCCGGCGAGTGCTGGTGGACTCAAGTCAAGGAGGATGACTGGAACAGCCAGGACCAAGCATTCTGGCAGGACTCCAAGGCCAGCGTGGAGATTGATGTTGAATTGCCTAGGAGTTCAAGGGAATGGGATAGGGCTTTGGGTGATTTTGGTTATTACGTGGTAGGGGCGTTGAAGCGAAGGGCCGTTGAAGTTCGAGAACGACACTTAAGTGAAGAGGAACGGTTACAGTTCGTAGCTGCAAAAGCTGCGGAGGTCAAGAACTTCATTGCATCCGAGGCCTTCGAGAGTTTACCCAGCCACCTGAAACCAAGTAGAGAACAAGCAATTGGGATGAGGTGGATACTGACATGGAAGTATCGTGAAGATGGGAGCAAGAAAGCGAAGGCAAGAGCAGTCTTGCTAGGCTACCAAGACCCGTCGTACGAACACAGAAGCACCACAGCCCCTGTCATGTCTAGGCAGTCACGACAGATGCTATTACAGCAGGCGGCGAATCGACAATGGACAGTGTTTAAAGGGGACGTGTCAGGAGCCTTCTTGCAGGGGAGACAGTATCCAGACACTCTCCACTGTGTTCCTTGCGATGAGATATGTGATGCTATGCAGATACCTCGCGGTAGCATCACTAGGCTAAAACGTGCCTGCTATGGATTGGTGGATGCACCTCTGGAGTGGTACAGATCGGTGTCCGAGTTCCTGGAAGGCCTAGGACTGCAGAGGACGTGGAGTGATGCCTGCACATGGACATGGAGAGTGAGAGGAGAGTTGAGAGGGGTTATCTCCGGACATGTCGACGATTTCTTGTTCGCAGGAGGAAGCCAGGACAAGGAGTGGCAGGAGATCCTCAGGAAAATCCGAGAGAGATTCCAATGGGGGGATTGGGAACAAGACAACTTCATACAATGTGGGGTGAAGGTGGAAAAGGTCCCGGGGGGTTACGCATTAAGTCAACCTCAATTTGTGGAGGGTTTGCGTGAGATCCCTCTCAACGCCAGCCGAAAGCGCGAGCGGAAGGCAGGTACTAGCGAGAAAGAGAAGAGTCAGCTGAGGGCCCTTCTAGGCAGTGTCAGTTGGTTGGCACAGCAAACTGCGCCTCACTGGTCAGCTGAGGTTTCTCTACTTCTTTCGGAGGTTTCAACCAGCAGTGTGGAGACAGTCATCAAAGCTAATCAGCTGGTTCACAACGTGAAGCAACGGAAACAGCATCAGATGCTGATTCATGGTTTCTCTGCAGAAGAGGAACTGGCCATGTTTGCCTGGGTTGATGCGGCTAATGCCAACAGGCCAGATGGAGGAAGTACTCAAGGCATCTTCGTAGGTCTAGGACCGAAGTCTATGCTCAAGGGCGCCGTAGGCTGTGTTTCTCCTATAGCATGGCACTCTTCGAAGCTGGACCGAGTTTGCCGCTCACCAGGAGCAGCAGAAGCCTTGGCAGCGGTGAACGGTGAGGACGCGTTATACTATGCACGCTTCCAATGGAGCGAGCTACAACATGGAGTGACAGACATACGAGACAGCCGCCAAGTAGTCTCTGCGACTGTGGGATGCCTGGTAACAGATTCCAGGAATGTCTACGACAAGCTGAAGAATGAGGTGATCGTGGTGAAGGGCGCTGAGCGGCGCACAGACCTGGAGTTACTGGGCCTGAAGGAGTCGCAGGACTCCACCGGACTTCTTATCAGATGGGTTCACTCTGAAGCACAACTTTCGAACAGCTTGACAAAGGCATCCGGGGGACGCGAGTTGGAGTTGTACTACCAGATGCGTCACAGATGGCGCATAGTGGAGGACGAACAGATGCGTTCAGCACGCAAACGGCGACAAGACGGCCTACCTCCTCTAGACGTCGTGGTAGAAGAAGAGAAGGAAAAGTAGAAAGAAGTTTGGAAGGGGGAACGGGGCATGCAAGCAAAGCTTGTGTGCAGTGACGCAATGATGGACACTACACAGCCTCGATTGCTCAAGAGGGAAAGAACCGGTCGTGGTCCCAAAGAATCTTCCTGGCGTCCCGGCAGGACAAACAAGCCATAGTGTGTACCACCTCAGGAGCTCTCAGTGCTAGACCATAGTGGTGACCGCACCCGAGCTGCCGACTGTCAGGGGTTTAGGGGTTTAGGGTTTAGAGGTTTCAGGGGTTTAGGGGCTTAGGGGTTTAGGGGTTCAGAGGTTTCAGTGGTTTAGGGGTTTAGGGCTTGGGGTTTAGGATTTAGGGGTTGCTCGAAATTGTGTTGGAAACCTAGAAATCTGGGCTTCGGCCACAGTCTCTGCTGCACACGTGCCTGGCTGCAGGCTTTCGCAAGGTGACCTACAGATATGTACACGCATCATGCCTGCATGCATGTATCCACTCATACATGCTTGCACACAGCCCTTCTAGGCGATCAGCCGAAACCTAAACCTAAACCTTAGACGGTAAAGCCCTAAACCCCCCGTACGCCCGAAGCCTACACAAATCCGATGCACCGAGACTTGAAACCCTCTGGAACAGAAGGAACCCTGAACCCGTATAGTAAATCCCATATAATATAAATATAAATAAATAAGAAAATAAATAAATAAATATATATATATATATTATGTACACATTATATATATACATATATATATATATCTATCTATATCTATATCTATACATCGATAGATAGATAGATATATAGATATAAAGGAGCCCTGAAAGGAAGTCTCATCAACCCCCCGAGCCACCTCCTCCGGGCCAAGCGCCTCCTCCACATCGCACCTCGTAGAGTCTCGCGGGTTTGGGGGGCCTTTGGGCTCAGGGTAGCTCTAAGGCTACTTGGAGGCCCTTTTGACTTAGTAAGTAGGGTTAGTAAGGTGGGTTATGGGGGATTATAATATGGTTTCTAGGGGATACTAAGTAGACTTGCTAAGTCAAAAGGGCCTCCAAGTACTGTAAGGCTACGATAAGGATACTATTACTATAAGGCTAGCTATGAGGGCACTATAAGACTATCTGTAAGAGTGCTATAAGGCTATCTATGAGGATACTATAAGGGTATCTGTAAGGGTGCTATAAGGCTATCTATAAGGGTACTATAAGGCTATCATAAGGCTACTATAAGGCTATCTATAAGGGTACTATAAGGCTATGTATGAGGGCACTACAAGGCTATCTATGAGGGCACCATAAGGCTATCTATAAGGGTGCTTTCAGGCTACTATAAGGGTACTGTAAGGCTATCTATTTTGAGGGTTCTGAGTTTAGGGTCGCTACTGGAAGGGCAGTACAAGGCTATTACGAGGGCTCTGGGCTCAGGGTTTTGGGGATTTGCCAGCTTAAGGGGCTTCAGAGGGTTTAGGATTTGGGTCCTTTAGGGGTTTGGGGATGTGGGTGCTGTAGGGGTTTCAGGGCTTTCCTGCTTCAAGGTCGCGTACCTTCGGAGATTTACGGGCGGTTCCTATGAGGATTCTACGGGGTGTAAAGCTCTAGGGATTTAGGGTTTAGGACTTAAGATGTATGTGAGGGGGGGGTAAGATTTGAGGTTTAGGGCTGTAGGGCTTTGGCTTTGTGGTCTTAGGGACAGGGAGCTTCGTGTTCCCCTACTACGGGCTCCTACGAGCGCTTGCTTCGAAGGCCTCCTACGAGCGCTTGCTTCTAAGGCTTCCTCACCTGGTTCTTCTGAGGGTTGGTACTATAACATTCTATGATAATGTCAGAACCTGATTAATAAACCCTGGCCCTATAACCCCAAAATAGTAGGATTCATATAGGGAACCCCAATAAAGGCCCAAGGTTTCTTAATCAGGTTCCTACACTAGGGGAGAGTTGAGGCCAAGAATCGGACGTGTTGTTTAGGTTGTCGGGCTCGGGTTCGAGGATCTGGGCTTCCCCCGACCCGATGCAAAAAGATCTCAGACCGAATCTGCGCTGCGTGCTGGGCTTGGGGTTTACGGTGTAGGGATTATTGAATATCTATCCGCCATTTCCGGCGGGGGAACTAAGGCGGCACTTGATCGAGATCTACGCAGCAGTTTGTCGAGACATTGGATGGGTTGAGGGCTGAAGGCTCCGTTTTCTGAAGACCGTAGGACGCTCGTGGACTTCAGCGATTCGGCATTACAGGATCTGACCCCCTAAACCCTCAGCCCGAAAGCCTGCAACAGAGCACCTAAATCCGAAACCCCAAGCCCAAAACCCTAAAATCGGAGAGGTGCATGGGAGCCGGGTTCTCCACGAGCCAACTCCCCGGGTTAAGCGGCCACGCCACCCCGCATCCCAACCCAAGCCCGGCCATCCCACGGGCGCATGAAGTCCCCCATACTATCGATCTGAGGCACCACTGAGCCATAGCATGATGATACTTGCTAAGCTCGTAGGAGGGAAAGGCTTCTAGATAGGGTTTCGGTTTAGACTTTTCACCATCCTGGCCAAACTTGGCCTCCAGAGTCTCTTTGACTCACGAGGACAATAATTAGAATGGGGTTCTGGGGTATATCAAAAGGTAATACAGCTATGGCAACAAGGAGCCCTTGGAACAAACAAAGATTGGTAACTATTCAGGCGTCTATGTCGGGCACTTCCGAGCCATGATATGATGTCACTGTGCTGTGCTCTGCACCTGTCTGTGAGCCTCGTTTGCGGCTAGCAAGCCATATAAAGAGGTGCACAACCCCAAAACCTGAGCCCAAAACCCTGAAACCCTACACTTAAAACCCTAAAGCCCAAAAGCTCTAACTCTAAAGCCCAAAAGCTCTAACCCTAAAGCCCAAAAGCCCTAACGCTCTAAAGCCAAAAACCCTATAACCCGAAGATACTGACCTTAACTTCAAACCAGAGAGCAAAAGGCCCCCTCAACCCTTTCCCCTAGAGCCTGAACCCTGCAAAGCCCTCAAACTTGAGCCTAGGGGTTTGGGGTTTAGGGTTTAGGGGTTTAGGGTTTAGGGTTTAGGGGTTTAGGGTTTAGGGTTTAGGGGTTTAGGGTTTAGGGGTTTAGGGGTTTAGGGTTTAGGGTTACCCATAGGCTCCATTGTGGTATTCCTTTTTGTGGCTTGTATTTGGGATCCTAGAAGGTAATCCCCAAACGGAACTACTATGGAGCCTATGGGTAAGCCCCGAACCCTGAGGTGCCCTGACCTTGACCTTACAGGTCATCAGATAAGTCCAAAACCCCGATGTAGGTTTCAGCCCTCTGCATACGAGTCTCTAGACGGAAACATGGGAGCCGAAGCTCATGTGTTTAGGCTCCTCCGGGTCAAGTGCGTACTAATGACGCACTATGCGGACTACAAGGGAACATTCTTACTACTTGTTTTGATCGATGTCCTGAACCCTCAGCCCGCCTTTTTTGCATGGGCTCTATGCATCTCATGCTAGCGACAAGGCGCTGAGAACGAATTACGAATGCATCATCGGACTGACAAGCTCGTGACATCAGAACCCTAATGTAGGGCTTTGGATGTCGGCTTCAGGCTTTAGGAGCGCCAATGAAATCAGAACCCCACTGCAGGGTTTTGCGTTTAGGAGGGCTCTCGAAATCAGAACCCTTGATTGATGCGAAAGAGGACTCTGGGGTGTAATTTTTAGTCCTTGTATACGGAATAGTAGGTACTTGTTCAGGTTCCTCTATGACCGTCGTTGAATGCCTTGAATCCCAAGCCAACCTGCTCGGAGACCCATGCACAGCCCAACCACAACAGCTCCAAAACCAACGCGTCTCAAAGAACCCAAACCCGTTTCGGGCTTATGCAGCTTCGGAAGAAGACGTGACGAAATCGCTTAGCCGCCAGTTTCAGATGCGCCTCATGTACTTGCGTGCTTGCATGCCTCTAGACTCTAGCATTTAGCAATTAAGTTTCGCACTTTTTCAAAACCCCAAGCCGCGTCAGGCTTGTAAACAGATGAATTCTTTGGGCTTCATATGGGCTTCAGTTGTCAAGCTACGGGTGACCCTTTGGAGCTCACTGCAAAGATGGCAGATTAAAGCGGTTCTGGTAGCCTTACGGCTGTAGCCCTAAGGGTCCAAGTACCTAGTAATCATATACCCCCCTCAAATACTAACCTACATAACTACTATCCTAAAGCCGAGTACCTCATTATTGGGTTTTTCGGACCCTTCAACCCCAAACCCTGAACCCTAAACCCTGAACCCTCTAGAACCCTGCATCTTTACGGCTTACATGAAGTAAGCTGTTCTTGTTTGTAGCATCGCCAAGATTTAAAAGCCCGAAGCATGCAGCCCTGACGTACGCTTGCAAACACGTTGCTGTAAACCCACGCCACCTTCCAAACCTCAAAGGAAGCCAGAACGGACCAAGAAATTGGAATTCTGCTGCAAGACCGATGATGCAACGCCAAACAACTACGTGAAGCTTCGGAGATCCTCGCGATGAGGATGCCTGAATTCTACGAAGAGTCCTCCTTTTAAGTAGAGAGAAGGAGCCCCGCTTCCAAGCCCAAAGCCCCAAACCCGAAATCCTCAGCTTAGCGGTTTTGCAGGGTTGGGGGCCTCTGTCCCTAAGGGTCCATGTGCTCATATCGTAGATACATTGGCCTTGAAGTAGTCCCTCATATAGGTACTTCGGGGCTAAAGTATACACTGTTTGGGTACATGGACCCCTATACCCTAAACCCTTCTAGAACCCTTATGGATCCTTTCAAGGGGCCCTTAAAGGAACCCTATTTGGGTACATGGACCCTTCCCAATATCCCCTAATGAAAGAATATACCTTAAATCATATTAGGGATCCTATTCTAATTTAAGGTATATTCCTTCATTAAGGGGTATTGGGATCTCTGGGCTTTACCCATAGGCCCCAAAGTAGTTCCTTTTTGGGGTTCATATTTAGAATTCTATAAGGTAATCCCAAAAAGGAACTACTTTGAGGCCTATGGGTAATGCTATAGTACCCTTATAGACCCCTTTAAAGGAACCCCTGCTTATTAAGGCCCTAGGTCGTCTTTGGGACTTCGATGACCCGGGAGGCTGCATCGGGTGCCGGCGCGGGCGCCCCTCGCCGGGGTGGAGGCTCCTCGGTTTCTGGGTTTGGGGTTTAGGGTTTAAGGTTTAGGGCTTAGGGTTTAAGGTTTAGGGTTTAAGGTTTAGGGCTTAGGGTTTTGGGTTTAGGTTCTAAGGCTTTTTTACGGAGTTTACGGGCCTTTCTTAAGGATTTGTTGTGGCTCCTGGAGGCAATAGGAGGAGCGGTTAGGCTTAATGGTTCAGTGTGTGGGGTATATGGGGCTTAGGTGGGTGATGAGCGCAAGGGATCTGGAGGATCAGTGGTAGCATACCCGTGGTCCCTTATCATATGTGTGTACTATCATATGCATCAACACACGGGTGTAGTCAGTAAGGCCCCAGAACAAGGGTCGGGTACAGGGTTTATGCGGAACGGGTTCAGCCTTCAAAACTTCGGGTAGTCAGGATGAATGCTTCGCGGGTAGAAAGGTTTAGTAGGTTTAAGGTTTAGGTATTTATAGGCTTAGGGTTGAAGGGTTTAAGGCCTCGGGTGTAGGCTAGCTTTGCAAGTTAATGTTGGGGCCTTCATATTTTCAATAGAGTGTTCGGGCCGAGTATACTATAATTACAATAAGGAATCCCCCAAAATAGTATTGGTAGGTATTAAGGCCCCGGTATTATAGAACCCTACTGTAGATCCCTTATAGGCCCCTTTTCAGGAACCCTTTAAAGGAACCCGATTATTTACTAAGGCCCCTACATTAGGCTTCAGGGAAGCTCCAGGCTCGTGGTGTGTTGGGGCTTTCGGGTTCACGTGGCGAAGGGTGCAGCGAATTTCTGAGCTGCTGGGTTCCGGTCTGTAGAAAGGCTGGGAGGTTGAGGGCTTCAGGTTCCCAGAGAGCCCAATACCCCTTAATTAAGGAATATAGCTTAAATCATAATTTGAAGCCCTATATAATTTAAGCTATATTCCTTAATTAAGGGGTATTGGGCTCTCTGGGTTCTGTTAATACAAGGCTTGAAATAGGGTTTAGGGTTTAGACTGAAGGACCTGTCTACAAGAAGGCAAGGCCAGTGAAATGAAGCGTCGAAACCGATCCGAAGGTTCTAGGCCCTAATCTACAAGCTAACCCTAACCCAAACAGTACGTACTTTGGCCCCAAAGTAGCTATATAGGGACTACATGGACCCTTAGGGCAATTCAATAGTAAGATCAAGCCTTGCCTACTGGATCTGGCACTCGATGCTAGGACACGTGCACAAAAATCGACAATTCAGTTTAGGCTCCGGGCCTACGTAATATAGGGACCCGGACAAGTAGAACAGGGCTTTCGGCTTATATGATAGTGTAGCTATGTGAAGAAACCCTATCAGGAGCAATTCTATATTATATTGACATCCAGAGGCCTTTGGGCTTAGGCTTTAGCATTTATATTCGAACTCTTTTCCCCACCTGCCTAAGTCGCCTTAGGCTTCAGTGAAGAGGTTTTAGGGCTTGGGGTTGAGGCTTTAGTGTTCAGGTTTAGAGCTTCGGGGTTGCTGGAAGTCAGCATGGGAGTTCAGGTTCCATCCTTGATCAGCTCGTCGTCCCACTTGAAGAAGTCGCATGTGCGGTAGACACACTTCCTCGGCTTGCTCAACTTTATGTCAAACTGCATATGAACTACGTATGCATGGTATGCACGCCAAACTTCAAGATGTCATGTATGGAGAATGGCTGTTTATACAAGCAGGTCTTTGTCAGCAATTGGGTGCAATACTCTTTTGTTTTTCGTTTTTTTGCCCCCTCAGCCAGCGCAGCGGCTGTGGCCTCGCCGGGGAGGGGGTGTTTGCAGGTGATGTTTCCGTGATTTCGTGGTACCTGCGAGACCGAGTGCTGCAAGTCGTTCAGACATGATGCCATGATGCCGAAATCCCACATCGAGAACCCTGCATGGCAAGACGGTGGCAGTGAAGATGCTACACACGCTGTAGCCACAGTGTCCCAGCTGGCAAAGCCTCGGTTTTGACTGTCAGCACCAAGGTGGATCTTTGGCAACGGGCTGATGCAACTTCTAGACCAAGGAAAACGGTCACAAGACCTTTGCTTGGTCGTAGTTGTGCTTCCACTCCTGCGGCCCACGCGATGCACCACCATCGAGACTCCCACGCAACCAGGTCCACGCTCTGAACTGTGTAACTCAGAAACTGCTTTAGTCTTCTCAGGAAAGACTTGCCAACACAGGGGGAGAAGCCTTGCTATCGTTCTAGGACAGCGCTGTACACCTCTGACATAATCCGAGACACGGGCTGACTTGCTGACATGATCACCCATGGCAACACATGGACAGCTCCAAGATCCAAGGCAAAGCCTACGTGGGCACAACAAACTTAGACCAACCATCCGTGCTCATGTCATGCTTAAGTTGAATACACACTTTTCGAGACATAGTTCGTTGACGAGGTGGCTGTGGAATCTTCGGGTCTTGTAATGCTAGCAACATGGAGCCGTTTGCCCAGGAGCCGAAACCTGAGCTACGCCCGCTACATGCTAGAAACCAGAGCCCTGGACCCTAAAACCCCGGATGCCGCATCCTGCTTCATTCAGGTCCGAGGCTCTTGACTCGGGGGTTGCGACAGGACCAGAAGTATCGTCCACGATTCTTCGATGCTTCCTTCAGCACCTCATGACATTAGAGTTTCGGCATGTATAGCTTTGTAACCCTTTTGGGAAAACATTTAGCAACGAACGCAACAGAATTCCTCAGGAGAGACCCGGCTCTGACGAGGGAGTAGAGGCCATTGTCCCTCTAAGCTTCGCCAAAACTTCTGCGACGGCTTGCTAATCACTGAAAGTCCGACAGAAATACAGCGGCCTGAAGGATTTGAAGACGGTTTTGCCGGCAGAGTCGTCTTAGAGTCTAGGAATGTTCGGACTATGAGGGGAGCCTTTGACTTAGTAAGTAAGGTATTAAGTACCGCAGTCGGAGTCATAAGTACCTATAACTATAGTTACCTTATGCATAACCCTAGTTACCAAGTTCCATGATCCTCTAACTGGGTTGTAGTTCCGGGGCTCTGAAAAGTATTTATGAATAGGTACCTCTATAGGAACCAAAAAGTTTCCCAAATTGCCACCTAGCTAAGTATGAGAGGAGCTGTTGACTCCTTCCCAAACTGTGCCTTTGCTTCTTGAAAGACGTTGGGAAGCGAATCGGTGCATTTCTCAGTGTCGCTGAGGAAGCACAGCTCACTAGGCCTGTATCGTTTTGATTCCTTTTTGGAGGAGGGGGGCGGGGTTAGATACCAGTAGTAGCATACTATAACATACTATAGTAAACCATAAAAGACTATAGGATTAAACACGGGACCAGTTCAGGTCCCCCGAGTGGGGCTCCGGGTATAAGGGCTTCGCATCACACGCTAACACTTCACCGTGGAACAGCAACCCGCTGCATAGGCACCTGGGCTCCGAGGGTGTGCTCAATCATACCCGAGAACCTAAACCCTACACCGTCCTGAACCCTCAACCCTTAACCTGTGGCCCAATAAACCTACATTTTTAAGGAATCATACAAAGAAACCATAATAAGGAGCCCTGCAAAAACGGAAGGTTCTTTTGGGGCTGCACGTAGGTTTCGCTCAGGCAGGGGCCGGCTTCAGGTCTGCTTTCCGGCCGCAGTGGCAAAAGGGCCTGCGATGATAGCAGGCGAAATTTCGATGAAGAATCCCCCATACAGCAAAAGGTCCATGGATGTTTTGAGTATTTGGGGGTTCTGAACTTCAACGTTTCAGGCTTTTGGGTTGAAGAGTCTTGCAAGAGCCAGTCGAGCTCGCTGCTGCAGTTCGCTGTTTCAGCCTCGTTCCGAAAATCGCATCACACAAGAACGTTACGAGATTCACTGTCGAGCTAAACCCAGCACCTAAAACCCAAACCCAAAAGCCCTACAAGTTGACATCAGCGACGCTTATGCGAGTTTGGCGAACTTCCAGCTACCAGTAGCAAGCTGAGTCATGCCTGCTTGAGGGGTTGCGTTTTGAGGTCTTGACCTGTGACTGGGCCCTGCATGCTTAGACAGGGTCCTGGTATGGAGCTCTGTAGCCTGTGGGATTGGAATCATGAAACCCTACACCGATTCCCGATCCTTTGAAGACTCGGGAAGGAAGGCCACCAAACCTTGCCAACAAACAGCCTTGGCGTCTAAAGACAGATCCCCAAAATGCTGAACCCAACCCAAACTTAACATCTAACAACAACCCCCCATCTTCAAAATATCCATCGTCCACCCTAAACCCTAAACCCTAAACATATCCATCGTACACCCAGCTAAACTTCGGATCGCGGAGCTTACGAGCCCAAATGCCCAACGCTCTCTCTGCCATAAGCCCGAACATGTACATCCTCGAAGAAGAACCCCCCACCTCATTTCTTTATACAAGGATCTCTTTAGTCTACTCCTTATTTGGGGAAGGCTTCTTTCATATTGAGTTAGTGTCTAGAAACCTAAACCACGTAGACCATACACCCTATAAGCCCGATATATGCCCTATGAGCACTTTAAGCCTTATAGGCCCTATTTTAAACCCTCAACACCCTAACCCTAAGCCTCGAAAACCTCTAAACCCCCTAAACCCTAAACCTCGAACACCTCTAAACCATGTATATAAGCCCTAAGCCCAGAATCCAGCCCTAAACCGAACACCTCTAAAGCCTGTAAGCCCTAAGCCCAGAATCCAGAAGCCCTGGGCCCAAAGCCTCCGGGCCGAAACAGATCCCACCTGTTTAGGACGCGGTTTGGGGAGGGGGGGGGGTTTAGGGTTTAGGGTTTATAGAAATTGTTAAGGGTTTGGGTGCCGAAAACGTTTCGAGGTCGGGCAACCTTCCGTTCGTCTGCAAAAGGACAAAGGTTGCCCGACCCCGCACGAAAGTTTTCTGACTGAAACCTGATTTTGGGAATTTGGGCTGGGGCTGGGGCTGGGGGCCGCCCACTCAGGCAGGAGGGTGGGGGGGGGGTGGCTCTGCTGGGGGCTTTTGCGGTTGGACCTCTGAGGCTTTCAAGACTACTGGAAGCTACTTGCTCTGTTGAAGACCCAGAAAATTTCAACTTGTGCGGTTAGACCTCTGAGGCTTTAAAACTACTGGAAGCTACTTGCTCTGCTGAAGACCCAGAAAATTTCATTCAACTGTTGCGTTAGACCTCTGAGGCTTTAGAGACTACTGGAAGCTACTTGCTCTGCTGAAGACCCAGAAAATTCTAACTTTTGTGGTTAGACCTCTGAGGCTTTAGAGACTACTGGAAGCTACTTGCTCCACTGAAGAACTCCATTTTTTCCGCTGTGCACATTTATGCTGCTACTACTGTCTTCTAAATCGAGGGTTTGGGCGAAAGTTTTTTTTTTGGAACCATGTTTTGAATTTGGTGGGCCGGGGCTGGGCTGGGCTGCGCTGGGCTGCCCTTTGGGTGGGCTAGGCTGGACTGGCCGGGCTGGGCTGGGGGTTGGGGGGTCTGGG